>CM022675.1:17204688-17229688 GCA_012295275.1 Chrysomallon squamiferum
TAAGGTGTCACTGACCGGTTAAATGGGATTAATATCACAAAATTTGAAACATTTATTTATATACGTGCAAATAACTGTAAGTTTATGTTAATAATAATAATAATAATAATAATAATAATAATAATAATAATAATAATAATAAAATAATAATAATAATAAATAAATAAATAAATAAATAAATAAATAAATAAACATAACAGCAAACCTTCACTATAATATGAAGTGATAAATATAACAAAATCTTTGTTAAACCTTTATAGTCATAATCGTATTAACTACTGCTGAACTTGGAAGTAAGACAGTGTTATAGAAAGACCGCACTGTATTACTTCCAAGGAAGAATTGAAATTCTAATCGCTTCTATTCATTTATGTGGCTATAGTAAATCGAATCAAATTAAGCTAAAATATAGTTTTTACAGATACTGAAACACTGTTGTCCCAACTGTTGTCTTTTGGTCCCAGCATATCAGTACACAGATAGAAATAATAATAATAATAATAATAATAATAATAATAATAACAACAACAACAAAGAAATAAAAATAAAAACTTAATATCAGAATTCAAAATTATGAAATAATTAATGAAGTCATTAAAAGATAGAAATATTAACAATTCTTAAATACATGTTAGAAAATATTTAAATTATTTAGAGAAAACCGTGGGAACTTTTTTGATAGCAATGAGCTTTAAATTTATGCTTTTCCAAAAATAAACCTGATACCTTGACCCGTAGGTCACCAATTTGAAATAAGTTGAGACAAAAATCCTTGGAGGACCCCAGTACATTAAATGGTGAGTCTCCACCTTCTGTTAGGTGTGTAAAGAAACGTTCGGACACTTTCTTTGTCGTATGCTAATCCGATCCGCGTCGTCTGCTGTTGAAAAAAAGCACTTGCCGTTAACTTCGCCCAAAGGTAAGTGCTTTATATTCGCCTAAAGGTAAGTGCTTTAATTTTTGCAGAATTTAAAAGCAAGTTAAACAAAATGTTTGAGACTAGAATAATATAGTTAAGTAAACAAACAAACAAATTAATTAGTAAATAAATAATAAATACGTTAAAAATTAATAATGAAACGATGATCCAGACTAATCGTATCTCCTGCCACATCCCAAAACATAAAATAAAACCCTCTCAAAAAAGGAAAAAAAAGAAAAAAGTCCAAAATACGTGAACGAAACCAAGGCATGTTTGAAAATAAAAAAGAAACAATGAACAAACAAACAACTCTCACACTCACAAAATTTACACCAAAAAGATTTCACCCAAATATGTAATTTAAAATCGATTTTGATTCAATATTAATTTAAAGAGAAAATAAGGAAAAAAGAAACGTTTATTAATGTTATTCATGATTGTAGGACATTTCCCATCGAACATTTGACTTTCGGACAGGGCTCACTGGACAGGGCTCACTGGACAGGGCTACTGGACAGCTGCTCACTGGATATTGCTCACCTCAAAAGTTAAAGGACATTTGCCCACTACCATTTCTTAAATATTTTTTTAAGGATATTCTTTGTAATATATGTAACTAGCCTCATTATTAATTGATATAAATAAAATTATTTTCGCATACACGTTTCTTAAATCAGAACACATAAAATATTTGTATGCAAGATAACATAATTTTCCAAGGTCAAAAGATTCTTTGATTAGACTCGTTTTGACATTCAATTAAATGAAAGATGGGATTATTCTAATTGATGGGATAATTGCACTCAAACTCCCAAAATCACTTGAAATAAACTCTATTTGAATAATCCCACTGAAGTAAATCAAATGCTGGGTTCTTCTCATTGACTGTTTTTAAAGTTATCTATGTACTCAGTCAGAGCTGTTCCAAATTTGGATTGCTGTGGGAGTTGCATTAGGTCATAGAGACATCGGAACTTGAAATCATTTCTAAATTCTAATGCAATATGGAGATTATCAAATTCAACAAAGGCCAAAAACAAAGGTCACGCATGTACGTGCAGATGATCACTGAGGAAGACTGGATTCGCTGGGTCTGCTACAAGCAAAGTTCCATTGGATGTAAAGGTGATCTGATATCCAGCGTTGCCTTTCAGTATCCTAGGTCGTTTGTGAATCACAACTAGTTTCAGCTATGATGATCCAGTTTAACTTTTTTTAAATGTGTAACTAAAATTTCTTATTAGATATAATTTCCGTTTGTCTAGCGACATGGTAATCGTCGATTTTGGGGGCTGAACAACTGTCCAGTGAGCAACTCTCCGGTTAGAAAAGGTCTTGCTACCAAATGTCCTGACATCATTACAGATAGCCTTGTTTTAATTTTGTTACAGGCACTAAAAATATTATAATTGTATATATAAATTAAATAGCATATTGTCATCACTGCGGTAATACTGTAATTATGAATATTATGGAAGACTAAACCAATACTGAGTTTTAAACATCGTTATTAGTTTTAATGGTTTATAACTTTAATGCTTGAGAGCAATTACTAATTCCTAATGAATCCTAGATAAATATTTTCATTCCTATATGCATATTCATGCGTCTATTTCCTGCAGGCAATCTGGAATCAAGGAGTATCTATTATCTCATTCTTTCTGAGTAAACACCAATACAGGAATTAAGTGTACGTCACTATGGTTAATACCTACTGTTTAAACATGTTGTGTAAATATCAGTATTAGACGTCATTTAGGAGCAATGAATATAAATAAGTATGCTACTATTATCAGTCTTATTCAAAGTAGAAAACAGTCTATAAACAAATTAATTGTTATTACTTATTAATTATAGAAAAAAAACAAAAAAACAACAACAGAATATAAATAGTTTATGGTTATGAAAATATTAAGCTTAGATTTTTTTTACCGGAATAGAGACAATTTTACATATACAGAACAAGTTTCATGCATCTTGCATTTGTTATTGGCGAATTTCAGTTGTAATTTTCTTTAAATACTTCAAAGAAACTTTTGGCTTCTGATTTCAGAGTAAATCGAAATGTTTCGTTTCGCTTTGTTGACTGTGGCTATAGCTGTTGCTCTAGGTGAGTTTTGTCTGTAATTCAAGTTGTTAATTAATAAAATACTTATTTAAAGTATATATGTACGTGTGTATGTTTTCATTAGAATTATTTTATGCGACAAAATTCGAGCAGCTTTAGCTAATATTTTTAGAAATATTTCTAAGCTTTTGAAGGTAATGAATGAAAATAAAAATGATAGCAGCAAAAACAATCCCCTTAAGCACCAGATCACTCGAGTATGTGTATTTAAGAATCTGCATGTTTGTATGTTTCTACTCACAAACTTATTACTTAAGTCTACAAAGGCATACATACATACCTAAGAAATACAAATAATTATATATTAAGAATAGAAGAAATAACACATTAACAAATGTTTGTTCCTCTTAATAACAGTCATGAATTAAATTAAGTACCTATGAAAATACCAAAGAAGACATAACATATTCATTTCACAAACATATTAGTGGTTGAGTCAAGATCATATTGATGCACTACTTCAAGAGCAGTATTTAAAAAATGTCCATCTATTAGTTGTGAGCTGATAATCTAAAACTGAATACTGTAATTATACTAGTTGAGGGGCAGCAGCTAACTCCGCTGTTTGACTGTGTTACTCGTCCAGAGCAGCCCTGCACAGGCGGCACGTGTGACAGCTCTACAAAGGCTTGCAGTTCCTGTCCAGCCAACAAATATGGATATGCGTGTATTACTAGTAAGTCTAATTTTAATTTTCTTAATGGAAAGTAATAATAAATAAACGACAATGAAATAAATAACATAACATGTATTCCAGCAACGTCATTATTATTCTTGCTTCTATTGTTGTTCTTATTGTTTTTATTATTATTATTATTATTATTATTATTATTATTATTATTATTATTATAGTACTACTCTTTTTCAGCTTTACCCGATCTTGCTGAACAGACAACGTGTACTGTGCAATGTAAAAATGGAGGAGTTTGTTTGTCCGACCAAAACACGTGTCGCTGTAGACCCGCTCATACTGGAGCACTGTGCGAGACACCAAGAAGTCAGTACACCTTTACTTTCATCCAACCAGACAAACAAACAAACCCAAATACATACACAAACACTTTCACGTATTTCTCTTTCTAGTACACGTCTCGATGTTCTAACTAGACTGATGGAAGATTTCATGTTTGTTTTATTTGTTTGTTTTTTAACACGAAGGTTAGTGCTACTGTTACAACTACTTTATGTCATATTGTTTCAGTCAGTATGGACTGTGGAGCCCCCGACCCGCCTGTTGATGGCAACGTTATGAAAATTGATATAACTAATGTGATCGGCATCACTACGACGTCCAACGTCCAGATCATTGTTGAAGGAGCAAATTCTGGTAACACCAACGATGCTGTGTGTTTTGGCGCAGCTAACGCCTTGACTCTCTCAGTCCAAAATAATTATAATGAACCGGGTGTTAAGTCTGTAGCGTGTGATCAAGCTACAAAAACCACGTCACCATCAGTAAGTTATTATATTTACAGTTTTATTTGAAAAATGAATGAATAAATTAGTATTGCTTGGCATCATAGTATTCCGAATACTTATAGTATTTAACAAATAAACGGAAACATTGGGAATTTCGGCATATGTATCTGTCGATGCAATCTCTCTTAGAAATTGTCAATAAGGTCGTGCTCTCTCTCTCTCTCTCTCTCTCTCTCTCTCTCTCTCTCTCTCTCTCTCTCTATATATATATATATATATATATATATATATATATATATATATATATATATATAAAATAATAAATTATAAATCATAAAGTGACTTCTCTCTGCTCATGTACTTCTATATTTTACAGGGAACAATATACACACGGAAATTCCTCATACGGTTTGAAGCAGGTTATACATCAGTGAACACTGACTTCAGAGTGACAGGTATTTGTGGTCCTTCGGGTGGAACGATTGAAGTCACCAGTGGTGAAATCAAACACGATGCCACAACGTAAGTTTCCTTTTCACAACTGGTTATACACTAACAACAAGCCCATTATTAGAAAAAAATCAGTAAACAACTCATAAATGTCCGTGAAGATTCAAATTCTGTTTTTACATCCTGGTTTTACTTTAATAGATATCATAACTAGTTTCAAAGGACTGAACAATGCTATATTATCATGAACACATAAATACGGTGATGATACCGGAATTTACTGCGTACTTGGTTAACTTCAAGAATCCTGCATATCTTTATAGTGTTCATAATTATTGTTCATTCTCTTACATAATTAGAAAATTATGCTGATTTATTATTTTAAAAATCCTCTGTTAATGTTTTTATTCTTTAAAATTTATTTATTTATTTATGCAGGGCGAACATTCTAAAAAATCACGACGTCATCAACACTGTTGCAGGGGCAATTGTCTCAGTTTCCCTTAAGATCGGTGCAGCTGCATTAGACCCTGCAACAGCTTATGCTTTGACGACCGTTATTGAAGTAACTCTGTCACTTGACACAGCATCTGGAGGTACAAACCGTTTGAAAGAAAGAGACAGAGAATGAGAGAGAGAGAGAGAGAGAGAGAGAGAGAGAGAGAGAGAGAGAGAGAGAGAGAGAGAGAGAGAGAGAGAGAGAGAGAGAGAAAGAGAGAGAGAGAGAGAGAGAGAGAGAGAGAGAGAGAGAGAGAGAGAGAGAGAGAGAGAGAGAGAGAGAGAGAGAGAGAGAGAGAGAGCACGAACATATATATTTTTTTTCTTCTGATAATTTGGAAGGCCTCTCACTTTTATATAGAAAGATATCAATATCAATATATATATATATATATATATATCAATGTGTGTGTGTGTGTTTGTTTGGATAAATCGTTAAAGTTAATATGTTTTAATATTTTCAGTTTTTGGAGCCATACGTTTAGAGAAGTTTATTATTGCCAACGGCGGTACTCCACTGAAATCTTTAATACTCATCGATGCAGGGTGACTTTCATCTTCTTTTTGTACAGCCACTTTAATATTTTTTATTTGTTTTACACTGAACGATTGGGCAAGCTTTTGAAATAATAAATTTATGTTTAAATTATCATATAAATATATTTATACAAAACAATATTACCGGTCTGTCTTCTGTCTGTCTGTCAGTCTGCATGTATGTCTTTCTACTTATTAGCATCCTATTTAATATCAGTCTACCTACCTATTGTCCTATCTATACAACACCTTAACCTATCCGAATATTAGTATATGTGTAGGTAAATTATTATTATTATTATATCATCATATTTGGCAGATGCCCTACACAGTATGAGAAGGTTGTCATTAAGATTTCTGCTAGCAGTACCGCTACCGCGCCTAACACAGTACAACTGGAAACGCTACCTGTTATCATGGACGGAACAGCAAAAAATTTGTACACTTTCACCATCAAAGTGTGCACCATCAGTCAAATAGGAGCCTGTGCTGCGGTCAGTGTGTTACATGTGAAACTGAAGTGTGAATGTGGCAGAGAGCGTGAACGTATGTGTGCATGTATGTATATGTGTCTGCGCGTGTTTATATATGCATATGTATATTTATTCCTTTGTGTATATTTATCTATGTGTATGTATTAAGACTCATCTGACCGTAATTCATCTACTTATTAAGACAACCTCTGTGCAATGTGATTATTTATCATCAGATGTAATTTTTCTTTTTACTGTCATGGTTCTGAATAATATTTTGCTAAGTTAATTTGCTCAAGTGGTAGGTCACAAAACATTTTTAACAACTTTTACGCTTTTACTCGAAACAAACAGCTTCCTTGTACTGTTGCAAGTGGAACAGGGAGACGAAAGAGATCAGCAGACGATCTTGCCACACTCGGAGTTGGTTTCCGTGTCGAGGATCAAGTCGAAAGAAGTACGTTTCCATTAATTTTTTGTTAGTTTTATAAAATAAAAACTGAAAAAAGACTGTTCTTAAAAAATAATAAAAATAATAGTATACGAAATATGGTGAATGCCTATTCATTTCAAATACATCAGCCATAAACTTATAAGATACAAGTGAGTTTCTCACTGTTATTCCACATCATGATGATATTTTGAAATATTATCAAATATTTTACATATTAATATGAATAATTTTAATTTTGCATTTCAGCTCTTAGCCAGCTGAGAAATGACCAGAAAGACTGCATGTTGACATCAGAAATAACTGCAAGTCTGGTTGCCATGGCCACTGCTATCTTGGTTCTACTCTTAATTGTCACCGTCCTCATCGTGCGAGCCATCTTGTCGCGACGTCACGACGCCTCTGTGTATGACTATCACAGAGAAATGCCATCAACAAGTCTCCCTAAAATGGTCAGTGCCAACTTCTGAAAGGGGATGAACACACATTCACCATTCAAGATGGCTATCCAGAGTGATCACAAACTTGTCAAAGATACTTAAGTTTTAGTTTACTGACGTATTTTTCATATAAAGATACTTTTTTCTATTTATTATATATATTTAGTTTAAATTATCTCCACTTATTAATTTAATTACTTTTACCACACACACACACGCACACACACACACACATACACACAGACGTACACAAAAAACACATATAAAACGATTCCTAAAACCTCGCCGTGCATTAAGTTTTGTACTGAGCTTCCACTTCAGATATAGAAAATCAACAATTTACGCTTATATAATACAAGTAGATTACTTAGTGTAACTAACACTAAACATTTTGTTTTCTGGGCTTATGTACTTTGTCCAAGCCTTAATTTTGGCTTAATATTAAACCCAGATATAAATCTATAATGTTGTGACCAATAGAAAATTGTTTTTTTGCTGTTAATGAAATTACTGTAAAACAACTAGTTACATTATTTATTTAGAAATATATTTTTTTCTAGATAATTTGTTATTGTATATATGTTTTTGAATATATGTGTATTAGTGTATATTAATGTAATAAAGTTATTTAGATATGTTGCTTGTTTTATGATTAATAAGATTTTTTTTATTCTGACATAATAGAAATTATAATAAAGCTCAATGAAGATAAAAATACTAAAGTAAGACCAGATGCCATGTATTTATATTACTATAAATAAAGAAAATGTTAAAAACACATTGCTCTAGATATGATCCGTACTAATATGGTAGAAGAAACGCATTGTTATTCCTATACACTGAACCGTTGTCTATGTGTTTGTGTGTTTGTGACTGCTAGGAGCATCCGACGTCATTCACGTTTTTGTAGCTTGTAATGCATTAAAATGTTTCGTCAGATACGTCTATTGAAGATTTTGCTAATTTGTGAAGAAAGGCAGCAGGCCTTCTATCTCATACATATACATTCTAATATTTATAATAGCATTAACAGCGTATCTAAATGTTCCCTGGTAGTCGGGCTCTCTCTCTCTCTCTCTCTCTCTCTCTCTCTCTCTCTCTCTCTCTCTCTCTCTCTCTCTCTCTCTCTCTCTCTCTCTCTCTCTCAGTCTTGAGCAAAATAATATAAAAATAACCTTTGGCTCTTCGTTTAATAACATAAGGGTCAATTTTATGTCATAGGTACTGATAATTATGATAAGACACAACCATACGTGACACATATATATTTTCTTAATAGCGTCAATATTTTAGTATTATTGAGTGTCAAAAAAATCTCTAATATTTTAAAAAGAGAGTACAGAGATAAGTTTGAATTAATAGTTCTTAATGCAGAAGATTGACGTGTTCTATCAAGCAAGATATTAAAAACATGTTTACTTCATAAATATCAGGTTATACTATGATAATAAACTGTCCACTTTTCTACATTTAGTTATCAGTGACTTTCAAATACATTTCAAACTGAACGGTAGGTTTCAAATTCGGATGAACACCCGACGTTCCTGCTTTTTAATAAATCTTAAAAAGTGGAAATTATCTTAATCGAATGCTGAATGGCCTAGAAATATTTCACCGATATATTTAACTTTTATATACATTAAAAGTGGAAATTATCTTAATCGAATGCTGAATGGCCTAGAAATATTTCACCGATATATTTAACTTTTATATACATTAAAAGTGGAAATATAAAGACTGAACGAATAATTCAGTACAGATGATAATCAAATTAAAGAAAAAATCTTAACAAGTCAGTTAATGTAACTTTCCATTAATGAAATAAGTAGAATGTGTGACACTTTGAATATATTTATTTAAAATATATTTGTAAATTTTTATATCTTAAAAAAACCTATGAATACTGCACCTTTTAATCACTGAACTATAGCCTTTCTTCAAACAATACATTTCAACCTTTAATACTGCTTAAGGATAACAATGTCCTATCTATACCCTTTCTTCAGGTTTCGTCCCCCTCCTTATCTTTCTTCTTTTTTTATAAAATATTTCCGCGTTCTTCTTTTTTCAGTTCCTTATTTTTATTTCTTAAAAGTCAAGTTTCATGTTTTAATATACCTTAAACTGAAATATGCTGCTTTCCTCATCTGTTAATTTATATTAGATAACGACTTTAACTAAGCCCAGTGTTTGAGTGTGTGTGTGTGTGTGTGTGTGTGTGTGTATGTGTAATACTGGAACATCATGAAACATTAATTTATTTTTAAATCAAAAAATTAATTTAATCAGCTAGAATTAAATATTTTGATTAATAATAGTAATAATAATAATAATAATGATAATAATAATAATGATGATGATAATAATAATAATAATAATAATAGTAATAATAACAATAATAATAACGTAAATTGATATATACGTTTTCTTTTATTGCAGTAAATTGCTACATTATATGTATTTGAATATAGGGATGCATTAGATGAATTAAAAAGTTTAGACTTATACTTGTGCTAATAAATAAATAAGCAAACAAACAAACAAACAAACAAACAAATAAATAAATAAATAAATAAATAAATAAATAAATAACTACGTTAAGTAGTCATATGGTTATTTAAAACCAGATCAATGAGATCATTATAGAAATCACTTTCCATATATACCATTTTATAATCAAACAGTCTCCAGAATTTCTGATCCTTCGAGGATCTTTCGTTGTGTGTGCATTATAGAAATGACTACTCAATACTTTGTATAGAATGTAATGAATGGTGCTTGTAAAGTATATTATAATATAATTAAAACTTAATAAAATTTAAATAACACAATTTCTATAACTCATTACGAATACGCTAACTATCTGATGTAAACTGTCTGTTTTATATTAATTTAAAAGTATGAAATGAAAATTGATTTTCTAACCAAATGTTTTAATAATAATTTATAAAAGAAACTGGGAGTTTCCTTTCTCTTTTCAATTACTGGAAATTCTAAAAAAAAAGAAGAAATCCCTATTTTCTTACTCCACTTGTTTTTAGTAACTTGTGTTGACCAGTTTAGGTAGACTGGTTGTCGATATAGAATCTTGTAGCGGTTGATGCTGATAGACTGTAACCTCACGGCGATGCGCAAGAACAGCTCGTATAACAAGCACAAGCACCGTGCTCAGTAGAAGCAATATGGCAACAGCCATGGCAACCAGAGTTGATGTCATCTCAGTGCTTAAAATACATTCTTCTTTGTTCTTTGAATCACCTTTGATGTCGCTGACATCTGAAGTATACAATCAGAAAGTTATAAAACGATATTATATATTGTATTACGTAAGTAAATTATGAAGATACATTTTTTCATGAGGCGAGCCTGAACAAGAGAGAGAGAGAGAGAGAGAGAGAGAGAGAGAGAGAGAGAGAGAGAGAGAGAGAGAGAGAGAGAGAGAGAGAGTTACCTCTTTGAAGTGATGTCTGATCCTGGACTCTGAAACCCACAGAAGTTGTGGCTATGTCATTATCTGTGTCTCTCTTCTTTCGCCTCGCAGTCTCCGACGTGCAGTTCAGCTGAGGGTTAATATTAAAATTACGTATTAATATTAAAATACTCTCGATTAACGTAACAGATTTAAGAATGAATACCATAGCCAAAGAATAAGCAACATTAATAAATCCAGTTCGACATAAATCGGATACGATCTATTTATATGTAAAACTGACTTAATCTTTTGTATACCTGTAAATAGTTTTCCTCAGCTACATTAATAACATCAGAAGGATGGTAGAGGGGTAGGACAATGATGCTACTCTATAAGAATTTAACAGAACAAATGAGGATTTTTGTTTTGCGTATTAAATTTCATGTATCTTGAAAAAGAAAAAGGTATTCACTCGACTCACTTTGTTATTATTATTAATTGTCTTTACCTACCGGTTGACACTTATCTCTCTCGTTGTCTCGACAGATGCGGACAATGATTGTGTAATAATTTAGGACGGTAGGGTCAATGATGATAGGCACTGTTTGGAACACGATTTCACTTTCATTTATCTGACGTGGTTGAGTTTTCATTACAACCTCAGCATCAGGAGTTGGACATCTGTAAATAAATAAATAAATAAAAATGTATAAAAATATAGCCGAGTTTCTAATAGGCACAGTGCATTTGAAGACAACATTAATAAATACAAATAGAAGAATTGTTTCCCCTAATGAAAATCACAAATGAGTTAATAAATAGCAGAATGTTCAAATGGCCGAGAGTTTGAAGAAATAAACATTCTCAATACTTTTTTAATGTACGGTAATTTCTTGTCATGCACATGGTCAATGATCAGGTAGACAATAGAAGACAAGAGCGGCTAGTGATTGTTTCTCCTATAAGCAACATTTTATACCAACCTTCACTGGGCAGTAATTACACAACTGAAAACCCCAGACAGACAGGTGTAGAACGGTTATAGTCACCATAAAAACAAATACATGTTCATCTTATCAGCTTAAAATAGAAATGATTTCTCGAGCATTCAAGTTGGTAATAATATAGTTATTGGATGCCTGAATGGATTTTATTTTCACAATTTTAAAATCTCTCTCTCTCTCTCTCTCTCTCTCTCTCTCTCTCTCTCTCTCTCTCTCTCTCTCTCTCTCTCTCTCTCTCTCTCTCTCTCTCTCTCTCTCTCTCTCTCTCTCTATATATATATATATATATATAAACAAACACACACATTAATTACTTACGAATCTTTTATGAGTTGAATGCTTTTTGGAGGATTACCTCTGTTATCAACCGTGAAGGATTCTACACGGATGGTTGCAAACTCTATAAATACAACCAAAATGAGTAATATACGGAAACAAAATTTGAAGTCAAAAGTCACGACCTCATAATTATGTGTGTAAACTGTTTACTAAAAATTTTGTGCTAATAAATAAATAAATATACGTAATTTGTGCTGCATAGACTCTATTTAGAAATTCTTAGGAACACATTGTACACAGTATGTAATCTTTATTTGAAAAAAAATCTTATTCGGTAAATTTTGTAACAAACAGAAATAAGTATACTTATGACTATAAAAATTATGATTTATGAGGAAAAAATCGGAAGAAAAAAGCAACAGTATAACACAAAAATGAAAAAAATCAAACGACCCCCCCCCGCCACAAGAAACGTTTGTTTCCGAATTTTATCTGATAATTAATTATATTATTATTATTTTTATTATTAATGTATTGCATGCATACAAATTTTCAAAGATGAAAGATAATGTATTATGTTAGCATGAATATAAAAGTTAAATTAACGATTTCTCTTTACTATTGCTTGAGGTGTCCAGGTTTATTCTAATGTCGATGACGTCAGTTAGTTGATACGGTGTGCCTGGAGACAGAGGGTTTCCGTCAATCGTTAGTTCAGTTGTAACATTTGCACCAGCAACAGAGTGGCCGACATCCCGTACAGGCATTTTTCCTCTGCAGGTAAAATAAGTTAAGTACAAATACGAAAAGTCTGTAAAAGCGCTAACTATGAATATGAAAATAAAATAGAGAAGACATGAAAAGAGAATATAAACCAATATGAAAATATGATACAAAGAAACACGAAACTAAGACAAATACGACTGTGAAAGTAAGATAACGACAAATGCGAAAAGGAGTTAAATACGAATATGAAAATAAGATAAAACAAGATGAAAATGAGTCATGTACGAATATAAATCGCAAATATAAAAATGTATTCATTTTAAAGCTCATAGAACAAGCTGTGTATCATCTGAGAAAATATTTAGGTAAATAAATAAACAAATAAATGACAGTAAAAAAGAAAATGTCAACTCATACTGATTAATACTGAAACATGAAGCGATGTGTGTTAACAACTAACTGACAAATAATTTATTGTACATTAAGTTTAGACTTACGTGTCATCAGTAACGTTGAACTCTGCAAAGGGCAATTTGAATGATAAACCGGAAGGTCCACATTCAGCTTTGACTCTGAAATCCGTATTTGGAGATGTAATGCCTGCTTTAAAGCGTACTAAGAAGACTCGTTCATACAGAGTACCCTGTGGAAAAAAAATCACTTAACGTTTTAATCGTTAGTTGACAACACACCCAGATCCACATATTAATACATACTAAACTAACTTACACCGGCCACGATCCTTTTTGTTGCATTCTTACAGCCTGGGTTTGCTGCTGTGTCCATGTTGACAATTTGGAGCCTACCGTTGTCACCGGTACACCTTGGGTCGCCAGAAGAACCATCTACGATAACCTGGGAGTGTTGAGCACCGATCAGTGCCCTGACGTCCAGAACCATACTGTCATCATCACCAGGTACTGCGCTTCCACAGGTGAGCGAGACTGAATAATAATAATAATAATAATAATAATAAGAAGAAGAAGAAGAAGAAGAAGAATGGTAATCATCATGATAACGATGATGATAATATAATATCAACACGGATGATGATGTTGATGAGAATAAGAAGAAATACTTTTATTGCTGCTGTGATAAAACAACAAAATCGTCTACTACTCTATTTGTAGTTATCTACTTACTGGTTTCATTTGAACATGTAGGTCCTGAGTTCGCTGGAGAACACCGACAAGTTCCGTCAGTGAGACAAGTTCCGCCATTCTGACACGGAGCAGAATTACAAACAGTCGAGTTGGCGGCATCTGGGGCGTCTGATGGAAAATTTAAAATATGTGTACATTGTGTCATACAGATTCTTAAAGACCATACATGCAGTAACATAAATACCGCTTTCGCAATATTTTTTAGCAGAGGATACATTATATTCATTTGATGGTGAGAAAGTGCTTATAACAACATTCTAATAAAAGTATCGAGGAGGACTGACAGAATAAGAAAGTCTCCAAAAAATACGTAAGTATAACGATCCTATAAAGAGGAAGCAACTGAGCTACAAACTCTCTCCGCGGAGAAAGACAGGAAGTGACTGGTGCTCAGGTTTAAAACTCTGAAAACAACTTTTAGAATATGATTAGAACTGCCTTTGTGTAAATTAATATATTTACATTTTTGACGTTCATGTGTGAGTGTAAGTTTTTCTATGTATATTTGTATGTATGTATTTGTGGTATGTATGTTATGTTATGTTTTGTTATTGTATCATGTATGTATGTATGTCTATCCATAAGAGACAGAGAGACAAATGAAGAAAAAGATAATATTAATATTGCTGTTTGTTTTTAGTTATTTTGTTCAGAATCGTAAATTTATTTATATACGAACAAAATTCACCACGAAGTATACATTCGTTTGTTTTTTCACTCACTTGCTTCACACGCATATCCATTTCTAGACTGGCATCCACTACACAGTTTCGTTGTCGTGTTACATGTGGCATATTCAGGACATTTCTGTGTTGGTCTGTTACAGTCGAACAAAAAAACTTCTTCAGTGGCTGCAGTGTCAGATTTATGAACAAGTGAAAAAATAATACTAATGTTAGTAACATGTTACATAATATACAGAGGTACACAACAGCTTACAAGTAATACAAACATACGTTTACAGACATTGTCACATACTCTCATTGTCAAAAATACTGACTCAGTTTTAAATCTTTCTAATTATCATTTTTATAAAATGGATACAAACCATAAACAATTTTATTTCATGCCCAAAAATATTAAAAATATTATATAAAAAATACTGCAGACTATCAGTATAAGCCGTATATATATATAAAAAAAATAAACGGAATTCATATTAATACAGGGAGACAATTTATTTTTAAGATTTAATTTCTTTCTTAACGATAATTTTATATCAAATACATAGAGCATAGAATGTGCGCTTTTATCGTCTCCTGTTATTGTGTAACTTGTCAAGTACAAACATCACACCTGTAGTCAGAGCCACGAGAAGGAAAAGAAAAGCAATTAGAACACTTTTCATCTGAAAAATAAGTAAAAAAGAAATATTTATATGTATAGTAGTATCTAGATTTTATTTTATTGTTTTGTTTCAAATAATCGAGATCAAAAGATTGTTTAATAATTCTTAAAATACTGTTGTATGAATATAGGTTCTTCATACACTTGTATCTTTAAAATGAGAGACAGGAATCCCGTTAGTCATTCACAAAAACAATAAAATTCCTCAAGCTTATGATTTAACGAATAAATTACAGCATTCTTTTCTTAATAACATCAAGTACGACCATTTAAAACAAATACTACAGAAAGGCCGTGAACAAAACGCTTAAAAGTTTTAATTAAATCAATGAACAAATAGAACCATAAATAAATAAATAAATAAATAAATAAATAAATAAATTAGAATGCAGTTTAAAATTGAAAAGTATAATCATAAACTAAACAATAAGATAAATATACTAAAATTGTTTTACAACCCATTACTCGACATCGTTGCAGTCATTTTCAACTCAGCTTACAGTTTTCATGCACCACATTTCGTAACCGATAAACGTCCTTACTCTCGTTCGTTCTTTTATTCATTAATTCTTTCGCAAGAAATAAATACAAGTAAACAGCAAAGATTATTTAGCAAACAATTCCAATCAGTCTAATCTGAGGCATACCTAATAGACAAATTCAGGACAACATTTCAATAGAATGCATTAAAAATTTTGACCCTATTTTGTATAATAAGAACCTTCTTTTTGAAATGTAAAAGTTAATGAAGCCATAAGTAAGCAGCAGTGCCTTACAGTACCTTACCGTACGAAGTCAGGATGTACAACACCACGCCTTGCCAGAACCACGCTATCACAGTTCACGTTACAGAATTCAATACTACAAATTCTACCGTACTATTCCACAGTACATCAGACTATAACCCACGAATATTATACAAGGCTAACCTAGACGTTCTTGGTTATGTTCTTCGGGGTAACATACTTCACACTACAAAACTATTCCATTCCAAAAATTGATTTATTATAAATGGCAAGTATCACCTTGTTTTAGTTTGGAAAACCTCCACTTCAAGATATTTGAGCCAAATGAATTTCTTCTAAATTATATGCTTTAAGTTAAATAGGTATGACTTTGAAGGCAGCATGATAAAAATTAAACAATTAAAATTCTTTAGGATTATTTTTTTCTCCTAATCCATATGGAAATTTCTAAGGACGCTAATCACCACTGCAGTGTCTCGGAGACGGCAGAAATCTGTGTGGGTCTTTGTTGTTGTTAATAAATCTTAAATAAGTGCCACGAAAATAAATCGGAAGTTTCTGTGAAAGAAAAATCAATGTGTACCCCTACAGCGCCGACAGGAGTTTTATGAGAAACTTGACTTTTATAGATGAAAATCTATAACCGGTTTTGAAATAAATCAGATTCAATTACCTAGCAAACACAACTCAGCCTCAATATTATTTTTCCACGTTTTGACACGTAATACATTATTATTATAAAAAAGGATATCTAACTGTATGTATGCAAATACATATCTGTAACATACGTACGAACGTATGTGTGTATGTATATATGTATATTGGTGCGTTTGTATATTTTTTTATGTGTGTGTTTGTAAGTATGATACGGTGTATGTGCCTGTATATACAGATAGACATTAAATTAATATTTTTTTCTGGTAAAATTACGTCTTCGTAAATAAATGAATAAATTCATAAATAATCATTTTTATTATTATAATTGTGGGTACTAGCAGCAAGAGTAGTAGTAGTAGTACATAAGAACGAAAATAAAGCAATAAGTACTTACGATTTTAGTAAGGAGAAAACTTACGGTATTAACTCTGAAAGCAGAATCAAGGTATTAAGTTTTATCTGCATAAAGCGATACATTTCTTTTTCTAATTATTTAAAAAAAAAAAAAAAAAAATGTTTTTGTTTTGTTTGTTAGACAAAATAAAAGTTGGAATGGAAATTCAGAATTAATAACACTCATTATTGTTAGAATGGAGCACTCAAAATAACTATTTCACAGTTATAATATGGCTTTTTCTCAAAGTATGAGAAAAACGATTACTGTTACTACGTAAACATTTATTATGAAGGTGGTGAACATTATTGTGTTCAATTCATGGCCAGGCTTGCAATGAGGTTAATATTCATTTCTTTGAGAGTATCGCACTCTGGTGTAATAATCTTAATGATATATCGCTGTTTAGATTTAGGTTCTGTGTGTTTATTGATTTCTTATAAAATTATTACGTTTCACTGGCAGTACAGCGATTAATGGTCTTTGAGAAATTAGCAATTCTGAACAGTGGAGTGTTTAGGAGTGGTTAGCTATATGGTTAGAATGGCCTCAGGTGCATTGGATTTCGGGTCAAACATCCTTACTCCTTTAATTTAACTATATCCGTTTCAACCGGGTTCCAAAGACTTGTATTAAAGGCCGTAGTAAAGTCTATAAAGAAGACAATGTACTGGTAATGGAAAGAAATCGTGATTTTTGCCCCGTATTATTAAAAAAAAGGAAAAGATATCTAATTGTATGTATGTATGTTTGTTTATTTGTTAGTGTAGATCAGTGGTTCTCAAAGGGTGTGCCTGGAGACATGCTTAGGCGTGCCCCACGAAATTAGGATTTTCCTCTCTCACCAACATCAAGTGCGAAAAAAGATCAAATCTTCGGTCTGCTGACGAAGAAATGAGTTTGCTAATCATACATACGCCCCAACATTGAAGAAATTGCCAAGACACGTCAGGCTCATACTTCTCATCAGCACAAAATAGATGATGAATAAAGGTATACAACCTTCTTTCAGTTATTTCTGTATTTTTTTACATTTTGCATCATAATTCTTAGCATTTTGTGTGTAGTGTGCCCGCAATTTTTTGTAAGGCTTCAAGTGTGCCCGACTTCAAAAAGCTTGAGAACCGCTGGTGTAGATTTATGTGTGTACGTGTGTTTGTATGAACTAATGTATTTTTTCTTCTTGTTGTTTTTCTATGCTGTTTACAGCAAATCGAAATTTAATTTGTTATCTTTGTTAGATGTTATTATTTGTCTACGACACCGAAAAATACTTATTTAAGTTTAAACTTAAGTTACAAATGCACGAAAGTTGAAAAAGGTGGATTTAATTTAATATAAATTCCTCACGAACGTTTTAGATTGTTTTGCACTGATAACTGTTGTAATATATATCTATCAGAATTTCAAACAACAAATCCTATTATTACTATACTAATTCATTATTCGTCGTTTCAGCGCCATTTTGGATAGACTGCCGCTTTTTAGTTTAAACCACCGATCTGTTGTTCGAGTGGATGGATTTCTCGTGTAATGGCAGAGAGAACTAATCCAGTAAATTAAGTAACAAAACAAAGTAAATCAGGTGACAAGACTGTAACATGGCAAATGAAACAAAATGTGTGAAACGATCGTGACTGTCTGCAGCGGCAAATTTTTATTAAGACCATTTTTTTTCTCTGATTATTTCTTTATTACCGCTCTCTTGAAATGTGTGCATGCGTTTGTGTATGTGTATGCATGCATGTGTGTGTGTATGTGTGTGTGCATTTGTGAGTGGGTGTGTTTATGTGTGTGTATGTGTATGTGTATGTGTATGTGTATGTGTGTGTATGTGTGTGTATGTGTGTATGTATGTGTCAATCAGAGTAAATCTCTTCAGATTTAAACGTCTTATTTTGTGAATTTCTCTCCAATTCCTAACATTATTCAGTCAAAAATATATATTTCCAAATTTAAAATAAATTTTTTGTTATAAACTGCATATTATCACCTCGAGTTTCTTCCTTATATCTTCAATGAAAAATAATTTGTTTCCATGTCAAATAAAATAATGAAAAAAATTATATTTGATTCCCGTCCTGGTACAATGAGATAAAAACTTCGTCTCGATAACCAAGTAAAATATTTTATTTCATTATATTATTATATAGTAAGAAGAATTTCTTCAAAGATGATTCTATGTTATTTAATAAATAAATAAATAAAATAAAATACCCCATATATCTGTGGCTGCTTTCACGTACTTTGTTATTATTATTAGCTGAAATGATAGGTTACAATGAAATCGTTACTCTCTCTCTCTCTCTCTCTCTCTCTCTCTCTCTCTCTCTCTCTCTCTCTCTCTCTCTCACACACACACACACACACATTCATAGACTGAAATCAGTATTAGTCTTATTCGTTCTTTTAAAAGTAATTAACAGCTGATTTTATCTGAGTGTTTTAAATTTCGTTTGAGTGATTCCTTTATGTTTACAAAGTTAAAACAATATCAGTTGTAAATATACCGAACAGTCTGACGAGATTCATTCAGTTTAAACATCATAAATTACAAAATCGTGGTCAGGGTCCAGGCATATTATCGGCCACAAAATACTCGCGTCTCAAAAACCACAGTTTGAAACTTTCTAAAAAGGTATATGCTGAAAGACATGGATGTTGTCCGTTCAGTATCTCTAGTAGATTTTTCATAATATGATATCGAAAATCCCAATTTCGGAATGTAATAATGTCGTCTTATCATTAGTGTATTTGAACACTCGATTGGCAAAGTCCTCAGCAGTGCAGTTTCGATATCTAATTTTGATTTTAGCCTTATGTACAGATATCAAGAGTAACTTGAAGTATTGACCAGTAATCACGTGAATTGTTAGAAAGAGTAAAAATGTAGTTCTTTTTACTCATTCATTCATTCATTCTTCTTCTTATTACTACTACTACTACTACTACTACTACTACTACTACTACTACTACTACTACTATTATTATAATTATTATTGTTATTATTATTGTTGTTGTTATAATTACTAATTCTATTACGCTATGAAAGCTATTACTAACTGCTATTATAACTATCACCACTTTCTACAACTACTACTACAACTACTACTACTATTACTATTACTACTATTATTGTTATTAACATTCTTTTAGAATGGTTGTCTTTACTGAACTTTGATGTTCGGCAAGATGTTTTACAAAACATTTATCACATTTAAAAAGATTGTTTTATCTTTACAACCTGCGTTTAGTTGCGTTTTCATTTGCATTATTAGAGAAAACATTTTTAAAGTGCGCTAGTCTGTTTGTTAGCGGTACTCTCTGTTTTATATCTTAGAATTATCTACAGTATAACATTATTTTTTGTACACTGACAATGCCGCCCGCTATACGACTGCGGCAAAATTTATTGAATCTGCTGTCCATCAGGGAAAATAAAAACCGTGAATTAAATTAATTTGGTTCTTTACTTTAATCTAATTTTAAATTATATTTAGTTTTGTATATCATATTAATTATTCATATTAAGGTTTATATTATTTCTAACGCCCTTAGGAAAATCCGAATTTTTGACTGTCCGGACAATAGAAAAGGTTGCAGAGGTGAGGTTGTTTTCTTTTCTTTCTTATTTATTTATTTTTTGTATATTTATTTATTTATTTATTTTTGTTAAAATTCAGAATCTGTTTACACATTAACCTTTTCAGCAACACGAGCTGGATAAAAAGCCAACACATAGCAATGATAATTCACACTAGAGAGAAAAGGTGTTTAGACAAACAAACTGCACAATAACCGTTCCATCACTGGTGTCAGCAACAAAGAAAACAAATCTATCACATTTTAATTAACGATACCGAGAAATGTTCAAAACATATTAAGCGTATAATAATTGTTTACATCTTTTGTCTTCAGATACACGTCTGTCTTGTAAATCAAACAGTATTACATAAACTTCGTTTCGTAATTTAATTAATCTTGAAGATCTCATTTTAAAAAAAGAAAAACAAATATTCATTCATATACATAATAGTAGGTATGTCATGAATATACTGTAATTATACACCTGATAAAAAATTGCATTTATTTTTCATTGTAACTAAATTAATTTACATAATGTAGAAATGTTTTGAAGTGAGACACTACGATATCACAATAATGACTGTAAACGTTTTATTATTTTTCTTGTTGATTTTAAATATCTCTATTTCTTATAATTTGTCACAAACTAATTGTAAATATCTCTGTTTCTTATAATTTGTCACAAAGTGATTGTAAATATCTCTGTTTCTTATAATTTATCTCAAAGTGAGATTATTTTTTACATTTGTTTGCAATATCTTTGTGACTGTAAACGGTTTACTGGTATTTGTTATCATAGATTGATGAGTTAATTTCTTTGTCTGAGATTGAATCCACAAAACCATCTTTTCCATTCAGAAAATACGTTACAATGACGCCTTTTCCCTTTAAAAAAGAAAAAAGAAAAATTGAAATAAAACCGTCATAAACAAGTCACACATATGCACATAATATACACAGACGTATACATACTTGATTATATACTGGTCATGACGACCAGTATATAAACACAAACTCCCAAAGATATATATACACAACAATCACATATATAAACAAATATATAAATGAGCAGACACAAACAAAAAAGTCATACATCAAGAGAAAATTCTAAATTATTTCCTTTAACACCCACTGAAAATGTGTCAGGTTTTAGCTTGTATACATGGTACACTTATTACAATAGACAATATCAGACTGCAAAGTCACACAAATGTTATTACAAACACTTTATGTCATGTAAAATTCCTAATTTGTGAAATAGGGATCATGTTAATTATCACTAATTTTGAACTGTGATATAATATTGCAATCTTATTACAGTTTTTATCAATTTTAAAAATGTTTCAACATTAAACACAGAGTGAGAAGATATTAAAATTATATGTAATAGTCCAGTAAATACACAATTCTCATTTCTAGGCATGCAATAACTTACTTTCATTGTAGTTTTTCCTCGTTCCACGAGATGATATCCACCAATTTCATCCAACAGAATCTTGCACTCTGGACTCACATGAATCTTCATAGCTGAATGAAAAAACCCCATTACAATTCGTTGTCAAAATACAGTGATTAATACAAAATTGTCAACAGACATCTTTGTGTTTTCAACTTAGAAAAATAACAAAAACATAATCATCATCAATAATAAAACAACCATTATTACTACTTTTAATGTGAATAGTATTATCATAATTAAAACTTTTATTAATGTTGCTACTATAAGTACTGGAACTATTTCTCACAACCGTCACTAACTATTTTTACGGTTCACTCCCACCTAGCCTAGAATTTAAAAAATCTGTCTCCCATATAGCCTAAATGATGGTGGGATGGGATATCTCCACTTTGCCGGATGCTATTGTTCTTGTATAGGAATCACTGACGCGCGCTAATCGCTAGTACAATAGGCGATTATGGTAAAGTCTAATTCAATAAGTGAATATAGCTCATTAGATAGCAGTACTCTGGAAGTGATGCTGTATATGAATGTAGTGATGAATGTATATGAGTGAATAACATTCAGGGAAAATTAACATTGGTATTAAGGGCTATTGTCCGTGTTGATATTAAGTGAATATAGCTGTTGATGAGTGTGTACATATGAGTGAATAGAATACCGCAAAATACTTATATGGCATGGAATGGTGTTTCCTCCGTGTTTCCTGGTGTCGAAATGATACAGACTACATACTAACCAACTCCCACCTAGCCAAAACCCAATGTTGTTGTAACAGATTGATTTGGTTAGGTTTATGGCTAGGTGGGAAGACCTATTTTTTTAGTAAAGTTGTTATTGGAGATAATCACACCTTCTCCTGAAGACTCCATTCTCGAGGCGTAGTTGACAGTGTCTCCAAACAAACAATACCGCGGCATTGTCTGACCCACAACACCGGCTACGACAGGACCTAGAAAACATATAAATATGACTAATTAGGAATAACACGTTGAAAGGTGAATATACTATTAAATCATACAGTGAGATCCTGTATCTATTGTTGTGACAGAGGCACTACATATCCCGTTGGAGTCTAACGCCAGTAAATTTACTGTATAACATTAAGGACCTATTTCTGTCAGCATCAGTTAAAGTCTTTTTCTCAAACTTTTATTCAGGTAAAACTATATTAAATCCACACTTAATGATGAGTGTATTGCAGCATTTAGTGAAATGACATAATAATTATTTTGAAAAGCATATGACAGTAGGTACTAAAAAAGTAAATAAATTATATACCACTATGAATTCCAATTCTCAGTTTTAATTTAAGACTTGGTCTGTGCACTATTTTAAATTTGTCCACTGAGCAAAGCAGCTGTAAAGACATATTAGAGATTTCCCCAGCGTGTTGTATTCCATTTCTCTTTGGTAGACCACTCACAACCATGTAAGCATCTCCTATTGTCTCTACCTGTCAAATATTATATAATATAATTTAATACAATGTATCTTCATATGACTGTTATTATTATTTATTCTCTTCTTCTAAACTTTGTTCTAAATGAGAATGTTTATTTATTAATATTATGTTATGGCAGTATTAATAAATTAGTACGGTAACTGTAATAAATGGCAATAGAATAAGTAATAAATAGTTGATAACAGAAATAGAAATATAATAGACTTGGCAGCAAAGTTAATAGTAATGATCACAGTAACAGAAGAATAGCAGTTAAAATAGTTGTTGAAGTAGTAGTAACAGATAAAATAATAGTGATAGTGGAAGTGATAGTAATAGTAATAGTGATAGTGTAGTAATTGTAATGGTAGTATTAATAGTAGTAGTAGTGCTAGTGGTAATAGTGCTAACAGTAATAGTATATGGTAATATTAGTAGTAGTTGTAGTGGTAATGGTTGTAGTACTAGTAGAAATAGCAGTAGTAATAACAGCAGTAGTAATGGTAATAGTAGTAGCAGTCATAACAGTAGCAGCAGCAGTAGTAGTAGTCATAACAGTAGCAGTAGTAGAAATAGGTCTAGTAGTAGTAGTAGCAGCAGCAACAGTAGAAATAGGTGTAGTAGTAATAGTAGTAGAAGAAGTAGTAGTGATAGAGTAGTCTTTCTCCAGTCAGCTGACATATATTTCGATATCAGCTTAGACAGATATGTGAATTATAAATATAACTGGTGTATTATCATATATTTTACCTTGTAGACATCAAAGTGGTCGATGATGTAGTCAAACATGGTATAAAGACTGTTGAGAAAATTCACCACCTTAAATAACGGAAAAAATACTTTGAAAATGATTTTAAATAATTAATGTATGTTTATAAATTATGATATTGCATGTAACAGTATGATAGCAACTTTCTTACACAAGTATAAAATTAGAAACTGTTGGCTCTGTTTCAATACATTTACCTGCAGCGGGGTGCTTTGTGAAGCCAGTTCTGTGAATCCAACTACATCTGAGAAGAAAACAGTTACTGAAGGAAACGATTCCGGTTCTATTGTCTTTCCTAGTTTCAAACCTTCAATCACAGATCTGTTATAATAATAATAATAATAATAATTATTATTATTATTATTATTATTACTACAACAACAATAATAGTAATAATAATGAAGATGATGATGATGATGAAATGAATTTTGTATATTTTATCAATCAATGAAATAATTTTAAATATCATAATGTATTGTTGATAAAATTGGCTGATTTAAATATTTCTTAAGCACTTCTGATAACTATTTTATAGTAGGTCTAAATAAAAGTCTGCACGAGTTGCTACCTTATCTCTTTCCATCCTTCTCCCCACTCACACCACCCACCCACACACACACACCCACACACCCACACACACACACACGCACACACTCTCTCTCTCTCTCAGACACACCCACACCCACACACACACGCA
>CM022675.1:17234688-17354688 GCA_012295275.1 Chrysomallon squamiferum
AACAAAGATATATGTATTATTAACATATTATTATTTCACACTACAGCTATATCTTTATTTGACCATTGTGATACCTTCTCTTTCTATTCCATAAAGAAACTGTGCGATATCACTTCCTTTTGAACACAGTCCACCTTTGAGAATACAGTTATTTAGAGCTATCAGATAGAGATACACCGCGTCAGCTATCAGAGCAACCTGGATTCCATTCTGTGAAAATGATCAAAGAAATTAGATTTTAAAAATAACACCTGGAATAATAGGTTACAATGAAATCGTCATAACAGTTTATACTCTCTCTCTCTCTCTCTCTCTCTCTCTCTCTCTCTCTCTCTCTCTCTCTCTCTCTCTCTCTCTCTCTCTCTCTCTCTCTCTCTCTCTCTCTCTCTCTCACACACACACACACACACATTCATAGACTGAAATCAGTATTAGTCTTATTCGTTCTTTTAAAAGTAATTAACAGCTGATTTTATCTGAGTGTTTTAAATTTCGTTTGAGTGATTCCTTTATGTTTACAAAGTTAAAACAATATCAGTTGTAAATATACCGAACAGTCTGACGAGATTCATTCAGTTTAAACATCATAAATTACAAAATCGTGGTCAGGGTCCAGGCATATTATCGGCCACAAAATACTCGCGTCTCAAAAACCACAGTTTGAAACTTTCTAAAAAGGTATATGCTGAAAGACATGGATGTTGTCCGTTCAGTATCTCTAGTAGATTTTTCATAATATGATATCGAAAATCCCAATTTCGGAATGTAATAATGTCGTCTTATCATTAGTGTATTTGAACACTCGATTGGCAAAGTCCTCAGCAGTGCAGTTTCGATATCTAATTTTGATTTTAGCCTTATGTACAGATATCAAGAGTAACTTGAAGTATTGACCAGTAATCACGTGAATTGTTAGAAAGAGTAAAAATGTAGTTCTTTTTACTCATTCATTCATTCATTCATTCTTCTTCTTATTACTACTACTACTACTACTACTACTACTACTACTACTATTATTATTGTTATTTACGTTGCAGTAAAATAAAATAACAATTCTAGTAAAAAATGTCGTATTGTAATAACATATATTTACGTAACCTCATAGCTTGGTAAATTGGTTGGCGTCCCTTTGAAAGCTTCCACTCGTTTAACAAAATCTCTGTATTCTGCTTTTTCGGGATGAACATCTACAGTAATATCTAACATTCCTGTAAACAACGAAAACAAAAGCTAAACTAAAATTAAATAAAAACGTTGTAGTAGTAGTAATAGTAATGTAGAAAACAACAAGGTTGAGAAGAAGGTAATAAATAAACCAACGGAACTAATAGTATGTACATTAAAACAAAACAAAACAAAAAAAGAAAAGGGGATGGAAGAAAATGGAATACAGAATCAAAAATATAGAAAACAAATCAAAATTAAACTGAATTCTGTAATACATTTTTCACGTTAATATTCGAGAATAGTATGAAAAACAGAAAAATGACTCTAATTTCGGAAATTGTCTACATCTCTTAATTTCTTTTGGTAGTTTTTTCTTTCTTTCTTTCTTTCTTCTTCTTCCTCTTCTTTTTTTTTTTTTTTTTTTTATCTCAGTTGCTTTAATTTTTTTAAACTTTATTTAAATAAAATATTAATAAGTACTTTTAAAAAACATATAATTGCAAGTAAATAATAACAGTCCTAATTCCATAAATACCAAGTGAAATTTCATATATAGTGAGTGTAGAACCTCCATCAACATGATAACATCGCCTGACTTTCTCAGATGCGAGACAAGAAAGAAGACTGAATACAATAAACAACGTGAGCAGTGGTGGTAGAAAAACGTCACAATGGATACATAGTGTAGATAATAACTGTCTATAAAATATCTACCTCAGACAGCGAGCCGCTGCCCGTGGACAAGGGACTCGCATCTCTGTGAGATCGAGGTCTACATGGAATCGATTCTAATAAAATAGTTCTAATCTAACTAATTGATTCATATGCCAAAGATAAAACATCTAGGATCGATTCTCAGTAATAACTTAATAAGTAATTTATCGTCGCAGCCATTTCTCACGTCTGTTATGTGAAATGCTGTGGTACCATATTTACACAAAAAAGATGTTTGTACAAGAGATCTCGTATTGCAAATGAAAAACGTTTTCGGTATGACGATGTAAGAATCCCAACTGTATTACAAACAAAAAGGCAGATAAAGAAAAACAAATGCTATATTTATGCCATTAATAAAATAAATTTTGACATAGCATATTGAATATAAAAATTATATGACTTAGCTTATTTTTACCTTTGAAAACATCTGAAAAAGCAATCGATGACTTGTAAGAATCGTTTATGCGCATCGCCATGTTTGCATAGTCGATGGACACGAAGGCGTACATCCCATTCATAAGTCCTAGGCTGTATGCACTTAGCATGAAGCTGTGTATATCTGTACCATAGGCACACATCACGAACACTGAAAATACGTTATAAACTATGTACGTCTTTACCATAGGTAGACATCACGAACACTGAAAATACGTTATAAATTATGTACGTCTGTAACAGAGGCACACAACACAAACACTGAAAATACGTTATAAACTGTGTACGTCTGTATTATAGGCACATAAGACGAACACTGAAAATACGTTATAAACCATGTATATCTGTAATATAGGCAAACAATACAAACACTGAAATACGTTATAAACTGTGTACTCTGTATCATAGGCACATGTTTCAGGGGAATATACATTACCAGGAATTACGTACAGTCCCTGAAGTTTTCATATATTATGGATTATATCTGATTCACTCTGGAATTGTGAATAAACCTTGAAAATTTCAAATTAATACACATAATATCTGAAATTTTGATAGCTATTTTATAAATACTCCCTCATAAAGCTAGAGAACGGGAAAACAATAAAAAACTGTAAGTTGGGTTATTTCAAGTTCCGTCCAGCTATAAGTTATGTATAAAATTATGCACAAAACCCTATTTTGTATATCGTGATCGGCCCAACAATATCACTATTCTGAAATAAATGAGTTCTTAGAATGAAGTGTAGTCTATAGTAAGATTTAATATATAAACAAATAATTACTCTTAAAGTGCAACAGATAAATTCGATTTTCAATGATGTGTTCAAAATTCACTTTTCGTGTTTGCATGATATTTCTGTTTATTGTCAGCATATAAAATTCAACAACGTATCGAACTCTTTAGAATATCAAAAGAGGTTTTCACTGTAAAAACATACTGAAATACTGCTGCTGATGATAAACTACATTAATTTTTATTTTATTTTTTTTACTTTTTTTATATATGTATATATTTTTTTTCAATTAAGAAAAGTGCAAGAAAAATAATTCTAGATAAAAATCTGACTCTGTCTATGCATTTATTATGTAAACCAAATAATGATCCTCAGTGAATCCACTTTATTTCAAGGAAGTCAGCAAATAAAGAAATAGACAAGCAAGCAAAAACCATGTGTACGAACAATCCAAGATAGAAAGAAAGGATGAAGGAAATAAAAAACAAACAACAACAAAAAAAAAAAAAAAAAAGAATAAACAAACAAACAAACAAATAAATAAATAAATAAAAATATAATTTAATTAAAAAGCAATAAGCGAATAATGTAATAAATGATCAAAACGAATACATTTTAAATAAAATCATTAAATAATTAAAAACACTTAGACAAATCAATAAAACTTCTTGGTTCAACAGTTTTGAGGGAAACTAAAAGGAAATCTTTCACCAGTATGTCTCGTTTGAAAAGTATACTGAAAGAAACTACGTAAAAACTCTGACGAGATACTAGTTATTTTTAAATGTGTCTGTATCTCACTTACTAGGAACACATTAGAGAGATATATCAAGGGAGACAAAGCTATTACTGAAGGTTCGAAAGAGTGAGAATCGCTGATTAGTTATTGACGTAAATTGCAACGAGAGATTCTTGGAGAAAATTAAATTCTTTAGGATGTTAATAATAGGGCGCTATGGTGTTTCGACATAGCTTAACTGCTGATTCTCAAAACAGAGTAAAACAAAATAATGAATAATTTATTTACTTATTTACAACAATAATAACACAGCAGCAACTGCAACAACAGCAAAAACAATAACAGAAACAATAATATTAACTATAACTGCGATCATAGTACTACTAATAAAAAGGAAATTAATAAAATGTTGATGACAAAAATTATATAAATTATTAATTATATTTGTTTGTTTAGTAATAATGATAGTGATATATTTATAAATAAAGGAAGGCTTCGTATGGAAGACAGTGTTTAATAAATTCATATTCACCAATCCTTTATTATGTTTCGATAATATGATAATTCTAGAATCTACAACCATAAACAAGAAATAAAGTATATTGCAAATAGTATATTCGAAGTGACGACAATTATTTAATACACTTAATTAGGAAAGTATACTGAATATATTTACCTCTCGTTTCTTTAGCTTCAGAGTCTAAAACCTGTGTTAGATTTTGTTCATTTTGAAGTTGCAGTCTCCTGGGATTGACGCCAAGATTTCTGAAACCTGTCTGAAAGATTAACGTTTTGTTAGTTGTTTATCTCTCTCTCTCTCTCTCTCTCTCTCTCTCTCTCTCTCTCTCTCTCTCTCTCTCTCTCTCTCTCTCTCTCTCTCTCTCTCTCTCTCTCTCTCTCTCTCTCTCTCTCTCTCTCTCTCCCTCCCTCCCTCCCTCCCTCCCTCACCCTCTCCTCTCTCTCTCCATTAAGTCTAACGTTTCATGTTGTAAAGGATACACTTGTTATGTTGGTATGATGAATTCACATTCGCTGGGAAATACAGGAAGAAGTACGAAATAAAGAAATGTTCAAACACAAACAATTCCTGATGTGTTAGAACAAAAATAACCATGTTAACCACTCGACAACGTGACATTCATGGTCCATCTCTGAGAATAAATACGCACCAATATATCTTCAGCAGCCCTCAGCCAAGCAGATTCTTTTCCTGTTACCAAAGTAATTCTTTTCCACTGGAAGTACATCATCACGCTTCTCAAAAATACTCCAACTTCTTTGAAACTGCCAGTCATTCTGAGAAGTGTAGGATACTCGTCACGATTAGAGAGGTCATCGCTAAAACAGCCGAAACTAATAACAGGCATTTGCCAGCGACCTGCCAGTAACCCAACTGACTCACACACATTGTCACAGGAAGGTCCTGAAGTAAATAAAAATAAAGATAAGAAATTAATACAGAACTGATATAAAGTTTTAGCTTTTGTTTTTATTTTTACGTACATATATAGAATTATTAATGTTTGACAAATATAATTATACGTTTTGATGGCGGTAAAAACGTCAGGCATATAGGCATGTACAAACACAAATATATTTGTAACGTATGTGTATAGATAGACAAACAGATAGCCGGACAGACACACATAATCATACAGACAAATATATATATATATATATATATATAGATAGATAGATAGATAGATAGATAGATAGATAGATATGGATAGAAAGGCAGGCAGATAGATAGATAAACATATATATAAACAGATTAGCTACATAAATACATAACGAAATGCGACTTAATCTTTTCAAATTTGCTTTTCCAGTTTAATTAAACCAGGTCTAAATATTAATAAAAATAAAATATATTTTATTAATGAGTATTTACCAATGACTGCATGAATCTTCTGCGATGTTGACTTTAATTTATGAGTAACTGCTTGCACAAACTTAAACAGACCTGTACCTCGATCACACTCCGTGTCTGTGATCTGAAAATCTACAGAGTGGTTTCCTTCTGTCAAACCTGCCATTCAAATACATATCTATATTAAAAAGTGCAATGACGATAATGATCATAACTTTGTATATAACATATTCAGAGAAAATAAATTATATTCTAGATAAAAGCACGCATTAAAAATTATTTTTTATTACACTTATTTATATTTTTAATGGGTGGGTTTTTATTTTTAATTATTGATATTTTAAAAACTAGATGATATGTATGATTATGCAACACTGTAATTATTATTATCATCATTATCATTATTATTATATGGAAATACGCTAAAATAATTCCCAAAACACACACACACACACACACACACACACACACACACACACACACACACACACACACACACACACACACAGACAGACACACACACACACACACACACACACACATACACATACAGACAGACACACACACACATTTATTTATTTATGCATTTTTTTTTTCGAGAGTAAACAAATTACCAGTAAAAGAGTGATTTATGAAGACTTTCTCCAGTGTCACATTTATGGCTGCGTTTACTTCTACCTCGCTCATTCTTCGAGACCCCGTGAACGGCGCCAGAACCACCATTGTAAAAACGTAGGCTGTTGTACTTGGAAATAGAAACGTCATTGTAAGAGCCCACATCATGACTGAATAAATAAATAAATAAATAAATAAATAAATAAATAAATAAATAAATAAATAAATTTGATGATGACAGTCTAAAAGAACAAACAAGAATTGTTACATGGCATTATTATGAAATATTTTTATTAAAACGAAGAATACTAAAACATTCAACACAGTAATATCATTAACAGTAAAACGACCACTGCCATACTGACGACGACGACAACAACAACGAATAATATTTACGGAAAAAATTTCATTAAAACTACAAGAGACGATTTAAATATCTTTTCTGAAACATTGACTAAAAAATAATTATTAATAAAACTTTAGTGAAGTAATTGAAATTTTCTACTCACCTTTCTCTCATAATGTTACGTTTAACTAACGTCAATCAAATGAAGTATGAATAATAAGTCATGAAAGTCTAGTGCATAACCTATGCTTATATTCAAATAATACTGAATCTCATAGCTGTGTTAAAACTAATGCATAAGAAAATAAGGTAATTCGATAATGTATATTGTAATCTGAGTAATTTTACTAATGATTAACTAATAACAATATGCTAATCTGTATTATCACTTACCATTATGTATATTGACATCTACATCACTTAACCTGTCTTTCATCTTCTCATAGTTTGTTCAGATCACTGAATTACTATATGTCTAGCTTTTCGTTTGGAAACAAATCGGTTCATTTATATGTTAGTCTCGAATTCAGATCTGTAGTCCTATATTGCTTCATCGGTCCTCCGGAAAGACTCAGTGTAATTATGTTACTTGACTCAGAAAACGAGGTCCACTAGTCTGCTATTTATATTTGGTTGGCGAATTATCTCAGACTTTGTGTTTAACTGTGTCTCGTTTTTAAATGTTTCACTAGTACGCTTTCATGGCTTTTGCAATAATTGCGCATTTTGACTAAATGACGTCCACGAAATGACAGTGTTAATACCAACAGCATCGTCATTATCGTTATCAGTATGTATGAACATGCTACAAACAACAATCACAGTGAAAATATATTATAAAATAATAATGGACAACATTTAAATCTGGCTGAAAAATGTTACTTTCTATATTAATCTAATTCAAGGAGAAGACAAAAACATTAAAGATGTCAAAAAACTGCAACAATAAAAATAAACAACAGCAATAACAATAACAGCAACAGCAACTTCTAGAGCAACAATGGTTAAAATGATTATGTGGATGATGAACCTAACGACGGTTATTATGATGATGGTGTTGAAATTAATTAATGAGAAGTATACGGTATGTGAACAATAATGATGGTATTCAAGATGGTAGTGAAAATATAATGATGATGGTCAATTCTAAAAGTAATGTAAAATTTTAACAGAATAAAAATGTAACGTACCTCTGTTTTCTCAATCTGCAGATGGCAAAGAAAACATAAAAATGTGCCAGGGTCCTCCACAGCGTTGGAACAGGTAAATCTCTATACATTTACGTTCAACAAAATAGCAAATCAGCCAGTTTATTGTGATAAAACTATTCATGCGAACAATCAGATTTAGATTTCATCAATAATTTGCTTTAATTACTCACAAAGCTGGTACTTAAATGTCTTTCCTATTGTGTGTGAGTTTAATAAAGAAAAACAAAGGAGATAACATGACACACTGCTATCTGAAATCAAATTCTCGCTAAACTTACGTATAAATTCACTTATTTAGTTATTTTTTTGAGAATTTCGTAGGGTCAAAAATGAAATACGAAGTTTATATAATTATAAATTTTGTATTGTTTGAGCTGTTATTTATTTATTTATTTATATATGTATTTTACCACAAATCAAAATAATTATCTATATTATATTATATTCTTTTTTAAAAAAACAATTACAAAAATAAATAAATAAATTACTAAATAAATAACTAACTAAATAAATAAATAAATAAATTACTAAATAAATAAATAAATAAATTTTTCTTACATCATTTTACAATAATTCTGCTATAAATAACTTCTAAAATAAAACCTGAAAGTACACAGCTATACCAGAAATACCTGATTTACCTATTTTAAAAACATGTGTATAATCTGGGATGTGTTAATTCGAAACAAACGTAGAAAAACACTGAAAAGCGTGTACGTGTGTGTATTTAAGCACGAAAGGGCACAAATGTGCATTTGGCGAGAGAGAGAGAGAGAGAGAGAGAGAGAGAGAGAGAGAGAGAGAGAGAGAGAGAGAGAGAGAGAGAGAGAGAGCACAATAAAATTATATAAAAAACAGATTACAATGTGGAGAAAAATACACAAAAATTAAGAAGAAGAATTTAAAATAAATATATAAATTTATCATAATAATAATAATAATAATAAGAATAATAATAATAATAATAATAATAATAATAAAGAAATAAAAAGAAAGAAATAAAAAGAAAGAAATAAAAATCATTAAACAAAACACTGTAAATACTAAATAAACAAATAAATATATGGTAGTAATAGTAATAGATGTTGTTGTTAATATTATTAATATTAGATATTATTAATGGAACAAAATAGAAGGACATTTTTAAATGAAATCTTTCAGCAAATTAAGTTCAATTTCTTAAATTCTATTTGAATATGCTGCCATTTGAATAAACGGAAATAAGATACTTATAAAGCTAAACCATGTAATACTGTTATACATTAAATTATATTCATAAACTATAAGAAAATGAAAAGTTTTAAAGTATCTAGAAGGTACTATATTCTTAGCATATATTTTGCTCTATGACCTAGATTCTGGTGGCTGGAAGGAAAACTAACAATTTGGAAATCGATATAATAGCACCTTGTAAATTAGATTATTCTTGATTTGTCAGTTCTTTCTTTTTCTTTCTTTTACTCTTCTTCTTTCTTGCTGTCTTGCCTTTCAGACAAAAAAAATAAAAAATAAAAAATAATAAATAAATAAATACATAAATAAATAAATAAATAAATAAATAAATAAATAAATAATAATAATAATAATAATAATAATAATAATAAAACCCCAAAACAGTTGAAAATGACCATCAGAAGACTGCCAGTACACGGTGTGACTGATTTTATGTTTGAATGCAGATAAAGAAACAAAAATCATAATTTTCATTACAAAGAACGATTCTTTGCTCAAAAATATAAAATAAATATATAAAAATAAAATAAAATAAAATAATATAAATAAGTAATAAATTTAGAAACAAGTGAAAAATAAAAAGAAAGGAGTTCTCTGTTTGCTCTCTGTCTATTTCTGGCTCGCTCTCATTCGTACATTTATTCATGTTTTAAAAAGCAAATTAACTGACAGTCGTTAGTTAAAAAAGCACACATACGGATGATTATAATTATTCATGTAACTCAGTGGATCTTTCAATAAGTGATGTTGGTTGCTATAGCAATGTAAAAATCTTCTTATCCTGCATTATTTTAAATATATTGAGTAACCTTCCACAACCAACTGTAAATTTTCTCAGCTTCGTCATTGATTTTTATTTTTATTTTTTTTTTTTTTTAAATCTCTCTTCACGAAAACTATAGGAATTATATAGGATTTAATTCAAAAAGATTTATTAACATGCACTACTAGTTTCTGCGATGGTTTAGTTTAAAAAATAATGAAAAACAATATGTTCTGGGTTACATTATTAGGTACAAAATACTAATCCGTATTAAATAAACGAGTGGAGCGAAATGGGAAAATTATGACTGTCTTACAAATAGATAACCTGTCGGACTAGGTGCTTAGAAACATCGAGAAACAAAACAAACTGTTTATATGTTTATAAGCTGTTTTTAACACAAGTCCCAAGTATCTTTTTTTCCCTTTTTTTTTATTGATGAACATAGATTAATTTTAACTTGAATTGTAATTTATTTTATAACTAAATTAGAGAGAGAAAAAAAAAAAAAAAAAAAAAAAAAAACATACGACAGAACAAGAAGAAATGACATACTCATACATAAATACACAGAAACGTACCTACACATACATACATACAGACACATATATCATTCATATATACATAAATATATATATACACACACACATACATACATACATACATACATACATACATACATACATACATACATACATACATACATACATACATACATACATAGATACATACATACATACATACTAAGGAGAGAGTTTCTTTTCATATTGTTAAAAAATAATGCAAAAAGTGTATTCAGATATAAACCATTTCCTGTTCTTCATGATTCTTTATTGTTTTATTCCTTTTCTCTTCGTCTTAAATAAGCACTTTGAAACCATGTATCGATTGAACCAGCCTGGAATTCTCACAGGCTACAGCTTTGTTTTTCTTCTTATAATAATACCGTACAGTTGAGTTAACACTCAAATAAATCTGTGATTAGTAAAATAAGATTAACGAAATAGCTACTTATTATAAACACTGATTTTAATAATTAAAATACTTAATAAACCAACAACGTGATTACATAACAAAAGGGAAATACGTAGATCATCCCAACATGAAGCAGATGTAGGATAATACATTAACCTTTTCCAGTTACTATACAAAGTCTCCAAAATTGTGTGTGTGTGTGTGTTTAAATATATAGTCACACACATAATCACACAAATATACGCATACATACATATACATTATAAACATATATATTCACACACATACATACATATATAAAAACAAACATACATATATTTATATTTGTGTGATTATGTGTGTGTGTGTGAAAAAAAAAAAAATATATATATATATATATATAGCTGTATGAGAAAGATGGTATTTATCTTGGTTGAGTGTTTTGGAATTGGCATCTTTTTAATTACAAAAAATAAAATGTATACGTATGTATGTATATACCACACACGGTAAGATAGATATCTGTGTGTGATATGATAATATAAAAGAAAGAAGGAAGACTGCACTGAACACTTTAATCTATGTTTATGGTTAAACCAGTGTGAGTCAGTCTGAACCATTGGAAAGAAGGACACGTTCTCTCATATTTAATGCTAATTAAATATAACATTAGTTTTCAATATTTTATTATCCAAAAACAGTTCGTGATATACAATTATATTACGATAAAATCTCTGTTTCAGTGTTAACATTTCCTAACTTTATAACAAATAAAAACGAAAAAAAAATTAAAAAAATTAAAAATTAAAAAAAAAAAAAAAATTTGAATTGATCGTTACTGAACAAAAGTTCGAAAATGTTGGTATCTTTTGGAGGCTTGTTTTATGCATGATTTTCTAAAATTTCAACTGATTAGCGCATTTCGGTTTTGAAAATGTGGTGAATTATTAAAGATATAACGTCAGAAAATATTTGTTCTTATTTTACGATTTATATATATGTATATATAAACTGAAATCGTTATACTGATGACGCTTGTTTTCACGTTTTCGGGAAATCCGGGACAAATCTGGAAAAAATCAGAAATGTTGAACTTACCGCCATTTCCCACTTGAAACTCTATTCTGAGTCCAACTTTATCATCATGACAGTCCTCACTCAACTCATTTTCCATGAAGGTAAGAGTAAATTTTACACCTGCACCGTTACCATCTGAACCAGTGGTTCTTAAGACATGCTTAGGTGTGCCCCTCGAAATTCCAGGATCTAGAAAATTTGTATTGATAAAAAATTGATTTATGTTACATTATATCCACACTTCAGCATTAAAATGTTCTTGTATTTTCTGAAGGTAATTTGGAAAAACTTGCATAAATGATATCTTCCCCTTAATACTTGAACATTTGACAAATTTGGAAGATAAATTAAATTATTATTTTCCATCAATTAACACTGAACAATACGCTTGGTTTTAAAATCCATTCATAGAAATTACAGATGATGCTAGTTTAACCGAAGAAGAAGAGCTAGCAGCTGTATCCACCGATGGTGGACCTAAGATTAAATATAAGGAATCTAGTCTTGAAACATTTTGCATTTCAATCAGAGAAGAATACCAGTCAATATCCAAAAAAAAGCTTTAGCCATTTTACTGCAACTTTCAACATCAAATTTATGCGAATTAGGATGTTCCTCTCTCACCAACATCAAGTGCAAAAAAAGAACAAATCTTCAGTCTGCTGACGAGGAAATGAGAGTTTGCTTATCATACATACGCCCCAGCATTGAAAAAATTGCCAAGACACGTCAGGCTCATACTTCTCATCAGCACAAAATAGATGATGAATAAAGGTATACACCCTTCTTTCAGTTATTTCTGTATTTTTTTACATTTTTACTTAAAAAGTCTGAGAACCACTGATCTGAACTAACAAACTTCCCAGAACCTAGCCTTCATTTTCCTACTGTACATTTTCTTTCTTACATATACCGTATGGCATTTATGATATTTGTTTACATTGCTTTTAAGTTTGTATGTTATCCTTATATTATTATATTTCCGTATTATATAGCTGATATGTGTACTATAGTTTAATCTTTCAGTAAATTTTGCGGTTAATATTTACATTCGCGATTTCGCAGATCTTTTTATTTTCCGGACCGGTGTACACCCAACATTAGTCCGTGAAATCGAGGGTCAACGGCGTTGCAGTTGATAATGTAACTAATGCGAATCTCCATTGTTAGCGGTGATATATTACTTGTATCAAATCTGTATTAACAAGTCAAAATAAAGAGGAACATCTGATTCATTGGTATAAATTGTATGTGTGTGCGTGAACGTGGGTGTTTGTATTACCAATCATTTTACCAGTTATGTTGTAAAGATTATAAAAAATTGCTACGAAGAGATTTACTGATAATACAATACATTTTAAGAATTTTAAATAGTATTTTATATTTAGTTAACATTACTATTTTGAAAGTATATGTCTTTCTTGAGAAGGAAAACACCGCGATTGGAATAGTGTGAAAGGTGAACGATATATATATACATTATGTCCAGAAAGTTTTAGATAAACTGTATAAGTTGACAGCATATTTTCTTTTAACTGTTTTCAGTGAAAGTAGTTGTCCTCATGTATGTTAGTATGTTCATCATATATCCTTGTGTTTAGCTAAGTCAATGCAAAGAAAATGCTCACTAAAGACAAATTCATTTTAATTGTCAAAATAAAATGATACTCTTTAGTTTTGCGGCTGAAGGCTCATTTGTTATTTTTACAGCAAATTCGACAGCAAATTCTTTAACAAAAACCATTTAGGGATTTATTAAATCATTCTGGCTACAGACCTAATTCAAAATGTAATAGCGTGGGTTCACAACTTCTTTGACTCCAAAATGCTTATAATACCTCTCTATTCTGCTAATACTAAGGTCAGAATCAAAATATTACGAGATCATATTAAGGATTATTTTGGGATAACCTATATTTCTATAAGTCATTTCACCCTTTTAACTGAAAAGAAAACCTTGAACGTTCATTTGCAATCATTTGCTTGAAATAATTATGCATTATCTTGTGGAACGATATTCAAGAATCAAGACTGAAAGGCGCAGAAGCTAAGGGGAAATTACAACGACAGATTATTTGCTAGTTTATCCAATCAGCTTCTGGTTTGCATTCAACAACCAATCAAGACATCTAATCTATAAAAAGTCGGATATGTCTTCCACGTGCGGAAATGTAACGCTGATTTTATTTCCCATATGTTTATGTTTATTTAAATTTTTCAGTGTAAGTTAGTTCTCTAATATTTTGCATCGTTAAAGATTGACAGATACAGTAATTATTTACGGACTGTTAGGTATTCTTGCAGAAGAAAAATGATATGTCTTGTCAAGTTATACTAACTTAAGTAACATTAACAATAAATGAATAATAATATTAATACTAAGACGTAAGAGTAAGAGTAAGACTATTCAGTATACTCTATAGTATAGAGTAATAGACTAAATTATAATTTCTAGGAACTCAGAACGTAAACACTGACGATCGAGTTAACTGATCTTACTCAGTTATTGAATTTACTGATTCTTTTTCCTAATTTTGATCGTAAACCATTGAAGTAACGATAGTATTTAGTATTTACAATTTAAGAATGATTGATAGTTATTATCTATTTTATTTATTTTGATGAGCAATATCTAAATATTAACAATTATAACAAACTGTAGACAGTTCAGTTAATAGTTTAATATCATTCATTTATCATCCTTAATGCTTACACCGTACAGTTTTGCATCACTGCATATTTCGTAATTAGTTTATGGGTGAGCTACAACTAACAAATTACACACCGTCGTAAATATTAACTCATCTTCTAAACATATTCTTAAATTATGCTGCATTATGAAGTAACATCTTACTATAATAATAGTGTGGCAGTAACAGACACAGATACAAAAAGTATTAAAATAATGTCAGTTTTTTAAAATATTAAACATATGATATTCATGTGTTTAACATTAATTTTTTGCCATTGCAATCCAGTATTTTGGTAACATTAATTTGCAGTAAGCTATTTTTCTGTTAAGATGAATTATACTGTTTGTTTTGTTTTGTTTTGTTTGTTTGTTTGTTAGTAGCGTTTTTTTTTCTTCAGTTTTATTATATATATATATATATACAGAGGTCTTGCTACATATTGTAAGACATGGTGCTGAATGGCTAAATTATTGCACATGAATTTCAATGATTGCTACAAACTTTTTAACATGCAACTGCATAATAATTATGTTATCCTTGATACATAAATAACTGCTTAAAATATTACCATTGTCCATCAAAAACAATATAAAAATAATTATTGTAAGCAATGCATTGCCAATTCAATGTCACATTCTCATAAATATTCATCATCACACTGCATAGCAATCTTTTACTTCCAGAGCAATAAATATTATCTCACATTTAACACACACACACACGCCTTCTGTATATATTGTATATAAATGAGTGTATATATATATATTATTTTGTATAAATATATTCATGTAAAGAATATAATTCACAGAACAACCAGACACAATTCACCAGCAACAGACACTTTGATTTTATTTAATTGCAAATAAAATAAACTTGTTAATGCTTTAGCTATTAACACGTTTATTTTATTTGCAATTATATATTTGACAAACAATTAATTTGAGCATTGTTGAAAGTAATTGTACCCTGAACATTTTCTGTACCATCCCTTCGTTTAACTTGCACCAGTTGCACTGATTCCTGCCATCCCTTTGACAAATATATATGTATATTTATTTATTATTTATTTTATTTTCTATTTCTCGGTGATCAGTATAGTTGTAAACTGTAGAAGAGAAAAATGTCAGATGATAACATACAGAATCTACCTATTGATATCCATTACAACAAACTACTTGGTAAGTCACATCTAGATAAACTCTAAATATATTACTTGGGTTTAAATAACTGTTGAATTTTCAGTTTTAAAATAAAAATATCTGTCATCAAATATTGACATAGGTAATTATTTTGAATCATGTTAATTTTGCCAGTAATTAGTGATAAATTGGTGACTTTTTTTTTTGTAGTTTTGTTTAAGTATGTGTATAATTCAGTTAAAGTTTTAAATAAAAATCCCAGGTTTTGTATTTATTTGGATTTTTCTCCCAAGTTGTACTTTAATTCACTCAATGAAATTTTATTTTTTATTTTATTTTTTCATATTTTATTTTCTTCCTAAAATGATTAATATACATGCAGAAGTAGTTGTTTTCCTTCACTGTAGATCACAAATGCTGACAATTTCTGTTAATAAGCCAGATATATTTTCTTTTTTTCATTTACTGGTCCCATAACATTAAACTTAACCAATTAAGTACTTTATTGACTTGTTACATACAAGCCATGACTTTAAATTCATCTCTATCTACAGTGGCTGAACTACATAACAGAAATTGCTGATGTATTCAGTATTGTGTCACAGTTTTCATGATCCAGTATGATCCCTGATCATACTTCTGCTGATTCAATCTTTTGACTTCTGTCTGAAATGTTTTCAAATATTAAAATGTAATCTTATTTTAAATCCAGACTGGTTGATTAACAGGCGACACTGTGCTCAGCACTGGCAGATAGCAGCTGTGGAAATCAGACAGAAAATAAACTGTGCACTTGATGACATGCCAGCAGTGGAAGAAATCAGAAAACTGATAGAGGGAGCAAGTAAGTTTCAGAACCTTTAATAATATCTCACTATTACAAAGATCAGTAAAGGGAACTACTATGTTTGAGGATCTGCTGTGATAACCATTTCATTATTTAAGATATGTGCAGTAATATCAAAATAAACTGTTTTAATGGATCCCAAAAGTCTGGTTTCTCTAATGATTAGCTTACGGCTATTGTGGCTAATTCAGAATAGTGAACACCAACATTCTTTTATTAAAAGAAAGTTCTAAATGACTTAGTATAACATGCTGATTTTCATTGTTTATTTTTTAACTTTTAACAATATTTATTTTTGTATAACTATCCATCTTTACTAATAGCATATTCTAAACATTTAAATATTTTTTGACATTGATTTTAAATTTAATAGAGAAAGTTGAATTAAACTGTTTTGAAGTTTAAGAATATCTTAATTTTCACATGGTATTTTGTGTTGAGTATGTAAAGTATATCTTCTTTTTGACATTATTATTTTTGTTATAAATTTTATTATGCCCAAGCTCTGTATCTTTTCAGATGTCAACTATTTTTACAGTCTCAAGATATTAGAACTTCTGAAAAATATTGAAAGTGAGAAGAAAACTATCTTTGGCCAATATGAATCTCAGAGACTGAAAGTGGGTTAAAGATTAATAGCAAAGCTTTTCAGCATAATGAGTTGATAATTAAACATAAATTTTAGTAAATAATTCTGAATTTTCTGATATTTGAAAGAAGAAGGTATGATACAAATTAGTTTTGGCTTCTATATATATGTCATCATATCTTATACTTTTATAGATATATGCCTTCTAGTCAAGAATAAGCTGGTTTTTTTAGATGTCAGCTGCGATAGGAAAATAAATAAATGGGAGACCTGAATTAAAAAAACAGAAAAAAACATGCCATAATGTTAACTAAACATATTATTTTCATAACTTATAAAGATAAATTGGTTTAGGCCTCACAGTCATCAAAGCAGAAGATATTTAAAGTTCAAGAATACAATCATTAATAGATGCCAGTAATGTGAGATCCAAATGAGGATGCATGTATAGCTGAAACCATATATTTGTCACATATTGAATTTTAGCAAAATGAAGACTGGTCAGTAATATTCAATATTTGTCTTAATTGCAAGATTTAATTGAATTTTTTCTCTCATTATAAAAAAAGAAAAAACACCCAATTTAATTCAAGAAGTTGTTCTATCTGTATTGAAATATATAAATAATATAATACCAGTACTATAATAATCATTATTATATACATACGTCATTTCATTACTTTTATTAAATATTAATTATTTTTCATGTATTAATGGAATTAAAAAAAAAAGAAAAACCCAAACAAGAATCAGTGTTATATTTTATGACTAGTGGTAGAAACCTCTTTACCACTTCAGGACAGTAATGTCAGGATCACTATTCAGGTATAATAACTCTGGCTGTAACATAATTTGTGATTAAACTATGTTTTTGTAATTCAGTTTTTTATTTTTACTGTTATTTGTAATAAATAATCCATGTTAAACATATTTTATTGGATTGGATTTTTTGAGTTAGGCATATACATTATAAAATTCAAAATTAAAGGAGTAATGAGAAGTTTAAAATAAATGATTAAAAATTTGATCTGATGTTTATTTATTGTAGTTTTCTAAAAGTATCTGTTATTTTTCAGAATTGGTCAGAGATTATTAAGCTGTATGAGAAAGATGGTGTTTATCTTGGTGAGTGTATTGGATTTGGCATCTTTTTAATTACCAAAAATAAGAACCTGTATTTTTCATTCAAACTTGATTTTTATAAAGTAAAATTTCACTAAATAAAAACATCTGTTATAAAAATGTTTTGAAAGATATTTGTAATTTAATTTACATATCTTGGCTGTTTTATAATTTTTTAATTTTGTAGCCGAAACTGCACAGATGATTGCCAGAAATGTCAATTATGAAGTACCTGCCTTGAAAAAACAAATAACAAGATGTCAGCAGACAGAGAAGGTTAACCTAGTTTTACATTCCTCTGTGTTTTCCTTATTCTTTCAATAAATGACAAAAAATAATTTCAAATTGTTTTTAGTAAATGTAGATTATTAGAATGAAAGTAAAATTACTATGGTTAGCATAGTTTTTTTTTTTAAATTATTTTTGTTATTATTATTAAATCAGTTGTTGAAAATAAAACAGTCAGTCAGCCATATGATTTTTTTCACCAGATTAGAAATCTTCAGAAATGCATATATTTGAAGGTTGAAGTTATATCACAGTTCCAAATAAATTGGTGTGTGAATAGTTAGTTAAGAAAAGTAATTAAAATGAAATTTTTAAGTTATTATATGCTAATCTTTATTGTGTTGTGTTTGTAATATCAATGTAAATTATCATTACAATATTATCAATAGGAATATAAATGTTGTATACGTATTCCCACTCTCAGAAAAATGTATACTTCAATATTTACTTAAAGAGTGGCCATGATATTATTTGTCAAATAAAATACACAATTAATGCACCTCAGAGCCATGCGCTATAGCATTATCATACTGGCTTATCAGAACTTTAAGGTCCATATCAGCAATTACTTTTATTTTGCTCTATTCTGTTTTATTCTCTTATTTTCTGTTCTGTCCTATCATGTCCTATTTTTATAATGATTTTTCAATGTTTCATCTTGTCAGGATTGTATAAGAAAGGAGAATGACTATGTTAACAATTCTGGTGATTTGAAGAAAAAATATGAGGCATCTTGCAAACAGCTAGGAATACAGGGCAAAAAGATTAAATCAGAGTTATCTGCTCTTGTCAGAGATCTTCCTTCTGAGTACAGTAAATTAGCAGAGAAAAGTCAAGGATTAGAAAATGTCATAGACTACTATGAAACTTTTAGCAAATTTGTACTCAACAGGTAAAATTTACATCAGAATTATAGTTTCTAATGCAGTATACACATTATTTTGTAATACAAAAGTCAAAAAATTATTTATATATTTCTAGTTGTAGTTTTAGCTTTCACTATACACCAGTCTTTGATGTTAATAAATACAATAACATAAAAAGCCAGTGAAATGATTCACATTCTCCTTTGTTTCTTTTTATGTGATTTCAGAATTAGAAAGATGATCTCACCACATGGAGGGGTGCACAAATTTAAATTCTACATAATCCATTAACTGGTTAACCCTGTTTTAAATAATATTCTTTATTTTTGTATATTAGTAATAATATGTATATTATAAAACTTTTGATTGAAATAAATAAATTATGACAAGTTTCTTTATTATTTAAAACAACATAAGATTTCAAAGAGCATTTCTTTCTGTTCTCTAGTTAAATTCTAAATAAACCTGTATGAATATTTAATTTTACTCTCTTCTTCTTTTTTTGTAATACAGTTTAAATAGTTACGATACATTGCTAAAAGCATGGCAGTGTTTTGTTACCAATAATTGATGTGTGTTTGATAAATTGAAAGAATAAGTAATAATTTCTGACATTGTTAAATTAAGTAATGACGAAAAGCAAATATTGAAATGCATTGATTTCCAGCCATGTGCTAAGGCACAGATAATATCAAAATAGGTAAAAGCAATTAAAGTAACTTTTTATTTCTTCTACCCCAAAGAAAAGAAATAAATTGATGGTTATATTATCATACTTGTATTACAATTATTAATGCTGATCTGCATCTGTTTCCAGTATGAAAACTACTCCCAAAATTACAGTTCTTAGTTAAGACAAGAACTGTTCAAGGGGCAGTGCAGCATAGAAAACGAAAGAATGTTACTCTCTGCATATGTTAATATTGATGGACTTACTCAGATACCATTAGCTTATTTTTATTCTTCTTCTTATTTTTTATATTTTTTATTGTATCATTAAAAATTAAAATTGAAATTCTATTGTTTTGTTAGTCACTGATAAAATGTACATGGTTTAATTCAAATAATGGTACCTGTTAAACACACTGATATTGTAAACTTGGTTTTATTAAATATTTATTTCAAACTACTTTTGTTGTTGTTTTTTCAGAGAAGAACTAGGGGAAGTAAGTGTACCTATGCTTCGGCATGTTATTGCCAATGGGAACACCACAACATATCACTGGAAGTATGGCAGAAAGCCAGATCAAGTTGAAGAAATGTCTATAGTTATAGATACAACAGATGAAGAGGATACAGTGAAAAATCCAGGCACAGTAAGATTTTTTAAAATTATTTTCTTTATTAGAAATCCAGAACATTCTGTTTAATAAAGCTCTATAATTAATTATAGGATTTTCTCTTTACTCCTCACCCAACATAAGATTGCATTAACTTGTACATTTTGTACATTATGCATATGTATCTGGCTAAAAATAATACAACAGAAGCATTTGAAATTAAAATGGCTGTTCCTTTATTTTATTCTATGAAAAATTTGGAATGAAACAGTTGTTTTAGTTGATATGTTTTAAAATCTATTGAAAATGATAGATGTATATACTTTCATGTTGTGACTCCTTTGAGCATCGCCCTGCTGTGTGCTGTAATGACTGTTTGTATTTCAGATTGACTGGGTTGATGACACAGGAGATGCTGATGGCAGTGAAGTGATAGAATTTGGAGACAACATTGAATTTGATATTTCAGAAATAACACTTGAAGATACAGGGATTCAGGTAGAATCTCAAGTAGGTTTTTTTTTAAATTTGTACAAAACTAATTATCCATGGCTTTCTGCTGCTTTCTTCATCTTGATTTTTAGTCTTAGTCAGCAAGTACAGAAATATTATAATTTTATTATTATTTATTCATTTGAATAAACATTTGAAAAGTAACATGGAGTATTGAAAACGACAGTGGAAGAAATTGTACCTGCTTTCACCATACTGTGAATTGTTCTTACTGATCTTTATGATTCCTTTCCCAAGGAGTATTTTTTTAAAACTTTTTTGATAATGTAGTTGTAGTCCACTGGCTGGAACAGGAAAAGTGCCATTGTGAACATGGAGAAGACTGACCTTGCAGCCAGTTACGTTTGAGCTGCCCTCCAGATCCTGATTTTTAATTAGTGTTAGAAAGAAACAGTTATATGTTTTTATGTTTTAGACAAAGCCAGGTGAAACAGGTGCTGGGGATGCTGGGACAGATGTAGACAGTGACATTGCCAACGGGATAGCCAAAGGAGAGAATGCTTTGACTATTCTGGATAACCCTAAAACAAGAAATGAATTTCTTAATGATCTTTATGAAGTATGATTTTTCACATTATACTGATATAAATAAAACAAATAAAAGTGTATGAAACTGAAATTTGTCTTAAAATGTTTTTTAAGATAATATTTTATTTACAGTATCTGTTAATAATTATTAAATATATATATAAAACTAAAATTTTTTATTTCTGATCTTACCTTTGAAAAAGATTTACTAGACTGTTAAAAAAATATTGTTTCTTCTGACAGCTTGAGGCTTTCCTAATACAGAGGTTAAATGAGGTGAAAAATGAGGAGGAGGTTTTGTCTGGCAATCAGTTCCAGTCTGCACCCCAATCCATTCAGATTGATACTGTCTCCGTAGCAACCATGTTGAATGATGTGAGATCAATTATCAACCAGCTCACTTCAGTTCAGATGCAGCACTTAATGCTCATCCATGACTCACCCAGGTACTCGCATCATCAAAACAGAGACTGTACATACTCTAACAGAAATAATAGTGATATTTCTAATTACAGTCAGCTGCTGTTTAATGAACACACTGCACAGAATACCAGTGTTTGCATTAAGTTTTGAATCAGCTGTTTAAATAAAGAAAATGTCTCTTGGCAAACAGCTAAATATAAAACAATCCATTAAAGCAGGAAACAGTAATTTTAGAATACTCTTGCTATTGTGAAACATGGTAGTAATGGGAAATAACTAATGGAATGATGGGATATCTATATAAGCCATGGATGTAGTTAATTTTATTTTTTTATATTCAGATTATGTTTTTATTTTGTTTATCTAGTTGATACAATTTAGAGAGAATTTTTGGGGTGTTTTGACGCCAGATTAAATATTGCTGAAAAAATGCATATAATATCTTGTTAATGATATTGCATGTATTTAATAAAGGACCACAATAAAAATATTTTTATTGCTTAATGATACTGAATTAGTTGTTCCACTAAAAAATATGCAAAGAAAAGTTCATGGAAACACTAGAACATTTAACACTTACACACTGATAATACTGTCTATAAACCTTATTGTGTTTATACCAAATAACAATTTATTTGATGATAGAAAAGTTAAGTTCATATTTATAGTACTATTTAAAAACTAATTCTGATTAGTAAAATGTACTAAATGAGTGTACATTAAATGAAATAAAGAATAATGTTCATTCTCATAATGCTGTCTGAAAAAACTAATTCAATTTAGCAGTTATACTAAGTACCAAGTTAATGTTTCCAAAAACCTATTTCTGTTTTGTATATTGTACAAAATGATAGTACATTAGGTGAAATAAAAAGTAATGTTTATACTAATAATACTGTTTAAGGAACTAATTCTGCTTGGGAAATTATATTAAATCAAATATGTTTGTTGGAGGAAAAGGTAAAGTTCATTGTGGCAGTGTGTTAAGGACAAATTTCTACGTGTAGCTGAATATCCAGATGCAGCAGAAACAATTTTTTTATTGAATAACAGCTTAAGTGCAGTCTGCCATAACTATTAGCTACTTTAAATTATTAACAGTATGTGATAGAAAATAAAATGGAAGTGTTTGTCTTAATTCAGCCTATGATATCAAAAAGAGAGTGATGTCCGAACAGCTGATAATTTTTATGAGAAAGAAACCTGATTACACTGAAGGGTTTCTCTTATATAGAAGCAGAAAGCACAAACCAGTTTTGATGTATCAGTGAGGAAAAATATTCACACAGATGAGTTATGCCTACAAACTGCTGATATATGATAGCTAACAGTGAATCCACTAAAAACATTTTATAAAAACTCTGCAATGAGTGGCTTTGAAGTATAATACATAACATATGAGAAATAGTTATTTTTAACACCCCATAATATATTTAAAAAAAACTGCAATATAAATATTTCCTGACTTTGTTTCAGTATTACTAACCATGTTTGAATTGAACTAGTATTATTTTATTTGTATTACAGTTACTTCACTGCATTGTTCTGGTTCATACAAATTATATTATTTGATATTTGATTTACAGTTACATTATGTTTTTATCAATGATTATTTTGGTGTTGTAGATATGTAGATAGACTGCGTGACAGGCTCAGACAGACATTACAGTTGTCAGAGAAAATGCTGTTTTACGAGAAAGAGATGGCAGTCAAGAGGAAACAAGCGTTACTAGAACAGGCAACACTGGAGCCTAAACTAGACGTTCTCATTGAGAACACAAGAACCATGCAAAAACAGGTTATTACTACAATTATTATTATCATCATCATCTAAGAAAAAAAGTATCACCATAGCCAATTTTCTAACTTTGCAATACAGGGAAAAATTAAAACAAGCATAAAACAAGCATAAAACAAAACATTTCTTAAATTCTGACTTCTTGCACTCTTCTGTTGAACATTAGTTACATGTAAAAGTTATGGATTCCATAAGATAAATAAATAAATAAATAGTATTACAGTAAAATAATTGATTTACCATTAGATTACGTTTTTATTTTCTTTTGTGTGTTAAGAATGTTTATTGTGTTCATATGATGTTTCCTGAGTTAAATTTTATTTTTATTTTAAATGTTTCAGATGGAAGGTGAAATTTCCAAGAAATATAAAGGAAGAATTGTGAATATCATGGGAGAAATAAACATGATGTGATATAATTAAATGACAGCAAAGTGGATTATTGTTTACACTTTGGGAAAAACATAAATACAGAACAGTTAAAATTTTAACTAAAATTATAAAACAAGGAAATGTTTTTGAAAATAGAAAATATTAAAAGTTAAAATTTTGTCAAAAATTAATGGTTTAAATAGAATTTGAATTAAAAAGTATTTATAAAATACAATCAGTATATATTATATTATTTTATCATTTTACAAATATTTTCGAGATGGATATTGTAATAGTTAATAACATTATTTATATTTATTTTATTTATCAAAACCTGTATATGAGCATAAATGATATACAAACTTTATTTATTTCAAATATGTGAATTATTACAAAGATGATGTAAGCTGAATATGTGTTATTAATGCAGTTGCTGTTTGACTGGTGAAGACCAACCTTTCAAAAATCACAAAATTCTGGTTGAACTATAAACAGCTCAAGGGATATCACTTTCTTGTGCTATCTTGATATTTTAATATTGTTATGCATCTACATTATAATAAAAAATAACAAACAAATTCACCAGCTTTGTTTGTGGAGTTCATTATCAGTGAATGGAAATTTATTATGGGTTAAGAAAACATTTGTAGAATGAAAGTATCGGTATAGAAGCTGCATATGAACAGCTTTGTAGTAGAGATTTGTCTTCATTACAGTAAGAAAACACTTAACTGTCCTGTTTGTTGTAAAAATCGGTACCACTTAGGTCTATAATATAACATTTTGCATTAATGATGACTGAATAAAAAAAAAAAAGGAACTTTAAATATAACTACTGGTTGAACTCTCTCTCTCTCTCTCTCTCTCTCTCTCTCTCTCTCTCTCTCTCTCTCTCTCTCTCTCTCTCTCTCTCTCTCTCTCTCTCTCTCTCTCTCTCTCTCTCTCTCTCTCTCTCTCTCTCTCTCTCTCTCTCTCTCTCTCTCTCTCTCTCTCTCTCTCTCTTATATTCATCTATCTGGATATGTTCTGCCATTGTAATGTGATATTGTAAGGTATATCAAAATTGTCGGGGTGTTCTAAAAACTTCAAATGGTATATACACTTTATCTTTGCTACCAATGAAAACGTAATATTTTTACTGTAGACGAAGTTTTCGTTGTGTATTTTGTGAAATTTTTGTCATCTAATTTAATCATGAACTAGATTAATGACAATGCAAGAAAAATTATACTTAACTAGATGATGACAGGAGTTTTACTGACAACGCAAATCTATTTGGTCAAATATTTCCCAACAGCCTGAAGTTCTAGCTGTGCTAACGTCCTTCAGAGGTATCATTAAAGTCGGAATTCTGGGACTTCTGTCTACAGAAAGATATCAGCTTTTCATTGTCTATCATTAGATCATCACGAATCTGAAATTTTAAGAAATTTGAATATATCTTCCAGGAAACGTAACGCATTTAACTCCGTGGAGATTGATAGCTGTAAGTGCGAGTAAATAACCTAATCTGTTGTGATAAATAGCCAAACCAGCGGTTACTGATTTGTTTTATAGCAGTAATGTATCAGTTAATCTTTTTTCTTTTTTTTCTCTCGTACATATCTTTGTTAACTTTTGTCTTTTCTACATGTATTGTTAACATTAGCTGGACGTTTAATTTCAAATCAACACAGTATATACATTGTTCATATTTCTAACAGTTTCTAATCTCTTAGAAACTCTCTATGAATGTCATGTGTACTTTTATTATTAGCTGTCTGATTCTGTTTTGACGTCTGATCGAGAGAGACATAAGCTAAAATGTGTCTACATATATTGTCTTTAATTCACTTACCCATGATTTATACCAGAGTTAGTGTAAGTATTTCTTCATTTTGTGAACTAGTTAAATAAAATATCTACGTATCTGTCCACTTACTCATTGAACTCAACCCACTGTAGATGAGGTAAATTCTCTAGAATATTCGTGTTTCTTTTTAACAGCTATGATGGATTACCATCTGAAAAGAAGTCGAATAATCATCTTAATCATCTTCAGTTACTTGAAATGTGTTTCAGATTCAGAATCAAATATCGGTATTTCCTTCCTTTTTCAGATTTTATTGAAAAAAACAAAAACTTGATTTAATGACAATGCTTTTGTTATTGTGTTAAATGTATTTATAAAAATAGCTGCATTCTGCATAATAAGTTCATCGACCACGTCCTAGTATTCGATTTGAAACATCACGACTTGTGGCTGGGTAATTATTGGACGCTGTTGTAACTTAATCAGACTGTTGTAGTGATAGAGTGACATCACTCTGGCTTAGACAGCAGAAACAAAACGTGGTGGACACGCTGCAAGAGAAGAGGCTGAGGTTACTATATTATTGCTGTTCTCTGTCTAAAGGTATGACATTTTAAATATGGTTAAATTGTTCAGTATGCTGGAAACAGCTTGTGAACATTCGTTTTATTTTTTTTTTTTTTTTAATTAAATTTAAAGTTGATACAGTTTACGATACACCTTACCTGTCACTACTAATACTGATAATAGCACAATGCAATGTGGTGACGATGATGGTTATCGGATAGTGATAATCTTTTAATCGTTTCTTAAGGTTGTTATTGCTGTTATCATTATTGTATGTTTTAATATTGGGTAAATTCTGTTTATAGCTACATATATTAAAATAGGTAAAATAATTTTTACGTGTAATTCTGTAAACAGACAGTCTGCTTGAAATTAAAAAATGATTTTGTTTTGTTCAGAGTTCAAATATGTAGTTGTTTGTCATGGTATTACATTACAGTTTTGAAAATGACTATCGAGGTTAAAAAAAAAAAAAAAACAACAACAACCTAACTTTCATTCAGTTAAATGCAGTTATCACTAATTTAGCGGTAGAATATTTAAAATAATTAAATTAAATAGAAGTATTATTGAAAAACGATTATATTACGTTGCTGTTTATATGTGGATGAAGTCCAATAATTTCTCTCTCTCTCTCTCTCTCTCTCTCTCTCTCTCTCTCTCTCTCTCTCTCTCTCTCTCTCTCTCTCTCTCTCTCTCTCTCCCCTCCCCCCCCGCTGTATTATCTATATACAGCGATATCAATCTCTTAATAATATATATGTGTATGTGTGTACATACATATATATATATATATAATCTATTTAAAATGTACACATATGTACATGTGATAATTATATTTCTTTGTGTATACGTACGTGCTTAACTTTATATTCACCACCACACCCACACACCCCTCTCCATAACCCTCCCGCCACAGATATTTTGTGCGAAATGGATTTTTATACTTTCGAAACGAAACAAAACGAGATAGAATTTATCTTGCGATTCGAAACGAAATACGAAATAATACTCAGCCTCAAAATCTGCATTACTTTTTTGCTTTCAGACAAGACGACTTAATTTTTATTGATCGAATCAAATTCTGCAAAAGCAGTCATGTTTAAACGCTAAGGAACATACAGCGCATCACCAGGATCAAACTTTAAATTGCACGAAATTACAAACACATTGTCAGAGATAGATGTAAACAAAGTTATCAGACGTGTTTCTAGTAATTGGTAACTGTCGAAGGCAAATAAAACTGATACTACCGGACACATTACACAGAAATACGAAACTGGAGTACATTATGACTCGAAAGGAATTCGACAGACTTTTTCTTGGTTAGAATTTCGCATATTCTTAATGTGTGTGTGTAATAATTTTTCCGTTTTGAGCATGGCATACATGTGTATGTACATTTGCGAGAGGGGAAAGATTAAGAGCACATTAAACAGTCAGAGTTTATTAACGAATATTTGTAATTGTAAGTAAATAAATACAGTTTATGTTTCACCGAAGTAATGCGACTAGAATAAACAGCGAACCCACTGAACCTGTACTCGAATGTGCACTCGTGGCCTAAATGTCCGAAGGTTGATGATCTGTGGAAAAATAATATCTCAAGGCATTGATTTGTGTCTGCGTATAAAAATTAATTTAAAAATATGTTTTATTAACTCTCCAAGGCTTTAACGATTTATCATAATAACCTGTAACAACACAAAGATGAGTTTCCTAAACCTAACTAAATTACAGTTCTATTTAAAATAGTACAAACTAATACCTTGTGATATAGCTGCCACTGAACTGCAGCCTACAAATCGATAAAATTACTTAATTCATTAAATTACATTTCAAGAAAGTAAATCGCGCATTATGTTTTGCATTAAATAATGTGGTCCTGTCATTTAATGGAAGTACAAATTAATAGTGAGGGAATACCAGGTAATATAAATGCATACTATTTTTTGTATTTCTTAAAAGCTTCCCCTCTTTGCTATTCAGTGACTGATATATCAGACACATGTACATAATTTGCCTACTCTTTGGTACTTGCAAATCGTCTTTAACAGCTATATCTATCAATGCATTTTGTTTTCTTTCAAACCTATTTCTATCTTTATGTTGAGTGTTTGACATTTTTTTTTTTTTTTTTTTTTTTGTGCTCACTTTTGAAGCCGCAGTTTACATAAATGATTACATGGATCAAAGCATCATTTCATTGAAAGTACACGCAGTAGTTGAAACAGCCTTGATTTTCAATTAAGTTTCAACTAAAGCAGATTAACATTTGAGAATAACTGAAGGTTAATCAAAAAAAATTAATAATAATAAAAAGTTGTTGAGAAGAACTAGAACTATTAATAGAAGTGAAACTTTTGTAAACACGGACATTGAAAAGAGTTTTAGGTTAAGTGTTATGAAATCCTATTATTGATGTCCTGCTTTTTTCTTTTCTTTTTTCCCTGCTTTGGGTCACATTAAATTACAATATCAAGTACTGAAAACACAAAGTTATGTCATTCTGCGAGATAGGACGCAAATAAAATTAAAACAACATGAATAATTAAACATAGACACACACACCTATACACTTCTCCCATAAACACATAACTATTTATCATTGTAACCCACTAGAAATTAGGATATAAGGATCGAAAAGATACTCATATTGATACGTCTTGTATTTTATTTTAAATATTTATTAACATAGAAAAAAAACACTTTTAAAACAGAAAGAAAACCGAAAAGAAGAATAACAATAAAAAAATAAATAAATAAAAATAAAAATGAATAAATAGAAATAAGGTAAAAAAAAAAAAAAAAAAAAAAAAAATAAAGAAAGAAAAAAGAAAAAGAAATGAAAAAGAGAGCAAAAAAGTATCCTTCTTCTATCAGTTTACAGCGATTAACTGTAAACTCTGTTTGTATAGCTCATTACCGTTAAAGAAAATATGCTAATATTAATTTATAAGCTTGAGAAATGTGCCAGATGTAAAACATAAATTAAAATGCACTTTTCGAATGTATATGAAGTAACTCGGTTTATAATTATTATAAATTATATTTTATTTAAAGATAGGAAACTGTAAATGCAAATATAACCGTTTCAAACTTTTTTTCTTAATATATTTTTTCATGAAACATATCTTCTATTTTATTTTTGTTTTGTTTTGTGAGGTTTTTTTTTTATACGACTAGCAGGTACAGCAGGTGTATTAATATTATTTTTTATGTTTTTAATTCTTTTCTTAATGCATTCTTGAATTACTTTTTGTTCTTATTAGTTCTTCGTTCTACATTAAAAGATTTCAGGAAAACGTTGAAGAACTTTTTTTGATGTTTCGAAATATTTAATAAGCAATGGAATACGTTGCTTTCTCCATTTTGGCTTTAAGAATTTAGCTATGTAGAAATGCAGTATGACTTGTAATTCTATCATACATATAAAGATAGTGCTACAAATGCTAACCCCTTTAAACCGTAAACTGCTAGCACCTCCGTAGAAAAACATTACAACATCGGTATTTCGAAACAGCCTTAACTGCCAGCGATCATTAATTCCATAATTTAATGTCCTCTACTTCATCAGCACTGTCACTCCGGCCTTATTACATCTCTCTTATCTGAACGTTCTGGTTTTGTTTTGGATTATTCCAGTCATGCTATGGACGTTAACGCTTCTGCTGCCTGTCGTCTCGGCAACCACTTTCACAGTAGCGTTGTTGGCACCATTTACAGGATCACGAAGAATTAGTGAAGCCGAAGTCTGGTCAGCCGTTAATGTAACACTGGAAAAAATGTATAGCGATAAGTCTTTTTCAGGTAAAAAGAAATTTACCTTTCATAAAAACCATCATAAATTATTTTTATGATCGTTGATATCAAATGCTTAAAATAGTAATATGTTTTAATGTGTTTGTTAATTTTAATCACAAAAACTTAGGATTTTTTTTTAAATTATTGACTACAGCCATTTTCAGCTTTATGTTGTAAATACCCTTTGGGTAAGAAGAACTTGCATGCTCCAAAAAACGTTATGAAAGAAACTGAATAACCAGTGTATCGTACATTACGACTATTACATCTGCTTTGAAAATGTCTTTTTTTCTCTACATATCATTTCTATCTATAAGCTGATATCACAATGTAAAAGATGTTAGTCTTTTTTGTTATCTTTACTTATTGTGAAAATAATGTAATTACACCGATGCACCTGGTGTGCATTGTTTTGGTATCTACAACTACAATGCTGTTTTATCTCATTTTCTTAGTGGTCCTTAAAAACTTCTTTAATTTTGTATAAATATATTTATTATAATTTTGCTGTTTACTTCTTATTTTAATTACAGCTTTAAGTGATCACAATTACAAAGTTCATTTCAGTGTGAGTGACACTGAGTGTGACCGAGGTGTTGGTATCTACAAGTTTGTAGAAATGGTTAAATGCAAGGAAAAGACGTCAGAACAGATCCACGCGGTTATAGGTCAGTAGTTAGTTAAGACAAGATAAAGCAATTTATGCCACTGGGTTTCTGGTTCTAGACAATACTCACGTTTCGTTTTACAAGAGTCAGTCGTGTTCTTTTCTTTATGTTGGAAACTGCTTGTTATGACATATTATTTGTCAAAGATAAAATAACAAAAAAAAAAAAAATAATAATTGTTTTATTTAATAATACTATTCATAAGCGACTTGTAAATATATCATATAGATTTAATATCTGTTATCATCCAGGACCTTCCTGTGACAGGGTGTGCGAATCAGTGGGACTTTTAGCAGGTCGCTGGAAAATGCCTGTCATCAGTTACGGCTGTTTTAGTGAAGATCTGTCTGACCGTAAAGCTTATCCTACTCTAGTGAGAACTACTGGAAGTTTTGACGATGTGAGGAGGTTTTTGCGAAGCATAGTAACTTACTTCAAATGGAAACGTATTACCTTGGTAACAGGGCAAGAATCAGCTTGGCTGAAAACTGCCGCAGATACCCAGGTACGTTTATTTATGAAACAGTGTTTAGTTAGAAATTTCTCTGATATATTTTAGAAGAGATCATTTAGGATGTGACACATACGCATATGTCTGAAACTGGCCGAGCCCTGAAGCAGTAAGAAATTATAAAAATAATCAGTAATCGGTATAACTCCTTAAATCAATATCTCATTTCAGTGAGACTTTAAGCAGTTAAATTATAAACGAAAATATACACCAGCCATTACATCTACACACTAAAGACACATCCATTTTCATGATTTCAGAATAAAAAAAAGGAAGTTAAAAAAAAAAAAAAAAATAGAGTTGGAGATGGAGAAATTAAAAGGAGCTCTGTTATTCTGACGAAATTATTTTCCCAGTGATATGAGTTTTAATATAAAGAGAAAATATGTCAGTCAAGTAGATTTTCATTCATCAAAATCAAAATATTCTGTTTAAATATTTAAAAGAAATAATATCTTATAGTTCATTATATCATTACCCATACGCTCTAACATTATTAGCGATATAAAACAGCATATAGGTTATGACACAAGTAAATTAGAGCCTCTCAACTGGATTCTAAAAACTCTTTCAGGAACTACGATGTGAAACACGTAAGGCGAGGACGAAAACTAACTTAATTAACTGAAAATAGAATAACTCGTTATTTCAAATTGTACTCTTCACGCTGATATTGTATCACGTTAATTATAAAAAAGGTTAAATCATAAGAGTACAAAAAAAAAAAAGAATCAACTAAATTAAGTGACATACTCACAAAACGGGTAAGACTGGCATTGTTTTCACAGTGTAATCTTCTTAAGCGTATTGATGGAAAAGAAAAAAAAATCTCATTTAAGTGATCACGTTTCCCTTTTAATTTTGTTCATGTTTCTTTTTTTTTTTTTCTTTTTTTTTGATCACATAAAGAAAGTCACATCACACTAATACGCGATATTTCATGTCAAAGAAAACAAAATGTTCACTTGATCTTAGCTTTTCATCGTTAAATTAGATATAAGAATTCCTTAAATAATATAATATACAGCTGCTGGAATGTATTACTATTTGTCAGTTTGCTTTTCTTTTAAATGTGAAAAACTGTCTATTCTATTACCTGTATGGAGCATTAGTTTTCTTCAAATTAGAATTAAGTACATTTCTACTTTAAAAAATTATTATTTATAATTATATCTGTGACTAAATTACTACTATTGCCGTTCTAACATTATTATATTATACTTCTGCTACTACTATCACAGCTAAATATGGCCTATATCTATCCAACTATCCACCTACAGCTATATAATTATATATATATATATGTGTGTGTGTGCGTGTGTGTGTGTGTGTGTGTGTGTGTGTGTGTGTGTGAGAGAGAGTTTTACAGGAAATATATTTTTTCAGAAATATGTATAATTCCTGAAAATTTCAGAACGTATGTGTAATCACTGAACTGAAAGTAATGTGGCCAGAGTTGGTGATGGTCGAAGGAAAACCTAGGCATCCACAGAGACAAACGTTCGTAGAAAGAGAAAAATGTAACATTAAGGGCACTTTTTTTTTTTTTTTGTTTAGAATGTAACAAAATATCTTCAGTTTAAGAAATACGGTTTTCACAAATTATGTATATTTTCTAAAATTCTCAGGTAATACATATTTCCTGTAACGTTATGTATGTATATGTATGTATATGTATGTCTATTCTTCTATTACTTCCTTTACAACAACAACATGTACTTCTACTATTATTATTACTGTTATATTGCTGCTACTAAGGAGTCCAATGTTTGAAAACAGATGACATTTATCTGGAACAGTCATCGGTACTCACATGAGTTTGTTTACACAGTATACTGTCAAAAGCACGTTCATGTGTTCTCCTGTCTGTTAAAAAATAGCCCTACATGAAGCGGTAGTAGCTTTCATGCAGAAAATGTATATAATTATATATCCACACATTCTTTTTGGCTATTGCTACTGCCACATGCACTACAGTGTCTATAATTTAATAAATAAATAAATAAAATCTTAATTAAAAAGAAAAGAAAAAAGAAGACTCATTTTATCTTAATGAATGATTTATATTCAATGGCGAGTTAGTTACATCTCTAAACAATAATACTGTTCTTTAGTTAGATTTCAGGAAGGAAAGAATAGAAACTAGGATATTACAGTTAAAACATGTAGATGATTTAATACAGAATCTACCCGAGGAAGCCAAGAAGACGAGAGGTTTGTGAGAGTTTTATTTTTGAAAGTTTACAAGCACATCAGAGATATAGTAAAATGTTGATGTTAGTTTAAGTTTTACTTATTTGTAGTTCTGTTATCATAAGTACGACCATCACCATCATCAACAGCAACATCAATATCATTATCACTATTATTGTTGCCGTTGTCGCTTTTTATAATATTTTTGCTGTTATTTTGACAACTGTATTGTTACACCTTTTGGTTTGAAGCGTGATATATTATATTTGGTACCAGTCTATTTACGTTTGATGACTTACTTTCTTTTTAATTCTGTTTTATTATTATTATTATTATTATTATTATTATTATTATTATTGTAAATGTTGTAAAGTTGCTATAGCTGTTTTTATTTCTTTTGTTGTTAATATAACCCGGTGGAAACATGAATTAATTTAAAAATTATTTTCTTTTGTACTTTCTTTTGCACTTAGTAAATCTTGATTACATCAGTTCATTTGACTGATTAGCGCTGTTACACTCTAAGGTGTGACAAATTTGAAGTCTTGCATTTGATAACTGAAAACAGGCGTGCAAGAAATACTCTTGTTAGTTCTTAGACACTGAGGTCAACACGGGTCAAGCTTCTCGCAACGCAATGAGCAAACTTTGTTTTTGGATGAATTCGTTTCTTAAATGTTGTTTCTTCTGGTAATTGGTGTATTTATTCCAGATAAAATTTCAGTTGTTGAAGCTAAGGTCATTAAACAGTGCTTCATACAGAGATATTAGCGGTTAGGAATAATGCAGCGTCTTTTCTAAACATATTCCGTGGTTTTGTCATTATTTTGCGAGAATTATTTTGATCGTAAGTTAATCCAGTAAACTATGAAGTCCTAATTGTAAGATTAATCTAAAAAAAGTATAAATAGTCAGTCATCTTTTATGTACTTTAATAACAAAGAGTGCAAGATTTAATTATTTATTTATTTATTTATTTGTTTGTTTTTATGAGTATGTAAGTATTATTATTTTATATTTACAGTATTTATCCTGTTTGCGTACGGTGAGGATATTCACCATTTCATGATAAATGCCCATAAAGTCGGACTAGTAAATGGAAAATACGTATTTGTATCCATTAATTATGCAAATATGGCTGTGAGGGTAAAGCAAATTCATAATTCCAGTGTTGCATTCTCTGATATTTTCAGAGGTAAGTTTATGCACTCGTGTATATATATAAATGTATGAGTGTGCTTGTATGTTTGTAGGTATGGTTGTTTATGTGTGTTTAGGTATTTATGTATTTATGTATGTATGTATGTATGTATGTACATTAAGAAGCTGGTGTAAATTATATATTGTTTTTATTATTTCAATTTATTTATTTATTATTATTATTATTATTATTAACATTATTATTATTATTATTATTATTGTTGTTGTTGTTGTTGTGTTGTTGTTGTTGTTGTTGTTGTTATTTTTTTGAATTATTAATATTATTATTTTTTTTTTGCAGGACTGCTTGACATTACTGTTGATATTCAACCAGAAAGACGGCAGTTTAAGGAATTTATGAGAAATGTCCAGACTTATAGAGAAACTGTAAACGATGTGTCAAATTATGAAGTAAACGTAATAAGTCATCGTTTAGTAAATGCTTAATTAAGTTTTCTTCATTTTATATGTTTGGTTTGTTCATTTACTTTAGTATGTTACCATTTTATTCAGCTATTGAGTAATATGTTAGTGAAATAACAATGGAAGCTTGAAGTCATTTCTCTTGTTAATTTTGTAAGATGAACTGTGGTCAGTGGTCTGCTCAGACCATTCTACAGTAATACATCCTAAACCTTTTCACTAATATTAAAACTACCTCATCTGTTGTTGACTGTTCAAGGAAGATAGAGAGTTCGGTCAATGTCAAATGTGTACTGTACAGATCTTTATCACATGTAGTGATCAGGTATTTTATTTTGTTCACTTTCACAGAATGGAATCCAAGTTGCCCTCATAGCTGACGCTGTATATCTCTATCTGTTAGCTCTAAATAACTGTATTGCTAAAGGTGGACTGTGTTCGGAAGGAAGTGATATCGCACAGTTTCTTTATGGAAATAAAAATGAAGGTAATCATTAAATGTAAAAACGTTCAGTCCTGGTTTTTGTTAGCTTGCTTTTCTTTTCTTTCTATCTTTCTTACTTTCTTTCTTTGTTTCTTTCTTATCAAAACATCGTTTCTTTACTGAATGGAAAACAGAGAAAGAAAAAATATACCAGAAATTAAAATTACTCTATTGCTAGTCCAACGAATATGAATAAAAATCTCGATACCTAATCTTAAAATCTGTTGAAAATATGAACGAAATAGATAGTTGATAATGAAATATATTCAAGACCAAAAGAAACCATCTAACTATAACTTAATTGTCTTCGTATTCATAAACGTTTCTAAATCCCAATCCTAACAAATTTTGAAATATTCAAGCAAACTCCCTCTGTGACTAAATGTAAAATAAAAGTAAAGGGAAAGCGCTATTACTACAGTTCTTTGTTTGCAAATAAAATAAAGTAAAATTGAAAAAAAAAAAAAAAAAAAAAAAGTCAGGAGTAATTATGTCTAACATGGGTCAATTTTTTTTTTTTCCCCCTGTAAAAACAAAAGCATACTAGAACTGATAAGCAATGAACGTTATTCCTGGAATGAGAGAAAGTTATTGTAAAGTTGGTGATCGTAATTGTTTTAAACTCTCTGTAGCGCTGGTTTCTCTTCAGGTGTAACAGGAACCCTAATAATAAACAAAGATGGAACTCGCCAAATAGCATACATGCTTCACAATATACGAGATGAAAGCTATGTGCCCATAGCCAGGAGTGACATTGGGTGAGTTAAATAAAGTAGCTAAATCAAGTTTATCTAACAATTATATAATGTTGTAAACTGAACACTTAATTTCGAAACCAGTGATGTTTTGGGATTTTGTCATTTCCTTTTCCAGTTATTGTTGTTATTTTATATAGAACAGTTTAGACACTAACAAAGAATATAAGTTCAGCTACAGTTCTAAAATATTTAAGTGGAAAGGATAAATACAGAAAAACAGTTTTGAACATATAAACAACTATTCTCTCTCTCTCTCTCTCTCTCTCTCTCTCTCTCTCTCTCTCTCTCTCTCTCTCTCTCTCTCTCTCTCTCTCTCTCTCTCTCTCTCTCTCTCTCTTCTTCCATTTCTTTTTTTTCTTTTCAGCGGTAAAGGCTTTCAAATTATTGGAAATATTGATGAAATTATCTGGCCTGGGGGAAGTACAGAAGTACCCAAACCTGCACCCGTCTGTGGTTGGGAAAACGAGCTGTGTATTAAAAAGGGTTAGCTGCCTCTATAATAATAACATCATATTTAAATAATAACATGTATTGTGAAATGTATGGTTATACATCTCATTTTATTTCAGTTATAGTTAACTATACGTTTGTACATGATCTTTGTTTTTTAGTCTCTCATTGTTCTATTTCTTTCATCCTTTCTTCTTTTTTTTTGTTTTGTTTTTGTTTTAATCTTTCTTTATTATGAGCATGGAACTAATTTATAAACGTAAATGTGATAGTTACGTTAGAATCGAACATGTTGATGATCGTACATTGTCTGTTATTTCAGATATATCACTTCTTATTGGCTCCGTGGTAGCTGCAGCTTTAACTTTAGTTATTCTAGTTATAGTTGGCTATACGTTATGGAAGTAAGTAATTTCCGGTAAAATATATTGTAACTATCACCGCTACAATCACTTTAACTCCTAATACTACTACCAATCCAGTAATACCATTATTGCAAGTACTTCTAATAATACTAAAACTAATTCTACCAATTGCATCTTTACACGCTCTTACGTAATTATAATTCAGATTGTTAAATTTGCAAGTAATGATATCCACTATTTTAAAAAGTTATATTAATTTTATTTTAGACGAAACATGACAAAAATCCAGCTGGAGAGGGAGGACTGGAGAATAAACAGAGACGACATAATGACACTGTCAGTTCAGAAATCTGTACACAGCATTAAAGTAGGTTTCACATGTCTAACTGCATATTGAACAAAATCGACATTTTATTTTGGACAGATTTCATACATGAAATGACAAAATTAATTCAGCAGATATGGATTCACTGAGTGAAAAGATAAAATATTATTGGACAAATATTTTACTTTCTAGTTTTTGATGTCTTTATGTCACTTATTGTCTGTAGCTAGTGTTATATATATATATATATATATAATTTTTATTCTAACCTTAAATAGTTTATATTACTATATCATCATTGCCATTTACATAAAACATTAATTAATGGAATGATCCATTAAACTGATATTTCTTTTTCTTTTTAATTCATTTCCATAACCACAGACACTGGCGAGTTTTAGCAAATCACAATGTTCTTCCAGTCTTTGCTCAACTCCAGATCTTAAACGACTGGGATCTTTACGATCTAGCGACAAAAACATCGCCAACGCCAAACTGTCTGAACGAACAACGTTAGCAGTCTACGACAATCAGAAAGTTGTTCTCAAGTCTGTGGCAAGAAATGAAATTCCAGTAACCAAAGACGTTATCATTGAAATAAACGCGGTAAGTGAAGCCATGTTGTCGTGTGTAGACGTATCTGATGTTGAACAAAGAGTCATTATTAATGAGCATTAACTGAAAGACGACTGCAATGGTTACTTGTATTTTGTTTTATTGATATAAACAGATTAACAGACTAAAAACATCTGCTTACTTTTAACTGTTCCCGGATGTAACCCTAAGATTAAAAACACAGACCAGAAGAGTCATAGTCTAGGATAAATTCACCTACTGTTTTATTTCCTATCCTTTCCAAAAATAATAATAATAATAATAATAATAATAATAATAATAATAATAATAATAATAATAATAATAATAATAAAATAATAATAAAACAAACACTTTCAGGACTGATGTTCAAAATAGTTAGCATGTAAATATTAACATTTTTAATTTTATTTTCCTGATTTCAGATTCGACAACTTCTTCACCCCAACGTGAACACGCTGATTGGTGCTTACATAGAACCAGGAAGTAACGGTCTTGTCTGGCATTACTGTCCTAGAGGAAGTCTTCATGATGTTTTGTTAGACGAGGATATCAAACTAGACTGGGTTTTCAACATCTCATTTGCAACTGACATCGCTAGGGTAACTACTTAAAAACATCTGCATAGTTTTAATTACAAATAATAATAATAATAATCATAATAATAATAATAATGAAGGAAGAGTCTTTTTTGTTTCAGCGTGTATATTTCGAAATCTCTGTATGCATCTTACACGAATGTAACATCTTATTTGTAAGTTTTGTACACGATATGCAAACGATCACAATTTCTTTCTGTTTGTTTAGGCTATGCTCTACATTCAGAACTCTGTCATTGAGACTCACGGCCGTTTAAAATCTTCCAATGTGCTGATAGACAGTCACTGGGACTGCAAAGTAACAGACATGGCCATGCCAAATTTTAGTGAAGATGAACAAGAAAGCGATCAGATAGAATCTAGATATTTCAGTGAGTTAGAATGTATCGATGTAGTCTCGTTTTAACAAAATTAAATCAACAACTGCAAACATTCCATATGGAAGAAGTATGAAGGGGAAATAATTCGTGAAACACTTAATATTATTAAAAGTATGGTCGATTTTCCGGAAATACTTTATATTAAAACAAATTATGAAGTATTATAATTAAATACAATCGGCGAAGAGTGAGACGTAGTATTTTATTTTTCAGAATATCTGTGGACTGCTCCAGAGATGCTACGAAATGAAAAGTTGACTAGAAAGGGTACGAAGAAAGGAGATGTTTATGCTTTTGCCATTATTATACAAGAAATTCTCTCAAGATCATTACCATATGGTGATATTTTACAACAGCGTGGAGATAACAGAACAGTAGAACGTAAGTAATATATTTTTCAAACTTTAAAATAATTAATTAAAACTGCCTCTTGTTAATAATATTTAACTAGCTGCCTGAATCAGTTTAGTGCTAAAAATGTCTAAGGAGTATAAAGTTTTTAAAAATCATGATACACAAAGTAAATTTATGAAATATTTTTATTTATTTATAATGAAGGATCATTTGTTCTACTGACATAAAATGAAAGAGACACGATTATAACTTAACAAAAAAACTTTTATATTTTACTGTTTTACAAAATTTTATAATTTACCAGAATTAATATACAATGCATTAATAAATAACAAATTATCTCTCTGTGTAGCTCGTGAGTATAAGAATGTTTTAATATTGTTAATTTCAAATGAGACAGAAATTCTAAACAAAGTGAAGAATGTTGAGATTCCTCCTTATCGACCTCTCGTTCGACAGACGAGTAAAGAGGAGGGTTTGCTGGCTGATGTCATGAGATTGTGCTGGGACGAGATTCCCGCCAGTAGACCAACCTTCCAGAACGTTTTACATCTGTTAACAAAACTCAATAAAGGGAGGTAAGTCTGCCATTGATAAAACTCAACTGAGGTAGAGACAATTTCATCAAAAAAATATGTTATTGGAAGGAAAGTAACAACTGGCTTATGCCCTTAACACATTACATTTACTGTTACATGGCATTGGACATGCAGTTTAGAACCACAGGCTCCTCTTTTAGATTAGTGTCTAGAAATCTCTTACTCGCACCATTCCAGTTACAAGATAATGTATACAACAGTATGTATTAAAATAGTTGTGGATAACTGGATGAAATGAGATATAATCTTAATAAATTCAATGAGAGGAATAGATCTCAAGAGCCATTGCATCTAGAATAGACAAATACGTTACTGATGACAGCTATGCAAAAAAAAAAAAAGAAGAAAGAATAGAAAAATGAAATAAATATAATTTCCTGTCTTGCACTATCGTCTGCCTGTTTTCATCCTTTCCTTCCTAATCTTGCTGATCTTTCTCACTTGTTTCCCTTCGTAAAGTTTCCAAGTAGTTATACATGATACCCATTGGTTTTTATGTATCCAGCTGATGTGTCCTGTAATTTGTTATATTCATAAATCAGTGGTGTTTTATCTTTCTCTCTCTCTTTCTTAGAATAAAAAGAAAATATCAAAAATTAGAAACGTCAAAAGAAAACTAGGGTGAGGAGTGGTGTCATTAGTCTGAATTCAAATTTCGAGATGAGAGAATTAAAAGAAAGCAATAACACCCAGTATTGTTTTCTTGATATTTAATAATTTTGTATTTTACAGGAAAACTAACATTTTAGATCAGATGATACACCGAATGACAAAATATTCAGAACATTTAGAGAACATGATACAGGAAAGAACTACACTACTGAACGAGGAGAAGAAGAAAACAGATCAAATTTTATCAAAGATGCTTCCAAAGTAAACTGTTTGTTTAGTTTTGAATAAAGAAATAAAACATTTTCTGAAATTGTGACATTTTTATATTTGTAGATTATCTTGTAACTGACATGTATAACTTTAAAGCAAATATCATTATTATTTTAATTATGACTTTTGTTATCATTATAGACAATATAATAAAAAAACAGTAATCATATTTTTGGTTGTTGTTGTTGTTCTTCTTCTTCTTCTTCTTCTTCTTATTCTTCTTACTATTATTGTTATAACAGATCTGTGATTGAAGATTTGAAACTAGGAAAGACAATAGAACCGGAATCGTTTCCTTCAGTAACTGTTTTCTTCTCAGATGTAGTTGGGTTCACAAAAATGGCGGCAGAAAGCACACCATATGAAGTACTTGTTTTACTATATTGTTGCACAGTGAAATACACATAAAAAAGTTCTGTCAGTGTCAGGATTCTTCTTCTTCTTCTTCTTCTTCTTATTATTATTATTATTTATTTAGTTAGTTAGTTAGTTAGTTATTTATTTGGGATAAATAATCATTCTTTACTTAAACCTTCAAACATTTTACAAGTTACTAATGTGAAGTTACTAATATACGAGACTTTCATAGTTAAAAACTGGGTCTTAAGAACAGCTAGCTGAATACACAAATTAACTTTTTCAGATTCACCATTCAACTGTTACAGTTTTGTTTTTGTTTTATATAGCATTTACATTTTTTTCTCTGTTATTTAAGGTGGTGAATTTTCTTAACAGCCTTTACACCATGTTTGATTATGTCATCGATCACTTTGATGTCTATAAGGTAATTATTTTCGTTCACATAGTTCTAAGAAACTGAAAGGTTTTGTTACCCATATTTATAGCTATCCTGTGCCAAACTCGTCAAAATATCCAATATTATCATATCATGTCATGTACCTGTTTGTAATTTCATTTTTATTCAACTGAAATTATATAATAGGAGTTGCCATATAATTCATCAAGTAACCTGAAAACAGAAATATTATGTGTTAATGTAGTCTTCATCAATGTAACTGGATTAAATCTGTAATATTGTGTTAACTAGTTTAGCTATTAAATTGTGTTTCGAACAGAAGCATTAATATATTTGTGTATTATACAATGGCAAAAGAGATAGTTTAGATTATTGTTTTAGATAATGGTAAAAATGATTGTTTAGGTTGTATATTCATATGCATGACATATTTTGTTAAAAATCTGCTAGAAGTGAATTGTACGAGTATGTGTGAGTATGCAGTATACATACCTAATCTTCCCAGAAAATGCATACTCTCTCTCTCACACACACACACATACACACACTTATATGTGCTATAAATGAGAAAGTAAGAAAATCTCACTTGAAGTATTAATATTCTACAGGTTGAGACTATTGGTGATGGTTACATGGTTGTCAGTGGTTTACCAAAGAGAAATGGAATAAAACACGCTGGAGAGATTTGTTCCATGTCACTGCAGTTACTCAGAGCTGTGGACAAATTCAAAATAGCGCACAGACCTGATATAAAATTGGAATTAAGAATAGGAATTCACAGTGGTGTGTTTAAATTATTATTTCTTGTATTTATGTGTGTATATGTATATGTATTATGTATGTCTGTATGCATGTATGAATGTATGTATGCATGTATGCATTTATGTATGTATGTATGTATGTATGTATGTATGTATGTTTACAGAAAACACCGACTTTTTGCTAGTCTTTTCACCGGACAATTTTATCACTTTGATCACTCTACATTTGACAGACAGTAGAAAATAGTTCTCTTTTGTTGTTGTTTTTATAGGTCCTGTCGTAGCCGGTGTTGTGGGTCAGACAATGCCGCGGTATTGTTTGTTTGGAGACACTGTCAACTACGCCTCGAGAATGGAATCTTCAGGAGAAGGTAACAGGAGAACGTAGTAGTAGTATTATTACTAGCAGTATAGTATTAGCAGTAGTAGTAATAGTAGCAGTAGTAGTATTAGCAGTAGTAGTATTAGCTGTAGTAGTATTAGCAGTAGTAGTAATAGTAGCAGTAGTAGTATTAGCAGTAGTAGTATTAGCAGTAGTAGTAATAGTAGCAGTAGTAGTATTAACAATAATAATAATAATAATAATAATAACTATGAATATTATTTTTGTTATCATTGTCATACAGCACTGATTTTAAGGTATTTATTTTGACAGCGATGAAGATACACGTTAGTACAGAGTGTAAGAAACTACTAGAGGAACTGGGAGGCTACCATCTACAGGAGAGAGGGGAGATAAACCTTAAGGTCAGTCTATTTTAAAACTATTATTTTAGTAATGTTGGGATAAAAGAATAAACTTGCCATGGGCCATTCTTACCATTAGCAGGAAACAATCTGTTTACATCATATTTTAGTACTATTATTTTATTAAGTTTTGGTATATTTGTTTACTTTTTCATAAAATTTCATGAAAAGTTTTAAATATCATTGGAATCTGAATTGTGTATTTTTCATTTTCAACTGTCTTTTGCCACAACAGAAAAAGTCTTATATAATTTATAGTACTTTTTATTTTATCAGGGTAAAGGTAGAGTTGTAACATATTTCCTGATAGGCAAAGATGGATTTGTCGACTCAATATCAGCAAGTGAAATCAGTACGTCCATCAACGTCAACAAATTTAAATAACATGAAAATGTACACTTGTTAAAAGACTGAGTTAAAACAGTTGATTTGGTGTATTCAGCTTTCACAATAAAATGAATTTCCTAATAAAAAAATGTATTAATGCCACACAATGGGTAATCATCAATCTGTGTGCCTGGAAGACGCCTGCCGAAGGAAGTGTTCTCTTGTCGAAGGAAGTTTAAAACATTGAAATAGTTCCGGCTGGTTGATAGAATATACTTGAAGCTATTTTAATATCTGGTTTTGGTACAGTGCACAGAGTTACATGGCTTCGAGTCTTTATTCTTGAATTTATTTAGTGAATATAACTACATTTTATTTAACTCAACTGATAATTGTAAAATTATTCTACTGAAATAATAACCACTTTACTTTTCTGTAATATTGTAAGTTAAAAAGTTACTGTTCGCTTTCGAAGAACAACCAAATGTTAAAATCATCATTATACAAATGAAAAGTAAACGTCTAAAGGAATTTTAATTAAACAGATTTTTTTTAACAAATATATCATTATAGGCTGATACTTATCTCATCACATTAAGGTTAAATTCACATACGTCAATCGTAGAGATAGATTGTCTAATTATTTTGTACTGGTCTACGTCATTGATAACTATATTCTCTGAAGATCAACAAGCAATAAAAAATAAAACGAGTTAAAAATCATTAATATGTCGTTGTATCCATCAGATTTTATGATTATGATGATGATGATGATGATGATGATTATTATTATTATTATTATTATTATTATTATTATTATTTGCCAGACTAAACCACAGAATGTCCTCACTCTTTACTTTGGGATACGTTTAAGCGCACAAATAAAAATAACTTTTCTCTATATAATTCTATTTCCATGTTGTGCTTTGTCAGCTACGATCTTCAAAACTGAATGACGTATTAATGCATACGTCTTACCAGAGGGTCCAATATTTTGAAGAAAAGTTTGTTACATTTATATTTTCAAGAATCTTTTGAAAAATAATCCATTTGCGGAATGTTTATTTAAAGTTGTTTACATGTAAACGTTACTGCTTCTTTTAATATTTATTTACACATATTTATTGTGTGCTTGTGTGTGTGTGTGTGTGTGTGTGTGTGTGTGTGTGTGTGTGTGTGTGTGTGTGTGTGTGTGTGTGAGAGAGAGAGAAGAGGCAGATATAGAAAGTATTATGATTTATTTAATAACATTTTTACTTCTATAGTGGAATACCAATGACTTGAATTATTATTATTATTTTTATTATTATTATTACGTAATAATGTTGTTGTTGTTATTTTTCATTGTTATTATTAATTTTCACAGCTGCAATAATGCTACTGTATGGCTGTACATCAGGCTTCCAGATTTCCTTTTATTTATTAGAATTATTTTGAGTATTCTTATTATATGATTGCTGCTTATACTACTTTCTTTGTATAAAGCGGTTTTGCGATTCATGACATTTCTGTGACTATTTATTTATTTATTTATTTGATTTGATTTGATTTTTTTTTTTTGTAAGCGTTACTTTTAACTGAGATATTTTTAATTTTATTATTATTATTGTTGTTTGTTGTTGTTATTGTTATCATTAATTCTGAATATCGATGTTTCATACATAGCTTTCAAACTGAGAGTTTACAACATTTTATTGTTATTTGTATAAAATTATTGTTAACTGTTGAAGAAACGCGATTGTTATAAGTGAAATAAACTTTCAAATTATATTTCTTATAATGTGTATTTATCATTTATTTGTGCTGTATTTAGTTGAAGTTGTTCTTTGTGTGTGTGTGTGTGTAAACAATAAAACAAACAAAAACAACAGTTAATAACAACAGTCATAATAATAATGTTGTTGTTGATGATGATGATAAAAAGTCAGAATAATTAATCAATTAGTAAGTAACAGAGAATAACAACAATTAATAGTAGGCAATAAAATAAGTACGACGACTACAACAACATGTATATTTAATTATATTCTTACTGATAACAGTGTCAACGTTTTCCAATAATTATCAGGTCAATATCGTTAAAACTGATGAGGCAGCCAAGCATTATACTTGAATTTCAAATTATTTAAAGCGAAAAACGAGAGAAGAATTAAATTAATAAGGTGAAAAGAGGATGACACAGACTGAGAGAAGCTGATTAATACACTTTATTGTCGATGTATGAATTTAACAAGACACCAACAGTGTATTAATTTGCTTTTAAAAACAATGATTTTATTCCTTAATAACTGGTCTACTTTATTTATTGTGTGTGTGTGTGTGTGTGTGTGTGTGTGTGTGTGTGAGAGAGAGAGTTTATAATGAATTAAGAGACAGATCGAGAAGCAGAAAGGTAGCGAGTAAACTATGAACTGATCGATGTATGAACAGAAGGATGAACGGTTGAATGGACGGACAGACAATCCAAGCAAGAGAGAAGACAGACAAACAGATAAAAATAAATATATATTTAAAACAACACAACTACAAAGTAAAATATCGATTTGTCGTCGCTGGTTGGTTAACGGCAGCGGGATTTGTAAGCTGCAACGTAATTGGCTTAATTAGATTATTTATAACAAATAGCTTTCGTACAAACCATTAAACACAGTTGGATGATCAAGTGTTCGTTTCATTTGTTTCAGCAAGTACTCCTCCTTTAAGCCGATTAGTCGCTTTCACTTGAACATTCAGCGTTAAATACTAATTAACAATAACATAACTGGAAAGGTGCAAGTAAATCGATATTAACAAATCAATTTGAACTAGAAGATAACAAGACCCCTCTTGATTTTACAGTTTTGTTAGTGTTAATGGTTACGTAAAACGGTATTCAAAGTATTACATGATCAGTTTTTACCAATGCTGTAACATGAAACTAAAATTTTCCAAAGGGGAATTAATCACAGAACTTAGAAAAGTATCTTATGCTGCTCATCCACAGAATGTTATTTATTATGAGAAAATAGATCTTGACAAAACTGAAGATGAATATCATTATATACTAAATTAAGAATCTGGTATTATTAAATGCAAGAAAATTTATACCTAATTATTTAAAAAAAAATATGTCTGTCAGTTATAACTAAATGTGAAATAGTATGTCCTCCAAATTAAATTTCAATGATTTTAATTTTGTTAATGTAATACATTATTCTCTATACTGTAATCCTACAGTTATGAGAATATATTTACTGACATCGTCACTAACTAACTGTCCTTATCCCGAGGTGTCTTCATCTATTTGTGGTATTCCAAGATTCACATGCTTGAGCCTTAAGAAATATAATTGCTTTAATAAAATAGACAAAGGACTCGGTGTCAAACTATTTAGTTTGGCTATATCATTTATTTTTGTGATGGTAATTGTATGTTAATATGAGATAAAAGCAGATTTATGGTTATTTTACAAATTGGTAATTATACAGTTACTCACCTGAAAACTTTTATATTCATATAAATCATAACTTCTCTTTTGTTCACAGTCCAATATTTTGTAATGTAAAAAAAGAAATAAAGGTTAGTTAGAACAAAATGAAAACAAAAAAAAAACTAATTCTGTTCAAAATTTGGTCTGTACCATCGCAAATAATAATTTGTAGAGAATAATAATATCAGTAATAAAAAAGCTGTAGTTGTTGTTGTACTAGTGATACTAATAGTAGCAGTAGTGGCGGTGGTATTAATAGTAATTGTAGTGATGATGGTAGTAATGGTAGTTGTAATGGTGGTACCAGCAGTAATAGTAGTAGTAGTAGTAAAAACTGTAGTAGTAATAGTAGTAGCAGAAGTAGTAGTAATAAGAGTAATAGTAATTGTAATATTTAAGTATTATCTATTTTATATATTTTTTAATTAATGTGTATTATATATTTGCAAATGAAACGAAATCAATGAAATCGAATCAAAAGAATTCTATCAAATGCAGTGGTGCAATGCAGTACATAAATAAATATATAAATGAATGAATGGATGAATAAAATAAAATAAAATAAAATAAATAAATAAATAAATAAGCTTACCTGAGTCTTATATTTGTAGATATTGAAAAATAATAAATTGAAACACAATCAATAGGAAGGAGGATGGCTGACTATGTCATGCATGTTAAATAAGATTGAGTTAATTAAAAAAATACAAATCATTGGTCGCTTTCATAAGCTGATTATTGCACGAACAGCTGTATCAATGGAACGTTTTGCTTTGCATTTCCTTAGATTGGCTCTTAAAATATTGTGGAGTTCTCAGTTGATCAACAACCCTGCAAGATCTCACTGACCAAGATGACCGTATCCCCTAAATTAAGTAAACAAACAGGTAAGTGTGCAATATTTTTTTTTTTTTTTTTTTTTTTTTTTTTTTTAACTGCATATAAATGTTTCAGATTCCGTACGGACATGTTATTTTTTATTCCTTTTACGAGATTACTCTCCAAAAATGTAAATAATTTATAATTTACAGTGTAAAATATAAAAAGCGTTGGCAGTTCTCAATACAGGTTCTTAATTTAACTTAGTAAAATACCATCAACTTATTTAATTTCAAAAGTATTTTTGGAATAAATCAGGCCCCTGAATATTAAAATATTAAAAATTTGTATTCTTTTAATTTATGAAAACGATTTACATAACCGCTACATAAAGGAGCAGGAAAAAGAAAGATAGAAAAATATAACATAGATATAAATAATTATACATAGAAGAAATAAAAAAAATTAAAAATAAAAATAAAAAAACACAAAAAATTCACCAAGTACAAAGAAAACCATGAAACAAAATATGTAAAAATAGATAATTTTAACGAATTCCATCGGTCTTTAACTGAAGTATAAAGAAGAAAAAACGAAAACATAAACTGAACAATTTGTTGTTAGCATGTTCTAATTATCAGTCTGTAGAAGAAAACATATCTTAAAATTATCGTTTAGGACTAATATTGTAGATTATTATTATTATTAATTCATTCATTCATTCATTCATTTATTTATTTTTTAATTTTAATTTTTTAATTTTTATTTATTTATTTTTTGTTTATTGTTTTTTTTTTTTCTTTTCTTTTTCTGTTTAAATTAAACTTTTACAAGACCAAACAACAACAAAAAAAAAAAAAAAAACCCCAAAACCCAGGGAAATGGACCTAACAAACACACAAACAATCAAAAACCCGCCCAAAGATACAATAAAAAATAAAATAAACAAATAATAAGAAAAATGAAAAAAGAAACAACACAAATAAAAAGCTAAAGGAAAAACAAAAACCCTAAACCGCACCCGCCTAACATAAAGGAAGAAAATAATAAAGGAAAAACAAAAACAAACAAACAAGAACCAAGAATTTTACGATCAGGATATTGAACAAAAGAAGACAAAACTGCAAAACAATTATTAAATAAAAATTATAAATGATTAAGGATAAAATAAAACCGACAAAAAAATTTTGATTAGTAATTAAACTTAGTTCTACTTATGAGATATATTCACTACTCTAATAATTCTCTTCGATCACTTTCCTTAAATTCTAGAACGACTCCTAGAATATATTTGTCATAAATAAACCTTTTGGAAATAACTTGTTTTATGCATTTTTCAAATACTATAGTTATCCGGATGTTTTATTTTTTCTTTCTTTGTTTCTTTTTTTTATGTTTTCTTTTTATTGCTTTAACCATTTTGAAATACCATTTATACCTGAAACATTTAATAAATGTTGTACAGGTATTACGAAACAACAAGAAAATGTTGATTTGTTGTTCTGTGTTACAGTCGTAGTATGGATGTATTCAGTGCTGCTCTTCCTGCCGTCTTTGACAGCGTACACGTTCACAATAGCTTTGATGGCGCCGTTCACGGGTTCTCGTCGTATGAACGAGATGGAGATACAGGCTGCCATCAACATAACACTGGAAAAAGTTTTAAGAAACAATTCTTTTTCAGGTAATTAAACACTGTATATGTCACAGTTTACTGGTTTCGTCGTTAAAATGTCTTAATTCTTTACAAAATAATAATTAAATAAATAAAAATTGTTCATTCGTTTTGTTAGAGTTTGTTTTTGGTTCATAAAGATAAAAGTAAGTAAGATAAGTAAGTAAAAAAAAAAAGAAAAAAAAAAGAAGAATTAATAAAAGGAACGAAATTAAATAAGTAAAGAACAGAAAAACCCACAGTTTTGATTCCTTTTATGCTCGGACAATTACATATCACAATTGCATACCTTTAAAAATATAATTTTTGTGTTTGGTGTCGTTACTCATTTATTAATTCTTTATTTTATTTACAGGTACATTTTATAACTTCTTTATAATTAACTATTTACTTTTTATTTTATTTATTTATAAACTCATTTATTTATATAATTATGATTTAACATATAATTTTATAATATGTTACATAAGAACATATTTATCGATAATCATCGATGTCACCTAATCATCAAACATAATTTTGCAGACTTAATAAAATAGATACGTTTTGTTTTTTATTGTTTAGGTTTAGCTGACGGGAACCATACAATTAATTTCCTGATTAACGACACAGAATGTGATCGAGGTGCTGGAATTTATAAATATGTTGAAATGGTCACGCACAAACTTCAAACAACTTCACAGAATATACACGCTGTCATAGGTAATAGAAAAAGGCCAATTCGCACACATACAATTATGCACGAAAAAATATATATACATATACAAACACACATCACACACACATACATTATAGACACACAGAGACACACACATTCGATATACATAACCAAGCTTATATACACGTACATTAAACATACAGATCTAAAGCATTTTTGTAGAACTTGCATTCATTAGAAAGACAGTAAATAAGAAAGAATAAACATAGTCTGATGTATAACATGAATATTATTTTTTTAATCTTTATTTTTATTTACTTCAGGACCTTCCTGTGACAATGTGTGTGAGTCAATTGGGTTACTGGCAGGTCGCTGGCAAATGCCTGTTATTAGTTTCGGCTGTTTTAGCGATGACCTCTCTAATCGTGACGAGTATCCTACACTTCTCAGAATGACTGGCAGTTTCAAAGAAGTTGGAGTATTTTTGAGAAGCGTGATGATGTACTTCCAGTGGAAAAGAATTACTCTGGTTGTAGGACGAGAGTCCGCCTGGCTGAGAGCGGCTGAAGATATTCTTGTATGACTAAAATCTGTTTATGCGTTATTTATTTTCTTATAAAAAAATAAATTATTTTAAATTAAATAAGTCACGACAACATGGCTTCACTTACCGCGTTTATTTCAATGATAACTTCTTTGGTTATTGGAATTTCATTTCTTGTCACAGACTTGAGCACAATAACGTTGTTCGTTCAGACAATTTGGCGTTGGCGATGTTTTTGTCGCTAGATCCTTATGATCCCAGTTGTTTAAGATCAGGAGTAATAGAAGTAATATATTTGCATAATAACTTGTTGTTAAATAAATTAATGAATGAAAAGATACTAACATGAGATAATAGTATAAACGGACTGTTTAGATTATCATTTCAAACAGTGGTAAAAATGATTGTATGGCTTATAGTTTCATATCCAGGACGCGTTTTGTTAAAAATGCTAATTTTAACGACTTTAATGATTGCTTGGAAAATATCTTTCTTTTTTTTTTTTTTTTTTTACACCTTTGATATCTAAGTTTAAAATATCATTTTATATCGGTTATAATGAATGTTTAGAACATCTTTTTGTATATATATATATATATAAAACAATGACAATACTATATACTCTATTTCGTGATATTTTTTGGTCAGTTGTGTATCTATTACACAGAATACCATATGAGATAGAATGTATGAAATAATCAAAAGTTATTTTTCAGTCAGGTTTCAGGGATGAAGGCTTCACACCCAGAAAATTTCAGCTAAGCGAATTAAGCAACATAACAGCCGCACTGCATAAAGAATCTCAGGAATCCAGAGGTAGCGAATAAATAAATAAATAAATTAATCAATGAATGAATAAATGAATAAATAAATAAATAAATAAATAAATAAATAAATAAACAAACAAACAAACAAATAAATAAATAGATAACAAAAATTTATTTTAAACAATTAATTACAAACTACCATTAGTGAGAAAAAGTAACAAAAGAGACAAAGAGGAAAAGAGGGAGGGATTATAAAATATAGAGAGAAACTGTAAAGAACAAAAGAACGAGAGAGAGAGAGAGAGAGAGAGAGAGAGAGAGAGAGAGAGAGAGAGAGAGAGAGAGAGAGAGAGAGAGAGAGAGAGAGAGAGAGAGAGAGAGAACAATCTAAAGACGAATAGAGGGGGAAAGAGTGGAAATAAGCGGACACATGGACAGAGACAACGACACAGAGCCAGACAAATTCAAACAGAGAAACAATATCCATCGTAATTCGTATAAAATATAAATGCTTGTGTTATATGCCTATGTTACAAACGTACACAGTTTAAAACGTATTTTCAGTTTTCGTATTATGTTACTATAGTATACAGACAGACATACATGGTTTATAACGTATTTTCAGTGTTCGTGCTATGTGCCTATGACAGAGACGTACACAGTTTATAACGTATTTTCAATTTTCGTGTTGTGTGCCTATGCTATAGTTTATAACGTATTTTCAGTGTTCGTGATGTGTGCCTATGGTACAGATATACACAGCTTCATGCTAAGTGCATACAGTCTAGGACTTATGAATGGGATGTACGCCTTCGTATCCATCGACTACGCAAATATGGCGAAGCGAATAAACGATTCTTACCAGTCAAACATTCCGTTCAGCACAGTATTTAAAGGTAAGAATTTATCGTTATTTATCAGCTGAACAAATTAATTACAAATGTGTTGTGTAAAATGAAATAATGTCTAAGAAATTATTTATAATGTAGAAGCAGTATGTGTACGTGAATGTATGTGTAGAGCGCTCCAAAGTTATTGAACATTTAAAGGCATAGTGGACTGAATAATATAAGAATCCAAGATGAAATTGCGAGTGCTGATCAAGAAGTTGTAAAATATTCTATAACAGAATTTCAGATATTGTAGAAAACGGGGTCTATGATGAAAAGTATATTTCTAAAGTAGATGAAACCACATGCCCACGTAACTTTTCTAATAAACTCGTTGCTTTCAGTCTTTATGTTCCATCTTTTACCACAGGAATGTTAGATATTACTGTAGATGTTCATCCAGAAAAAGCAGAATACAGAGATTTTGTTAAACGAGTGGAAGCTTTCAAAGGGACGCCAACCAATTTACCAAGCTATGAGGTAATTTCGATATTATATACACTGTATTATATGTGTTTTATATATAATAAACGTATAATATTATTATAATCTATCAGAAAATTGTTTTGAGAAGGCTAATTTATTGTTTATATATGTGTGTTTGGATGTCTGTCTCGTATGTATGTATATTTGTATGTATGTATGTATGTATATCTCTATTTATGTATATTTGTATGTATGTATGTATCTATGTATGTATGCATCTATGTATGTATGCATCTATGTATGTATGTATGTATGTGTGTATATGTGTATTTGTATGTATGTGTGCATGTATGTATGTGTGTATGTATGAAAATATATACATGCCTACACTTACTAAAACAGAACACAGTTTGTAAAAAGCCAGATGTCTTAGTGACAGAAATAGTGTTTTTCTGTTACAGAATGGCATCCAGGTGGCACTAGTTGCTGATGCCGTGTACCTCTACGTTATTGCTCTAAATAACTGTGTACTTAAAGGTGGTTTATGTCCTAAAGGAAGCGACATCTCTGATTATTTGTATGGGATGGAGAAAGAAGGTAACTTTACTATACAGAGCAAACATTAATATATTAAATCAGTCTACAGCTAACTGTGATCAAACTAATACGTCATCTGTCTCTATAGCTACACTGAAGTAATAGTAACAGAAACTTGTTCTTGATGGTCCATTGGATATTTATTTATTTATTTATTTAATTTTTTGTTTGTTTGTTAGATTAAATGTTTCTATTTGCTATTTATCATGTGTTAATTATTTTGTTTTAATACTCAGTATTATTTAATGTTATTTGACCAATTACAATGTTATTTAAATGAAGATTAATCTGTATTTAAGGAATTGCAGGAAATCTGGTAGTTAATAGGGATGGTACACGTCACATTGCTTACATGCTGCACAACGTCAGGGGAGATAAGTACAGTCCAGTAGCTAGAAGTCAACCCGGGTAGGTATTTCCTTTTTAATGTTTTTTTGTATGTATGAATACATATATGTTTGCATATGTGTATACGTGTGCGTGTATGCATGTGTGTACTAAAACAATGCAAATGGTTACTAAAACTAAAATAAAATAAATAATTAAACTATTTCAATAATACTTGTATATATTCTTATAAATTGTTTTTGTTAATTCTTCAAGTGGTATAGGATTCCTGCTCATAGGAAATAGTGCTGACATAATATGGCCTGGCGGAGGTACAGAGATTCCAAAATCAGAGCCGCAGTGTGGCTGGGATGGTGAACTTTGTTTAAAGCAGGGTGAGTGTTAGTTTATAATATCATCATCATCTTCATCATCATCAACAACATTATCATCATTCCTGTTCTAATTGTCATTGTCGTTAACATCATATTTGTCATGTTCTCATTAATGTCAATATGATCACAAGAACAGCCATCGTAGTCATCATCACCATCGCCATTGTCGACGGTGTCTTTTGCTGCACAGTATTCCTGTTATCATTTAATTATAATTTACAGTAAGGATTACACCTTATTTTCTAAATATGAAATTATGGCAACTGTTTTTAAAATGTCTAAAACAGCACATTACTTTTGAACTAAAGATACATTAGGTCAGTGTAGTTACATACTCTGTATGTTTAATATTTCAGATATACTCCTAATTGTTGGTAGTGTCATTGGTGCCACTGTCGCCGCTGGCCTTCTTGCAGCAGCTGGATTCGTGTTCTGGAAGTGAGTGATTCAAACAAATTTTTACTTGAATTCTAAGTACTTCATAAGAAAATATATATTATCCGAAATACTTAGGATCTGATGTTTAGGAAATGTGTTGGATTTTGGAATAAAAGCATATAACCAGAGAAGAGAATTTAATTCTAAACCCAAATTCCATTTATATTTCGTATATAAATATAAAATTAGATGCTAAAAATGCGTTGATATTTTTTTCATCATGAAGTAAGGTTTGTATATGCTAAACCGTCCAAAAACTGTAATATACCATCATTGGATTTCAGAACGTTTTAATTTCGGAATTTCGGATAAGGTATCCTCAACCTGTACTAGTACAACTGGTAGCAGCAGCAGTAGTAGTAATAGTAGTAGTAATAGTAGCAGTAGTAGTAGTAGTAATTGTTTTATGTTACATTGCTGCATCTACACAAATTCGATACTTAAAAATTACAGAAAGAAGCTGATAAAAGTGAAACTGGAGAGAGAGGATTGGCGGATAAACAAAGAAGAACTTACTGCTATTGCAGTGCAGAAGTCTATGTACAGTAGCAGGGTAGGAATATTTACTTCCATGATTTTTATACAAACTGGAAACTGTAAGAAAAAACCCACACAAAAAACAACAACAATAACAAACAAACAAACAAAAAAGTAAAGAATCGTAATATAACGATACAAAACATCCTACACAATATAACAAAATAACTTAACATTAAATAGCACAATACAGCATATCATTACATTGTATTGTATGTTATCGTATTACAACAGACTACTGCTAGCTTCAGTAACTCTGATTCTACGGCTTGCTCAAGGATGGATATGACGGGCGGCTCGCTTCACTCTGATAACAAACAGGTGATAAACACGAATCTGTCTGAGAACTGTACGCTGGCTATGTACGACAGTCAGAAAGTTGTCATGAAGGCTGTGGCAAGATACGACATTCCAGTAACTAAGGAAGTGATTGTTGAAATCAATGCAGTAAGTGTCTAAAATTATCTCAGGTTATATAGTTATTTTACATTTTTTTTTTTTTTTTTTTTTTTTTAGATTTATATATAAATACGATATAATAAGTAAAGTATTATAAATTTCATTGTTCTTTTCCATAAATGTTTCTCCTTTTGCTTCTGCTGCAGCTGCACAACAGCTATTACTATTACAACTACTACAACTACCTAGTATTAGTAGTACGGACACCATAGTTTCTGCTGCTACGGAAACAGCAACAACTATTTATATAATATTATTATCTTTTTCTTTGAAATTATTCTATATCTTTTGTCAAAACTAAACAAAATGAGGCACTGTCAAAATAAATACAAATTCTAAAAACAAAACAAAAAACAAAACAAAAATAACAACAATTCCAAAAACCTGCTATTGCTATCCTTAAAACTAAAACTGTTATCGCGGTTGATATAAGAGCATTAAAACAAATAATTAACATATAAACTAAAACTAAAATAATTACTTAAATCATTGGTTTATTATATAAAGGTTCATTTATAAATTAATGATAAATTTGTAATATTAAATGAGCATATGTAAAAATTAAAAAACCCCATTGAAATCTGTGAATATGAAGACAACACGTTACATCTATAAGCATCTTTTAAAATAATTTAAATTTTTCTTTCTTTTTCATTTAGATTCGAGTTCTTCTTCACCCCAACGTGAACACGCTGATTGGTGCTTACATAGAACCAGGAAGTAACGGTCTTGTCTGGCATTACTGTCCTAGAGGAAGTCTTCATGATGTTTTGTTAGACGAGGATATCAAACTAGACTGGGTTTTCAACATCTCATTTGCAACTGAAATTGCTAAGGTAATCATTTCAAACTTGGGATTGTTTTTAAGCAAAACTGTATAGTGCATTCAATGTCAAGAATAGTGGTAAACTGGTATGGAATATAGCAGCTAATTTACTCAGTCTTTCGTGATATCCTTTTTCATGTTTGTCAGTAATCAGTATCTATCTTTTTATTAGTTATTTCGAATTTTCTGTAACAGATGTCCTTATAAGAACATAACAAAAGATAGGAAACATCAGTGAATCACAGACATTTTATTATATCATTATTAGCAAATATTGATCTCCATGGATATTTAAAACAATGATTTGGGTCTATACAATTGTTTTTTATCTGTTCATTATATAACATTTAACTTCTTCCAGAACAGTTCGAAACAAAATATATATAAATTATATTTTATTTATTTAAACCATTAGCCAGTAACAAACAGTAATGCATCTAAATAATAGAATAATTTGTTTGATTTCGCAAGGCTCTGAACTACATCCACAGCTCGCTAGTACTGACACACGGACGCTTGAAATCTTCCAACGTTTTAGTTGACAGTCACTGGGACTGTAAAATCACAGATATGGCCATGCCGTACTTCAGACAGGGTGAAAAAGAACCGGAGGAGTCACATTCCAAGTATTACCGTAAGTCGAGTGATATAGATAAATTACTTATATCATGTAGTTTCACAGATAAATAAAGAAATATATACTTGCTGTAGGGGTTAGAAAATTTTTAAGGAGTTCTGAGCTAGTGACTATTTAGTAAAGACCATTATATAAGTCTTTCAGTGGATAACGCGGTACATTTCATGATAGGAATATTTGTCCATTTCAGATTTCAACTTGTGAGAAAATAAATATGGACAAATGGGTTAATTATGCATTTAAGAAAAAGTTAATTCGTTAACTGAATCATTAATATAAATTAAATTTAATTTTTCAGAGTATCTGTGGACAGCTCCCGAACTTCTACGCAACCAAGCCTTGATTAAAAAAGGAACACAGAAAGGAGACGTCTATGCTTTTGCTATCGTTCTACAAGAGATTTTGATGAGATCCTTGCCTTTTGGAAGTGTGCTGAAAGAACGTGGTGATGACAGGAAAATGGAACGTATGTAATTATAAATACACAGATACGTTAATAAATTTGTCATGCAGTCAATAAACTGAATAGCATGTAGAAGACGTATACTTATTAATTTCAGTTATTTGTTTTCATTAAGGAATTCTTGATAGGGTGAAGAATGTCGAAATTCCGCCATACAGACCGCATGTGCAGCACACCAGCAAGGAGGAGGGACTGCTGGCTGACGTGATGAGAATGTGCTGGGACGAAGTGCCAACCAGCAGACCTTCTTTTGAAAGTATTCTCCATCTGTTGTCAAAACTGAACAAAGGGAGGTAAGCTGGAATAAAGTTTAACGTTATAATAGTATATTTAAGCTTACTGCTGATGACGATGATGGTGAGAAAATGGATGATGATCTGGAGGATTATAAATAATAAAGTTTACAGATTAAAGCAATCATTTTCAGTTAAATAATAATAATAATAATAATAATAATAATAATAATAATAATAATAAAATATTGTTCAAAAACAATTTCATTTTTTTTTTTTTTTTTCTCTCTCTTTCTCTCTCTCTCTCTCTCTCTTTTTTTCAATTCAGTTGGGAATTATATATTGTCAGTTTTTAAAAGTATATATCTTTCAAGACCTGAACCTATTAATACATTTCGGTTCATTTAAAAACTATAAAAAATACTTGCGGTAGATTTAAAGTTATCTCTAATTAAAGATCCCTGTTTATCTTCTGTTAATTTTATCAACAGAAAAATCAACATTGTGGATCAGATGATACACCGAATGACAAAATACTCAGAACATCTAGAAAACATGATACAGGAAAGAACGCTGATGTTGATAGAAGAGAAGAAGAAAACAGATCAGATTCTGTCTAAGATGCTTCCAAAGTAATTATATATATCTTCATCATACAGAATGGTATATTTTCCAAAGAGGCATCAGAGCGGAAGATTTGGTATAATGGGTTATTTTATTAGCCACTTTCTGCTAATCCTCTTAAACATGACACCTGTTTTCTGATTATGGGAAAACAAATATGTATCTTTATTGAAAAAATAACCACGAACGGCCATTTATTTCTTTTATCAAAGGCTACCATTATGGAAAAGGCAAATAATCATGCAAATTGTAGTAGCTCTTCATACTAATTTTCATACTGTTGCTTCTGCCGCTATTTTTATCTCTTTTTCTACTACAACAACAACAAACAACATAAGCACCACTATCACAACACCATTATTATTATTATTATTATTATTATTATTATTATTATTATTATTATTATTATTATTATTATAACAGATCAGTGATTGAAGATTTGAAACTAGGAAAGACAATAGAACCGGAATCGTTTCCTTCAGTAACTGTTTTCTTCTCAGATGTGGTTGGATTCACAGAACTTGCTGCAGAAAGTACACCATATCAGGTAAGATATATGATTGTCAAAATGTGTAAGTTCACACGTGCGTTATATATAAGTGTATGTATGTATATAATATTTATATGCATGAAAGTTTATATGTATGTTTGTATGTATTTGTATGCATGTGTATACATGTGTATGGAGGAAGGTAAGTATAGATGTATGTGTAACAGAAATAATAATAATAATGATGATAATAACAATAACAATAATAATAATAATAATAATAATAATAATAATAATAATAACGATGATAATGATATTAATAACTTTTGTTTAAGGTGGTGAATTTTCTCAACAGTCTTTACACCATGTTTGACTACGTCATCGACCACTTTGATGTCTACAAGGTAAATATAAGATATTACTACATCGACATTTAGTTTTTTAATATGCAAGAGAATTATATTTTAATATAAGTTTATTTATTTATTTATTTATTATTTATTATTTTTGTTGTTGTTATTATTATTATTATTATTATTTTTTATTTTTTATTTTTGCTTTCGTCTGTCTTTTCAGCAGAGATTATCAATGTACTCCCGTATAAACGTTGACAGGAATAATTGTTAAAATGCGTTCATCGAGAAAGGATGTAAAATAAATCTGAATTTGTGTACACCTATGTTCCGACGTCCATTTCTTTACATTTTAATCATACATTGCCGTTTGATATCGGTTCATATATATATATCAATTTATATTTGACAGGTAGAGACAATAGGAGATGCTTACATGGTTGTGAGTGGTCTACCAAAGAGAAATGGAATACAACACGCCGGGGAAATCTCTAATATGTCTTTACAGCTGCTTTGCTCAGTGGACAAATTTAAAATAGCTCACAGACCAAGTCTTAAACTAAAACTCAGAATTGGAATTCACAGCGGTATTTATTTTTAGAGTAGTTGTAATGTCATTAGAAATACTCTAAAACGAGCTTAGCAGTGTATTAAATGTATATACTTTTCATATTTCATTTTTCAAATGAAACTTTTTTTCTGATCCATTGTTCAGTAATAATATTTCATTTTAATTTTTACAAACAAAACAAACAATGAAAAAGAACAACAAAATAAACAAATAAATAAATAAATAAATAAATAAAAACAATCAAACCATTAAATCTGTTTTTAATATTTCAAAACTATAATTATATGACGTTTAATACAATATTACATATGACATATAAACTCATCACTTAAAGTGTGATTAATGTAGAATGTAATCTCTCGCTGGTTCCTTTCTTTCTAATGATTAGTTAGAAAAGTCGCCGACAGGTACACATACAAAAGACATTCTTAATCGAGAGGATGTATGAAATCACTTTCAGTCATCAGAAAAAACCATGTGCATACTTAAAGAAATATTCATTAACACATTTTCTGTTTTTCAAATTTAAATTAAAGAGAAATGTGACAGAAGCAAAGCAAAATGTACTTTGATATGTATGTTCTTTTATAGGTCCTGTCGTAGCCGGTGTTGTGGGTCAGACAATGCCGCGGTATTGTTTGTTTGGAGACACTGTCAACTACGCCTCGAGAATGGAGTCTTCAGGAGTTGGTGAGTTTTGTTTTGTTAATCGAATTATGTACAAACATGGCATTTGTCTGAAAGATTATTATCATCATCATCAACATCATCATCATCATCGTCGTCATCACTGTTCTGTTGTTGTTCTTATTGTTGTTGTTGTTGTTGTTGTTATTATTATTATTATTATTATTATATTTTACGTTTCACAGTTTTTGGATGTTTTGTTATATTTTCTTATTATATTGGTTTAATGTTGGCTTTATTTTTTGCTCATTCACATGAGACTTGTTTGTGTCAACGAAATGCATGTTACTTATTCTTAGCTCTAAAGATACATGTGAGTCCAGAGTGTAAGATTCTGCTAGACGAACTTGGAGGTTACCATCTCGTGGAAAGAGGTGAAGTTACCCTAAAGGTCAGTGTACGGTTTTTACATCCTTGACGAAATTAGAAACTGTTTAAAATAATAATTATGAAGTATTATAGTAAATGCCATAGGGGACAAATGTTTATAAATAGTGATACTTTCCAAAACAAATCAAATAAATAAAACATTTATAACTTAAAAATTACCTGAAGTATTAAGAACAAAACATCTGATTATATATATCTTAGTACTTCAGTTAATGTTTATATGTATGTATGTATGTATGTATGTATGTATGTATGTATGTATGTATGTATGTATGGATGGATGTGTGTGTGTTATTATTATTACTATTATTATTATTATTTTCTTTCTAAGAACCAGACAACATAACATTTGTCTTTTGATAATTAAAAATAAAGTTTAACCTTCATTCATTGTGTTGTCTAACACTGAATCTACTAAAACGTTTAAAATAAAATAAATAATTAAAATAATTTAGAAAATGTGTTTAAATCATGATATAAAGTTTAATGTTTTGTCACAGGGTAAAGGTACAGTTGTCACTTATTTTCTCGAAGGAAAGGACGGATTTGTGGATACGATACCAGCCAATGAAATTAACACGTCCATTAACGAGCACAAACTGGGTATAACAAACTAAATATTCGCGCATTCGTATGTCTTAAAAGTGTTATTTGTGGTTTCACGATAATAAATGAAACATTTCAAAAACAGACAATCTGGAAAAAAATATAAAACAATAAGAAGATATTTTATGCATAAATATCCTTAAGTGTATACCACTTAAAACAGATAAAAACTGGTTGAGGCATTTCATTATTTCGAAATTTAGTGATGTCTTTCATTTGAATTTGGATATACTCTGTTTTTTTCTTATGACTAATTGTATATTTCTGAGTTTATGAGTGGTACTTCCAACAAAAAATCCATGCTTCTGTCTCCCGCTGTTCTTACAGACACGTACACAAACAACAGAACCGAAGTTTTTCATTATATTTGTTTGTAAGATTTCTATCCCATTTTAATGTTTTACTCACTTTGTATAATTAATTGTAGTTTTATCATACTTTGTTAGCATCAACACTTTTTACTGTGCCATCATTAACAGAGTGGAAATTAGTTGAAGATAAAGTATGCAAGATACTTTAGTTCACAATACTTTAAATCAACTCTTATGTATTTCACTTAATGTCTACCCACTCCAGTACTGTTTACACAAGACAGTTTTAATTATATGTGAGTGGGTGAGTATATAATTCGAATGACGTTTAATTCGAACAGTTCAAGTAATCGTCGGATAAATGATATCTTATTTCTGTGCAATTTTATTTTCTCTTACTACAATTTGGAGCACCCTTTGTATGAATGTTCGACTGTTTCGTTAAATTATTTAACCACTATTATCCTATATTAAACACTGTGATTTACTCGTTCTGACATTTTTAACTGCATTTTTTTTCTTCATTATTCAAACAAATCAAAACAAACAAACAAACAAATTATATTTTTAAAATTATTATTATTATTATTATTATTATTATTGTTGTTTTTGTTGTTGTTGTTGTTGAGGCTGTTATTTTATGAAATAAATTACAAACGTAATATTGGTATTTACGAACGAATCGAAAACGGGCTATTGAATTATTTATTTTTGCATATGACAGGAAATCAAATAGTATATTACATAAATAAATAAACGATCCACTGACCCGTCCCTTTAATCTTGTCTCTTTCCTTCCATTTCGTTAGTGTACGTATAAATTAAACTGTTTTGGTAAAATACCATGTACAATCGATCCTCCTCGGCGGCATCCTAAACTATTCTTCCGTTCCAAACAGTGTTTCACAACATTATTTTCACTGATCACTGCTTCATTTCTGAAAATTTAACTTTCTTTTGTGTCAGTGTTTTTGTTTATTTGTCTAGAAATCCACGGGTCCCAGCCAATAGCAGTTTGATAAAGATACGGGTTTAATCTCCAATCAGCCGAGCAACCAACACTGGGATACCCAGCGGCATAGCTAAAATATAATAATAATAATAATAATAATAATAATAATAATAATAATAATAATAATTATTATTATTATTATTATTATTATTATTATCTTTTTTATAAAAAAAAATTACTGTAAAATCGTAATAAAAGAATAAAAAATAGGTTAAGAAAATGTAATTTCATCCTATGTAAATTAATAAAAGAATGAATCAATGAATATAATTTATTATTTATAATTGATAAAAAAATAACAGACATACTCAGTACATTACAGATAAGATGTATAAAGGAAGCAGTAGTAGTAGTAGTAGTGGTAGTAGTAATAATAAAAATAATAAAGAAAATACATTACCGCATTTGCTGATCTAATTGCGCTTTTTCAATTCTCTTATCTTTCGCTCTCCTGTTCTGATACCAAATTTTAATTTGTGTTTCTGACAAGGTGAGCAGCTGAGCGAGCTCAACTCGCCGAGCTCTCGTCACGTACTCCGACTGGCTGTACTCCATTTCGAGGCGAATCGTCTGTTCACTACTGAATGTAGTTCGTTGTCTCCTGGCGCGCTGTTCTCGTCTTTTTCTTCTAGGAACTGATATAAAGTAATGAATTTGAATTCCATAGCTTTTCTTTTCCATCAAGGACAGATCAATAGATTTTTTACTGTTGTTTTCTTAATACAGTTCAACACAAAAATAGTTGATTCTCTCTTGTTATTCTTTTGAATCATAACTTATTTCGGATTTGATGCAAAGAAAAACAAAACAAAATGTTTATATGCACAAAATTTATATAGACTTAGCTGACAGTTTCTTACAATTAATACTAAAATAACAATTTAAAAAGTCCAGAATAAATTATTTTGTTATTCTCTCTCTCTCTCTCTCTCTCTCTCTCTCTCTCTCTCTCTCTCTCTCTCTCTCTCTCTCTCTCTCTCTCTCGTGTTTATAACAGTTGTTTACAGTTTCTATTTAATAGCATCTTTAGATCGCCTGTCAATTTCAGACTTCACCCTTCTCATTAATGTTCATTTGATTGGATCATATTGATGTTTGTGATGTTGCTTCAAACCGGAAATACTGTCCTCGCGATCTTCGTGATACCCGCAGTAGCAATCTACTTGGAAATTGATAGTCTGCATGAATTATCTATGAGCGTTTAATAAAACATACAAAGCGAGAAATGCTTTATTTTCCGTTTTATAGAGAGCCCGTGGTGATAAAAGAACCCTACAAATAAAATATATCACGCAACGAACTTAACGGTCGATAACATTCTGTTAATTCCGGCCTTTTTAATTCATCACAAGTACATTTTAATCTTTTTTTTTTGTCGTAATTATTATTGTTATCATTATTACTACTACTACTACTACTATTAGTAACTGTAGTAGTAGGAGCAGTTACAGTAGAGTAGTACTTATAGTAGTTGTTATTGTTGGTGCAGCAATAATAACAGTAGCAGTTATGTTTCAATTTTAGTATTAGTAGTAGCAGCTGTAGTTGTAGTAGCAGTAGCTGATGTTGTTGTTGTAGCAGTTGTTGTGTAGTATTAGTAGTAGTAGAAATAGTAGTAGTAGTAGTAGTAGTAGTAGTAGTAGTAGTAGTAGTAGTAGTAGTAGTTAGTAGTAGTAGTAGTATAATTGATTTTGCTATTACCTAGTTAATTAGTTACACATTTCATGTACCGGCCAGTCTGTGAATTTTTCTATTTCTTTGTTGCTAATCGAAAATGAAACTGACGTCCTATATATGTGCAAATTAAAAATGCGTTAAATAAAATATTTCTTGCTTTTTTCTTTTTTCTATCTTTTTACTATATTTTTAAAACTATATTTTGCAGATTAGAGATTCATTAATTATGTCCCATATTAATTTAAATATACATAAAATGACAGCTGCATAATGATGATGATGATTTTAACCTAACAACAACAATAACAATAATAAATAAATAAAATTAAAGATCCCTTGCAATAAATGGAAAATAAAATTCGTCACATCTTGTCTAAATTGCGGAATTAAGAGAAAAAATAAATAAGCCTAGGTGCTGATAGCTTTATATAACAGATAAAATAGAAATTTACAACCAGTATGACACAGAGCCAAATGATTTCTTAATTATTATTATTATTATTATTATTATTATTATTCCCTTAATCGCTCTCTCATGGCCATTTTTGGGGGTACGGTAACGCTGTTGACTTAAACACATTAGTATAATCTTCTGAAAAGCAATGGCTTGTGCACAATACAAAAATTATTTAACATTCTCCACAAATCAATGGAAAACTACTTTTTTTTTAAATTTATCAAACTTTTAGAATTAGATTTACGTCACGTAAACAAACTACAGAGATAATTCTAACCTTCATATATTCTTATGTTCTTATTATATTACACTTTAATATCACCAAAGTTATGTTGAACAGAATGAAAATATCGTCTTTATTATCATCATTATCATTATAATCATATTTCATCTAGTAATAGATAGACAGAAATAGACAAACAGATGGGCATATATTTTTATATATATGCCCGTCTATTTGTCTGTTTCTGTCTATATATATATATAGATAGATAGATAGATAGACAGACAGACACACAGATATATGAACAGTGTATATTGATACAGAAATAAATATATAAAGCTAATAACAAAAGGTTTACTTACAAAATGGCGACGTTCTATCTTGAGCTTCATTGATGTTTAAGTTTGTTGACAAAAATGTGCTTTCACTTTGATCAATTTTTGTTTCATTGCGTTCCACAGATGGGTAGGGTCCTATTATAACACTGGAGGTGGGTAATCCACTAGACGCCATGGTAACTTGTCCGAATGGAGGGTGAATCCCGGGATGACTTAACCATGGGGATATAAGAAATGACCTCGTTTCAGGAAGAAAGCTCGATGATGTCATATTGAAAAGTTTCATAAATTCAGTGAGTGACAGAAAAACGATTTAGATTTCAGGATTCGTTTTAGTTAGATATAAAAAATTAGACAGAAGTATTTGTGATAAAAATATCCCCTTATTAATTTAGAAATGAAAAATAAGATTTGTGAAATTTTTATAATGGCTTAAAAATAAGATTTGACAGAAGTAATTCCAAGTGTATCTGTTTACGGGAACCAGCATGTGCAGTGTTTACCAGGCAAATTACCATCTTATATATATCGTCAATTGCTTGGAATGGCTGCTAACCTAATCAATGATTAAGTTGTAACTAGGAACTGTCTCTTCGAACATGAAAGACTTGTTTTCTTGTAATTATTGTTAGCAAGCATTATCAATTTCCTTTCTCGCAATCTTCATTACAATAAAAATGCGGCGAACATCTTCTGGCAAGCGCTGTCAACTGTTAAACCGAGGCAACCCGGAAACTGCCGAATTGATACATTTCCGATTAAATTCTTTAAACCAGGCATCAGGCGATTAGAACGGCTGATAACTGAGGATTAAATGATAGTGCGCTGATACCAGCTACACAAAGCCCTAATGATGATGTTTAAATAATAAATTAGCAGTCTATTAATAACTGTTTATCAGGCACCGAGAAAATGTTTCGTGATTATGAGCATTTGAAATGTCTCCAGTTGTTATTATTATTATTGTTGTTGTTGTTGTTGTTGTTGTTTTGGCTGCTGCTTCTGTTGTTATTGTTGTTATTTTTGTTCTTGTTCATGTTTTCTTTTTCTATTTCTTCTTAGTATTATTATTAATGTTACTAGTGGCGATATATTTTTGTTTAGGAGTTTAATATTTCTGCCCTAATAATTTACTTTTAACTTAAAATTTAAAAAGAGAAGAAGACATTACGATCCCTAGTAAAAGACAGCAGAAAAATTATATAAAAGTTCTTTTGAAATTATGTTGGGGAAAGAAAAATAAAGATAAGTTCAAGCCAGGTTTTTGCCTATGCAAGCCCTTTAGTAATAATCTGTTTTTATTTACAAATTACCTCATAATAATAATAGCAATGATGATGATGATGATGATGATAATAATAATAACGAAGATGATAATAATAATAATAGGAAAAAAGCGAAACTAATGAATACAATGTGTATGTATGTGTGTGTGTGTGTGTGTGTGTGTGTGTGTGTGTGTGTGAAACTAACACTACATTTAGATTTTCAGGTCACGGATCAGTAATCTTTCAGCTCAGTGAAAATACTTTAAATTATTGCCATCTGAAAAGTGAATCCAGTTAAAAATCATAGATTTTAGCATTGCATATATTTCTTATTCTTTAATGTAATAATATGACTAGTAGTAATCATAGAGTAATTAATACATTTATAAGAGAGAGAGAGAGAGAGAGAGAGAGAGAGAGAGAGAGAGAGAGAGAGAGAGAGAGAGAGAGAGAGAGAGAGAGTTTTATATTTAACTTTTAGAAATATTTTTACATTCACTGCTATGCTAGTAATAAATATTTTATCTCTTATAATAATATGAAGTCGCAAGCGATGGTTTATTGTTGCTGTTGTTATTACTAGTCATCATAATGTTATATTAGTAGAAGTAATCTTATTATAAAAGCATATTTAGTGGTATTAATAGTAGCGGCATTAGCAACAGTAGTAATTTAGTAATAACACTAGTTGTAGTAATAGTAGTTGTTCTTGTCGTTGTTGGTGCTATAGTTTTGTTGTTATTGTTGCTGTTGCACTTATACAATTTGTAGATATGATTAAGACAAAAATTTCTGTATTTACATCTTTGTTCTTATTAATAGGCTGGCTGGCAAAATATATATATCTTTTCTAGCATTCATCGAAATTCAGCATATTTAAGTTTATCGGCTACAAATATCTTTTTTATTAAAAAAAACTGACAAAAATTTAATGGAATGAATAATATGTAAACTGTAATATAATCTTAGTTTGTGTTGTACTAATTATAGTCTCAGCTGGAAATAAATATGTTATGTGTAAAATAATTTTGTGATTCGAATAAAAACGTGAGAAATGTCTCTAAAATGAGCTAAAATGTGAAAAAAATTATTTGTATCATACAAGACAAATAAATGAGTATAACGAAGAAAACATTTTAAACTAAAACGAGAAATGATTGATAAAGTACCCTCTTTTGCTCCATGTAAATAACAGAAAATTAACATGAATAAACATGTTATAAGATTTTGATTTTTCGTTTGAAACTCAGGTTTAAAGCCACAAAAATGGAATCTCGTTGTCCGTTTTACTGGTCCACGTGTAAGTATGTACAAATAAAAAATGTGTTTCTTAACGAGTTCTTCACAACCGTTAATTAAACAAGTGTCATATAATAGGGCTAAATTACTCAATCATAATTAACATGTGTCAGAATTAAATCCATTAATTATATATCTGTAATTTAAATTTAAGAAAAGTAAGTCGTGAAAGTAACAAAGAAAATAAATGTACCGTATATCTTTTTTGAATACAGCTGACATAAAGACAACAAATGAATATAATTTAATTCTCTTGTGGACAGACCGATATATTCTTTCGGGACCGATATATTCAGAGGGACAAAAATTACAAACAATTTTTGAACATATTTACCATCTTTATTGACATCCATCACACCAGTACCCACAACAAACCAAACACATCACGGTTTTCTCCTAAAAAGCAACTGCAAACATATCTAAATAAAACATACTTTTGCACGTCATAAAAATCATAATGAACATAAGGTATACTTTTGTTATATAAAATATAGCGTTTGAAACCCAAACAGAGTCCGAAATGTATTCTCCCATCTATCCAAAAACCTAACCAAGTCAATCTATTACAACAACATTGGGTTTTGGCTAGGTGGGAGTTGGGTGGTATGGGATTAACTTTGGTCAGTCTATTCTATTCGTGTTATAGTCTGAATCAAATATCTTGATTTCGACGCTAAAAATATATTGCAATTATGATATAATTTGTATCTATTAGTAATACTAATCTTGGTTAATACACTGAAACGGCATAGTCCTGAACTGGCATGATGAAAACGGAGTTTCAGATTCTGAAAAAAATTGTTTTCAATGTCACGATACTTCTGTTTCTTATATTTCCGTCGACCAGTGGCTGCAAGTTGTATAATTGCTGTTTCATTTTTAGCCTACATGTTCTTTATAGTGGTGAGCAGTTTGTAAATGTTTGGATATGGCGACTTCACTAAATTGTTCAGTTTATGAAGGCAGAATATCATTATGACATTGTACCTTTTTGTTATCCACTAAAAACATCCTGCATTTACGATATTAATATGTGTGGGTAATTAGTACATGACTGTACATCTTTTAGAAATAATAACCTTTATTAATTTTTAACACTGATTTTAAAAGTAATATTAGCCATACTATTACCTGATAGCTCTTCCTCATAAATGGTACAGGAGTGACTTCTTCTCTAATTCACAAGCATGGTTGTGTGGCAGACTTATCTTACATAGAACTCTACTGAACTATATTCACTTAATATAAAGTACGGATCATAGCCCTTAATACCAGTTTACTATCAAAACATTTGGCCCAGGTATCCCGACATCATTTTGGCTATGTGGGAGATAGATATTTTTAAGTTTTAGGCTAAGTGGGCGTGAACCTTTTTTCGACATAAAAAATCCTTTAGTTTATAAAAAAATAAATCTGCATGGAACGATCCTGAATGTTTGAATTATGAAAATTATGTACCAAATGGGTTCAGCTTGGACGGTTATGCTCTTGCAATTCGTGGACTCTTGTTTATATATATAAATATTTAAGAGAGAAAAAAATCCAGATCGGTATGACTGTCCGTTTTTGCAGTGGAAGAATAATAAAAAAATGTGGACCGCGTCCACGTTCAGTGAAATTCGTTGATCTAAGGAATACAAAAACAGTCCTGAAAAGTGTCCATACATTGTAGGTGGCCGTTCTTCATGTGCACTTATATACAGGAAAGTGTATTTATACACAGTCGAGTTTACTAGTCAGTAATAATAATAATAATAATAATAATAATAATAATAATAATAATAATAATAATAATAATCCAAGAATAAAAGTAGAAGTTAGACAAGTGATTAAATTTAAATAGTTTGGTAGATCTATTCGTAGTTTGTAACAATACAGCCAAAAATAATAGTAGAAATAAAATAGTAGAGAGTTATAAAAATCATTGAAATGGATATACAACATAATTATATACATGTGTGTGTGTGTGTGTGTGTGTGTGTGTGTGTGTGTGTGTGTGTTTTCTCTGTGTGTGTGTATACACACACATACTCGCACACATATATTTATACAAATATAAGCTGGAAAGAGATAAATTTTAAAACAAATAGTTGTAATATACTGATATATTAAAATACACAGATAGATGACATCATGTGAAAAAAAAACACATAGTAAGTTGATCTCGTGCTTAGTACAGTTTTATTGATACCAGTGCACTTAGCCACAGAAGTGGGTAGTACAGACTAGTTTGTGATTTTAAGCCGTTGCATCCATAAAACTTATGGCAGTCGGTTACTGTTGGAGGATTTTTCGCGTCCACGAATAAATCTCTGTTGCAGTATTCTCCCCTGCATGATGTCACACAATTTATATGCCAGACATCCGGCGTACATTTGTTGCCGATGTTCGGAGAGCATCCTCGAAAAAATGAGTTAATCCTTCTATGTTCTGAAAATAAAAGAAACTGTAAAATAAGTAGTAGTAATAACAGAAGTATCGGTAGATGTAACAGTGGTTTGAGTAGTGAGTGTTAATTTGATAATATTTCAGTCAAAATAATAGTTGTTGTTGTTATCACTATTGTTACTGTAATGCTAGATATAATATTTAGAATAAACAATGTTAATAAAAAATAATATAATATAATATAATATAATATAATATAATATAATATAATATAATATAATGTAATGTAATGTAATGTAATGTAATGTAATGTAATATAATACAAAATAATAACAATAAAATAAATAAATAAATAAATTATGTCAGTCAGCCATATTAAATTCATTCAAGGTTTCTTGTGCCTTATTAATCTTAATAAAAGTGTAGCTAAGGGCTATATAGTGTCGCTTGCAAATCTTAAAGCACTTATTACCAAACATATGGCTGTGTATACAGCTAGGAAGGATGTATGCATCACAATACTTTAAACTGCACCCAGACAAACAGAGCTAAATTTTCCAAATAAAATTTCATACATGTGAATGTGTAAGTACATATGCATTAACACACAATTTTAAAAATATTTATTGTGTTTACGTGATGTAAGAATTTCATTTTCAGGACTAGCATTTATTTCGGAGACATAACTGCCGATAAAGCTGTGTGTAGATGTGCCCTTGAATGTACACTCGTTTGTTTGTTCATTAGTTTATTAATGTACAGATTGCGTTTTAACATTAAAGAAATCTGTGATATTATATACATACGTGTATCCCACTGTTCGGATGTAATACAATGATTTCCACATTTAACTCTCTCAAATTGTTTTAAAGCATCCGGATTATTCAGACATTCGATACCCTTATTACCATCAGTGTACGTGTATGAGCACGAATAGCACATGAAACCTGTAGCAAAATTTAAAATTTAATTAATTAAAACAACAGCAACAACAACAACAACAACAACAACAACAACAATAATAATAATAATAATAACAAAATTGTTATATATTAATATTTATATTACTTTATCATTGTTTGTGATTCTATCTTAATAATGTAGATAGCAAGATATTACTTAAATATTTCTCCTGTTTATTTTTTTTTTAATTATTATTATTGTTGTTGTTATCTTTGTTTTGTTATTACCGTCATTTGTCAGTAACGTCACCAGTTCACTCAAGCTAATCTATGTAATTCCACTGTCATTTTTATTGACATAACTGTTACAAAACAATCTATCAACATTAAACATAAAACGTCATGTTTTCTGTGGCCTGTACCTTTTAACATAATCAGTGATTGTTTATTTGTTTATTCCAGAATAATAAATAAAACTATGACAGCACAAGCCAGAAGATATATTTATAAACAGATATATCATCCTGTTAGCAATTACTGTATATGTACGTATGTATGAATGTATGTTTGTATGTGAATGTATGTATGTATGTATGTATGTATGTATGTATGTATGTAAGTATTTCATGAACACACAAGTACTCATACAAACAAACACACAGACAAGGATCAAGATGTTGTCTTCGGCTTTCCAGACAGTAACAAATTTAGTCTCTTTTAAACTGCCATACTGAGTTTGATATGTATCGGATGTTGACAGAATCTTATAACCTATGAGCCATTAACATTTATAGTCACTGTACTGACACGAGAACAAGTGGTAACAAAAAACATTACAATTAAATGTGCTTTGTCTCTATGTAACTGTGTATGTGTGATGTGTGTTTATATAGCAGAATCGGTTCCAGTTTCAGCCAAAACACATACACAGACAGTCACGCACAGATATATACAAACACATAGGCACTCATGCACACAAACACATACGCACATAAAGAAGGTGGTTTAAAAATAATTCTTTTTTTTCAAAACATTTAGAAGAAGAGGAAAAAAAAGAAAAATCTATGTATGTGTTTGTGTTTGTTTGTGTGTGTGTGTGTGTGTGTGTGTGTGTGTGTGTGTGTGTGTGTGTGTGTGTGTGTGTAAGGCTCTCTTTAGGTATGTAAAGTAAACTATGTGAGATGACAGATAGATAAATGAGTAGATATGAATGTCTGCAGGTGTATATTTATATTTGCATTTTTGTTATTCGTATTTTCACTAATTGAGGATATCAGTGTGACAGTTAACAGCCATATTGAAAACACTAAAAAAAAAATAAAGGAAAAAAAAGGGAAAATCCCAGTGTTGGTCAAAGATTCTGGGTAATGAATTCAACTGTCATATTTAACTGATTTAAGAAGATAAATGAAGTCCAAGAGATCAGAGAGAGAGAGAACTGCCTAGATTAATAGTATCCAGGCCACAACTATTAATATAATCTAACGTCATTTCCGCTCATAATTATTACTGTAATTAAACTCATCATTATTATTCAGATTATATCTAGGCTAATTTGATTAATTAAAATTTATTAAAAATTATTAACAGAATGCTGTGAACATAAATTAATTCTTACCTTTTTTTAAGTTGTCTTTACCTAAGTTTTATTTGTAAACGTCATTTATTTTTTAATGAAAAGCACGTACGCCACACCCACCAAAAAATCCAGTACATATATAGCCATACAAATATAGTCATCCGTTCTGACATACAAACGTATGGTTAAATACAAGGGCGATTATTCAACAAAAAAGAAATAATTTGAACATCTTTTCTTAATGCATACTTAAATGAATAATCTGAAGTTCAAACAGTATATATTTGGAAAATATCAACTTACCAACAGCTACACCGAAACATGTAGCAAAAATATAAGCTGTACATATGGACATAATGTACATAGTCAGTTACTTTGTATCTTTTATGAGAAAACGTAGCATGTTAAAGTTACTGTTTTCAGATAGTCGTATCATAGACTTTTGATGTCACATTGGAAGGTATTGGGTAAAAACAGAAGAAGAAAAAAGAACAACAACAACAGAGGAATTTGCTTAAAAACAACACGAACGATTTAGTGTCCACTGCCGTAATTGCTAATATTAGACGAAAAAAGAAGAACGAAAACTTTAAGAACCTGGTTGTTAAGCACTAGTTGGAACGGAAAACAATGCAAGTATGTAGTATTAATAAAACATATACTCTTCTTATCATCCAGACCCGACAAAAACAACACAACTGACACCTAACATCAGTTATTAATAAAATAGGTATAAGTAAATGATGTTTATTTTCGCTACTCGAAATAATCCTAAAATAAGACTGATGCAAATATTTACATTTTATCATCATCACCATCACCATCATCCTCACCATCACCATTATCATCGCCATCATCATCTTGTTCATTCTTGTTGTTGTATTTTTGCATAATAGTAATTTTTAAATTTTGTATTTGTTTTAAATAAAGATATATTAAATATGAACGTTTTTAAAACTAAAAGTTCTAATGATGAAATTATTTTATTTAGGTAACAAAACACACAAACACATAAAAATTCAGCGAGAGAGTAATACATTTAGAAGAAAACAAAATGAAGAATCCAGGTTTTCACAATTTATAATAAGAAGGATAAAAAAGACTGTCAGCAAGTCTAATACAGATGCTATCGGGTATGGTTAAGAATTTGTTCAATGTACATATAGTTTTCCTGGTGATGTAGATATTCTCGTATTCAACCCATTAAATAATCTTGTTAACGACTGTGACAGGGCTCACTAACTTAGTTTTTATGTCATTCGTTTTAATACTCACATATACCAGGACTGAATCACATAATAATACACAACAAAAATATATATTACATAATGAATACTTCACAAGAATAACAAGATGAAAATATTTAATAATAAATATCTCACAATATCTCAGAAGAAAAACATAGTCACACACACTGTGTAATCAGCATGTGTGAATGTATTTAGATACATACATATTACAGACGCTGATATCCATTTACATCAAAGAAAGAATGACAAAGTAAATAGAAAGAAAAACAAATATGTGTCATACACATAGCATTTTCTATATAACGTGTTTCGTTTTTGCTGCAGCATGATAGAGCGTGACGAAAGTATATTAAAGTTGACACTTATTGACACAGAATCTTATCTAAATCGATGTCCCAGATAAAATCTACTTATTTTATTTTGTGATGAAAGATATCCCTACCTATAATAACTGACTAAGCAACTGATCTCTGACGTGATCGTAAGAAAAAGTTCGTGCTTACGTAACTTTTTTATTTACGTTTATATATGGAATATTTAAAAGTATTGCATATAATAAGCAAGCGTTAACAGGAAGTATGAAATGGGCGTGCTTTTCAATCAATCATCGGAGATATCAAAGCGATCGGATGTCTTCGAGCTGTTACGTATTTTAAATTAATGACTGACACACCTAGGACATCCAGGTTAAATGCCTAAACGAACCTGACTCGGCTACATTCTGGTCGGAACATTATTCTGAGTATCACTGACACTCTTCTAAAGGAATACATCAAGCGGAAAATACAACATGACGCTAGTAGCTATACTCGTAGTCATCACAGCTCTTGCAGCTCGCCATACTTTGGCTCAGTTTACTGGTGGAAGTGGTGGTACCAATGCAATGATTCCCGGCACTGGAGGATTTCAGCCTAACGCTATGATGCAAACACCAGGAGGAAATGGTATGATTCCTAATGCATTTCAGCCAAATAATGGATTCCAGCCTTCTAACGGGTTTCAACCAAACCGATTCCAACCAAACTCAATGATGGGACAAAATCCAGTGATGGGACAAAATCCAATGATGGGACAAAACCCAATGTTGGGACAAAACCCAATGATGGGACAAAACCCAATGATGGGACAAAACCCAATGATGGGACAAAACCCAATGATGGGACAAAACCCAATGATTCAAATGAATGGAGGTTTTCCAGGAAACCAAATGATGCCAAATGCTGGACGTTTCCAGGCAAATAATGCTTTCCAGAGAGCTACAGCCATGCTGGGTAATGTTAACAATAATGCCAATGCAGCCCGACGACGACCTGAATTCCTTACCTGCATCGGTCGCAACACTAATGGCGATGAGATTAGAACTACTTTCTACTACGAACAAAGAAACTCCCAACAGTTTAACCCATTCAATCCATTCGCCAACCGTCAGCAGCGCCAGACTCTTCGTATGTTCAGTCTCATCTCCACCAACATCAATTCCCAGCTGCAAGGTGAATTCCAGCATGTGATAACGGAATTCTCTCGAGTTGAAGATGGTTGTCTCAGTCAAGCTTTGGGTAACATTCTCACCGATAGATCTTGGTGGGGACAGAATCGTGTGAGGGGAATCATTGGAACCAGAACCACCGTTTACCAAGGACAAAGTGCTCGTTCTTTGGAGGTCATCGATAATATTCAAATGAGTGACCTTATTGGCCGTGGTCTTGCTCTATGTCCTGTCACCCAACTCAGTGGCTCCACCTGTCGAGACCTCATTCCCCTCTGTTGCAAGATAGGAATTGACAGTCAGTCAGCCACCCCGGAAAATGGGCAACAACAGAACAGAAGTCAACAACTCGGACAATTCGGAATGCAAAATAGCGTAAACACCGGACTGACAGGCTTGACAGGACAAACTGGAGGTCTAAACACCGGACTGAACACAAACACCGGAGGTCTCAACCTGAATGGGAAATAAAGTGTTTCTTCCACACTGAGAAAGACATCAAAAATACTGAACAGTCTGAACACTAACAAATCACTCTCTTCTCTGAAACAACATTTCCATTTTTAAATTAATATCTGTGTTTGTTTTTACAAATTATATCTGTACCTTTGGAAGTGTTTCACTTTATCTTTTTAATAATTCGTTTCAGAACTAAACAGAAATTTATTAATATATTCAAGATGGACGATAATAAATCAAGTACGTCACAGCGGAAACTTGGAATACAGTATATTAAGTTTTAGGAAAAGGTGAGAGAAAATATTCAGTGATTTCATTACAACTAATATTCTTTCTCTTTTCGTTTTCGTATAAAATTGTTTCAAGACGAGTCTCATGTTGTGTTCACAATCAGTGTTCAAATGTCGAAAACAAAAATAAATATTTATAGGGTTTAAGTAGTTCTGCGTATTTCTTTTAACTATTGCATGTATTGCTTATTTCATCCAAGTATGTTGATTTTATTTAAATTTTTCTTTCTTGATAGTATTGCAGAAATAATTATATCTGAACTCCCATTTTAGAAAAATTTACAAATTATTCTATTGGGGATATTTTTTTCACATATGAAATAAATTATGAATTGCTATGATTTATTTTTACATTAGTCTTAAAGAGTATGTATTCATGGACCTACATTTTTTGTTGTTGTCAGAATATCACTTAGAAAATGTTTTACATGGTTGCTGTGAAATCTTTTAATGATCGAACCTTGTGATAGTATTCATATTTCGTGATAAATGATGTAAATAAAGTTTTCAGTATAGATGAAATAGTTAAATAACTCGGTATTTTAATTTATTTAATCAATTTAATTTAATTATTTGTAGGCGGTTATTTATTTATTTATTTATTTTATTTTATTTTTATTCTTTTTTTTTTTAAAATTTTTACTGACATTCTACTTAAGTTAAATAAAATAATATTATACTATTTTCATCTCTTTTAATTTTTGCATTACTTATTTACATGCAACTCACACCTATTCACAGATACACTGAAAGATACACCTTATAAGTAGTTTATGCTTATTTATCTATTTATTATATTTATTGTTCTTAGTTTATCAACAGTATTAGTTTTACTACTTACTACAATCACTATATCACTGTCAACACCACTGCTACTACTTTCATTTCTAATTTTTCATATATTTTCAAACCCTTCATACACATACATATCTATACACATACCTAATTTAAACATACACACATCCATAAATAGAAACATCATCACATAGATACATACATATATACATACATACACCCATACACAAACGTGCATACATATATTCGTACATACATGCATATATACGAGCGTACATATGATTAGAGACACACAAACAACAGACAAACTTACATATACAAATATGCACATACACTGAACTTTGTCCTTCTGTGTCGGTGAGTTCCTGAATATTGTCTATATGCAGGGTCTAATCAGATAAGAATATTCTAATTTTATAATACATACTTGCCAGTGCCACAAAAATAGATGAAAAAAATGAGAAAGACATAGAACGGCGTATTTCCTGGGAAGCGATGATTACCCTCGTTATTCAGTAACCTTTTTTTAAATGATTATCTTATTGGTTGAACGGTAACGACGACTGCATTCGGAGTGTGGACGAATGGGTGCCACACGTTCGAGTCTCGTCGGCAGCACTGACGAGTTTTGTGAGGTCGTGATTGGACTTTGTCCCGCTGTCCCAGTGCGTTCCCGAACTTAGTCTATGTATATAGTTTATATACAAACATACATAAGACAGAGAATAGTAAAATAGTAAAATACATACATACATACATGTACACTTGTAGAAATGTGTTGGTATATGACAGCATAAATGCATACAGCAGCAGCACCCAGTTCAATTATCGAGAACAAATCAAATTAAAATGTGAAATATTTGTTTACTTCCAAGTAGACACAGTGCATGATTATAAAAAAAGCGTGATTTTTTTTTCTTTTTCAAAACAGGAATTAGTGAAAAGATAATTATTATCAGTCAAAATATTATTAATATATTAATAATAATTTTCAAAAAAATCAATCGCTAGTGTTTTATTAATTTAACACAGCAGTACCGTTAGTGACGAATTTCGATACTGGCAGTCACAAGACCCAGAGCTATGATAAAATCTCCGTTTGACATTTTCATTAGTCTAACACGATGCCTGGTTATCGTCAAGTTTACCACAGTTCAGATTACATAATGATAGAACCCCACTCACCTCCAAAAAATGAAAATGTTAATCCAAAAACTAATGTAAAATAACGTTTAAAGTTCTATTAACACATATTGCTTTCCTTAACAAAAAGTTATCTGATGATAATATATATGCATATTTACACTGATACGAAACACACTTCCATGATTGTTTCGCTTTGTTGTTTACCCAAAGGTCTTTTTTTTATATATACATTTTTGCGGCAACAGAAAGACACTTAACATACTTTTTAATAAAACTTTCACAGAGCAGTAGCTTTATTCTGTAAAATTATAGTTGTATATGCTGAAATTAATAGATTACCAGAAACAAATTCAAAAACAAAACAAAACAAAAAAGAAGAAGAAAAACGGCTCTTGCTTTAGCGTCAGTGACAATATAATATTTAACTGACCAAACAGAATGTGCTCTGTTAGCTCTGATCATATTTTGATTTTTCCACCAATCCGAATAGCTTCCATTAGTTTCTCCGTGTTCTTCGCAAATAATTCACTGAACAGATATCCATCGGATTGGTTTTATTTTGAAATAAATACTAAAACGTAAAAATGAATTTCAATTTTGTTTTCTGTAATTTTATTTGTTTGTTGATTTTGTTTAAAACATTCTAAAAATAAGAAATATCTTTGTAAAATATTAGTGTAGTATACGCAAAGTTCACTCTAATTTTCAGTAGCTGGTAGTTGTGCAAAATTGTTTCCCATTACAAAAGTACTTGTATATTCTCATTAAATGCTTGTGTAAATGCAAACTGAAATTGTTTCACAATAGTTTTGGCACATCTTCTCTCATTCTCTCTTGACTAGTAAAACTCTATTGATATGTTTAAAAAAAATCAAATTATACAATATGTAGAGTTATTTATTTAGCTTAGAATTTGTACTGCACTTAGAAAAACTTAAATTTCTTTGTTCAGTTTTTTGTTCTCTTTAAGTAAAAAAAAGTCAATGATTATTTGTTATTTTTAATCTGATACAATGTCCAATTAAAACAACAGTAATAACCAAACTAAAGAGCCGTTTATACCTTCTTCTTTTTTTCCTTAACATTCTTCATTATCAAAGTCAATTTGTTCAAATAATGGTTGTTAAACCAGATTTAACTTATTTCTGTGTATATGTTACATAACACCACAATTACGTGGACATAAGAAAATAACAACTGTTTTATTTGTATCATTATATAATGACAAGTAGGCGACTTTAAAACTAATTACTTTGTAATCTCCATACAAGCGTGACAGTTTGCACAATTAACACACCACTGGATCCATGCGCCGTTTCTTTCTTCTGTTTTCAGTTCGGGTACTGAGTAAACAGAAGTATTTTGTTAAATACCTTAGCTGTCACTCACCAATAACTTACTGGTGTAACTCTGACATTATATTTTGTTCCTTTCATGGCAAAATATGTTTACCTTTCTCCGTTTGATAAGCTGTTGAAGATTTTCTGAGGTTTATTTCAAGTTAGCTATAGTATTTTTCTATAATCAGTTGCAAAATAACCTAAACCATGTTAATGTCATGCGATTAAATGGTAATATTAAAATAAACGTGAGATTACTTTTTATCTATAACTTTTATTAAGATAAATTATTGTCAAATATTATTTTGTGTGAGTTTGCGAAAATGAACACCACATATATATTTGCATCTTATTTTGTTATGTATTTTAAGAAATAGGTGTACTTAATGTATCTGCAAAGTTTATAATCATTGTACATTTTCTTTGATGCAGATATAGTATCCATCATATCTCTGTTACATACAGCTGGGGTGTTATGCATTTACACATATTTTTATGTGTTAAATATTTATTATAGGAAACATGCATTTCACATAATTGAATATTATCTGTATGCATATATTATCCAAACACTAAAAACATTTAGAAGTAATATTATGTTTTGTTATTTTTGTTATATATGTATCATATATGTTGAGTATATTACGTTATGTATGTTATATGTATTACGTTATATGTGTTTTGTTATTATTATAATATGCGTATTATGTATGTTTAGTTATTATTACTAAGTTATGTTATGTGTACGAGTATGTGTGTCTATGTATGTATATTATGCATATTATGCATGCAAAATAAACAAGATTAATCCCCCTAAAAAACCCACTAAAATAATAAAGTAATCTACAATTGTATTGAATAATTAAAATTAAAATATATTATTAATATGGTGATATATAAAGTTTTTTTATTTATGATATAATGGAATATCGAAGACATATTTAGAAATCCTACCTCTCTTTTCGTGAAAATAAGAACCGGAGAGATTTCAACCTCTTTTCTGCAGTTTATTTTTTTCCAAAAATCTATTAACCTTTTGAAATAATTCATTTGAATCAAAATCGAAATTTACGTTTGAATAATATATATATTTTTTTTTTTTTTTTTTTTTTTTTTACGGGTGTGTTACTTTCGGCAGCAGATATAAATTTTATTTATTTATTTATTTATTTATTTATTTATTTTGCAAATAATCATTTATTCAGCTAGTGGCTTTTTCACACAGAGTGTTTCAGTTTCAAACACTGTCGCTTACGTACACTCTCATACATTTTGTCGCACACATTCTATCTCAGTAATGAAATAATTACTATGTTATCTGTGTCATTATTATCGTTAATGAAATTTCGACAGTTTTAACTGAACATAAATTCTCAAAGTCAATAAACCTCTATCAAATCCGTCTTCCATGTCAAAATTTCAGTTTCGTGACATTTACTGCTCCTTATCAAAGTGAGTTCAGATCAATCAGTGGAGTCAACCAAATTAATGTGTTCATTTACATCACTGCATAATCAGTTTGTATGTGAACTTTCAAAATTTAATATCACGTTTCATATCTGATCTATGAAAAATGCATCTACAATAATGTCGAACTGCATAATAGCAAAAACAATCAAACAAACAAACCAAAACATAGAACAGCAAACAAACAATAGAATAAATAAAGACATTAAAAATCTTGCACTGTTTTTTGTCTTGGTAAAGTTAAATGGTGTTGTTAAAGAAGCGAACTAATTTTTGTGAATAGAAACAAGTTTAATGTTTTACAATTTAAACTGAACAAAAAACCTGAGATGATCTGAATACAAGCAAAAGCAATATTACAAAAACAAAATACATTTTTTTTTTGTTCTCTTATTTTAATTTTATTTTTTTTCATTTTATTTTTGCTTATTTTGTTGTTGTTATTTGGTTTCTTTCGGCCTCTTTGGTTTGTTTAGACTTGTTGTTGTTGATGATTTGTTTTTTGGAGTTTATTATTATTATTATTTGTCTTTTAAAAGAAAAAATTATTTGTTCTTTATTCTTTATTTTATTTTATTATTATTATTTTTAAATTAGGTTCATTATTTGTCTGTTAATTTTAATGTTATTATAAAGATTAATGACTAGTACTAAATTAAGAATCTCATGAAATGTTTTTCGTAGCATTTCTCTGTATTTCAAACAGTTTGTTTTTACAAATTTTCTATCGTGGTCTTCACCTAACTATTTTACCAAATATTCTTCTGCAGGTCTTTATGCTATGCTCTACATATAATAAATAAAGATTAATTTTTGATTTCTGATTCAAGGAATATAACTGTAGGGGATATATAATTAAACAGTCTGAGAACATAGCAGGCGTTTTAATATGGTAGTAATAAACCAATTATTCTTGAAGAAATTTCGACTTACATTACAAGATAAATTGTTCATGGAGCATAGAAACGATTATTTTAAATGTAATTATGTTAAGCATCGGTATTGAATATGCTATTTCCCATTAAACTTCAATACAACTGTCTAATCTGTTTTATATTAAACAGTTTTTAATTCAAACAGTCGGAAGCAATAACAACATGCAGTATGAATGACAGGATTAAATGTTAAAGTAAGCATGTAATTTGTATGCATATTTTGCTAATACAAACTCCTGTAATGTTATTGATAAGGGTCAGCCGGAAACAGAAAGGACAACATGGTACTTCTGTGTGCGATCAATCAATCTGCTTTTCGTGGTCAGATGACTAGTGGCACACCTAGTGGATCCTAGCTTAATGACTACAGCTGCGTATGTCACTGACATTTACTCGCCAGGTTCGGTCTAAGAAACATCTATAACAAAATTCAGATTAAAATTTTACCATGGCAAAATTTTCTGTTTTTCTCATCGTTTTGTCCATCACAGCCCACAACGCTACAGCACAGTGGAACTGGGGAAATAGAATTAGCAACGCTGCACTTCAAGCAAATGTTCCAGTTCGAACAACGAGCAATTTTCCAGCATCTAACATTTACCCTAATGCTGCTGCAGCAATGTTACTGAATAATCGTGGAAGACAACAGCGACCCACGTATCTCACTTGCATTGGTCGAAATACAAATGGCGACGAAATGAGGACTTCATTTTTCTATGAACAGAGAAATGCCAATCAGTGGAATAATGTATGGAGCAGCAGATATGTGCCACAGACCCTAAGAATGTTCAGTCTTGTTTCTACAAATGTCAACTCTCAGCTTCATGGTGAATTCCAGCATGTCATAACGGAATACTCGCGAGTTGAAGATGGTTGTCTCAGTCAAGCTTTGGGAGACATTCTCACCGATAGATCCTGGTGGGGACAGAACCGAGTCAGGGGAATCATTGGAACTAGGATCACAGTTTATCAAGGACAAAGTGCACGTTCTAAAGAAGTCATAGACGGTCTTCAGCTGAATGAATTAATAGGCCGTGGTCTTGCACTCTGTCCCGTCAATCAGCTGATTGGATCCACATGCAGAGATCTCATTCCACTATGCTGCAAGATTGGAATAGATAGTCAAACTGCCAGTCCACAAAACGCAGGTCAGGTTAATCGTGGGCAGCAGCAATTTGGTCAGTTCGGAATGCAGAATGGTGTAAACAAAGGCGTTATGTCACAGTCTTCCGCACTGAATATGAATGGTGGAAATTTACTGCTGGGGCGGAAATAAGTTTTAATTAACATTAATCCAGATGGACATTTTTTAATACTGTTAAAGTATTATTTTTTCGCATCTAATTGTTCTTTATCAGTAATTTTATATAACTTCTAAACTTTCGAAAGGGCTGAACTTAACAATGACCGGTATTCACCAGAGCGCTAAAAATCAATTTTGTCTGAAATTTCTAAATTTCGTAACGATTAACCTTTTTTTCAGCAACAATCAGAGAGTGGGGCATTTCATAGTAGTATTGTCATTCCTTTTTTTAAATTTTTTAACTGATAAATTTACAACAAAAAGAAATTTACAAACAATAAAAAGTAATTTTAAGCAATTTTTTTTTGAATGTCTCTGTGAGCTTATTTTATATACTGTAGTATTAGTTTTTTCAATTGTTTAACAATTGTTTCTGGATCATTATAACATTTTTACTTGGGTAATATCGATATTTGGTGAATTTCTATGAAATATTATGCATATAAGAAAATACAAAGCTCTCAAATATTAAATTACGGTGTAGAAAAACGCCAACATTTTGTGACTGACACTTCATTTAATTTTACTTACCATAGTTACTAATTATGTACTGGAAAGTTTAGCAACAGTGTTAAACTACATACAGACAAAATGCTTTTATTTTCAAACAACATTTACAAAATATATTGTGCATTCATCAAGAAATAAAATACTATGAAAAACTGAGAAGTTTTGTTTTTATTTCCATAAAATTGATTACAAAATATTTAAATTAGGTATTTTATCTCATTTTAATTAATTTATTATTATTACGCTGCTTCTGTTATTGTAATTGCTGGTGATAATGCTGAGAGAGAGAGAGAGAGAGAGAGAGAGAGAGAGAGAGAGAGAGAGAGAGAGAGAGAGAGAGAGAGAGAGAGAGTACAATTGACAAAGAAGAAAGCAAAAAAGGTAACAAAAGAATGAATATAACAGTGTCCTGAACACAGATTATCGAAGTTGTGAAATTTAAATGCTCCTTACCCTAGTGTGAATACTCGATGTCAGTTATTTCCTGGTGTCAGTTGTTTTGATTTATATGACAGCCTCAGGTTTAAGAAAATAATGAGATGAAGTGAAAAGTCTGGACACCTCCTAGAGGCAGTGACCACACACGGTCAACAGAGCGTACTTCATAAATTTATTTCCTTCATTATAACATACACAAAATATAATTGTAAGCTTGAGTATATATATATATATATACACACACACACACACACATGACTATTTCTTTGTCAATTGTACTCTCTCTCTCTCTCTCTCTCTCTCTCTCTCTCTCTCTCTCAGTATTATCACCAGCAAACACACGCAGTATATAAGAAATACAACAACCGTATTTCATCTTTATTAAAGGTGGTTTTGGGCTACACACGAATACTGACAGAATTTGCGATAAAGACAAGGTGTTTGTTTTAATTTTAAGAAGGTCTTCACGAAATATTAATTGAATTTTGATGGAGAACTTATGTATTTTGAGGTTATTGTGAAATAAATATCTTAAAATTAATGAAACTTTAGCATTTTTTAAAATTAAGCTAGTCATTTCTGTTATCCGGATATGCGTGAATTGAATGTCCACAAAATGTGTTGAAATATTGAAACGTTATCTTTTCCATATATTTTTCAATTACTTTTTATTCCATTTGTTAGTTTTAAACATTTGTATAAGTATGTTGTAAATCACAAGCTACTATAGAATTTTGAAAGGATTTAATCCTGCAACTTATTCTTGCTTAGTCCTGCACTTTACCCACTCTTTTACCAGTATAATGAGTAAATGTAAGTAACAGTAATAAAAAGAGTAGTTTTACTAATGAAAAGTTTAATAATAATAATAATAATAATAATAATAATAATAATAATAATAATAATAATAATAATAATAATAATGATAATAAAGAAGAAAAAGAAGAGCTACAACAAAGACAATACAACAACTCTGAATTTTAAATAGACATATGATTTATTACCTGACTAGTATTAAGTCTGTTTTATGACTGTTTACAACAAGCAAAGAAACAAGTATTTATACTGTGGTGGTTTAACGTCTACGTCTCACACTGTATGCCTCAGCTGCTAGATTCTCTGCTACATCCGAGCAGTGACAGGAAGTTGGAACTCGAACCTGCAACACAAGAAAATAACTTAATATCAAGATGGTTTCTATAAACAGCTAAATTCAGTAGGATTATTTTTATGCAATACATAAGCAACATGAGATTGTATTGTGAACTGAAAAATTGAGATTTTATTATGCATTGGAAAAATAAGATTTTATTCTATTAAGAAACTGAGGAGAATAACATTATATTTAGATTATATATTTGGTGTGAAGAAATTGTATTATATTTTGTATTAGGAGAACCAGATACCAAATGCTGTGTTAGGAAATCAGTAACAAAACAATGTTAGAAAACTCAGTTTACTGTGTGTAAATAATTAAAATTGTATTCTGTATTAAGAAATCTCTGTAATAAAAAAATTAAAACTATTACATATTCAGCATTATCTAAAAATACTGAAATCAGAAATTGAATTCACCTTGATCTTCTTAGTTTCAATTCCTCCTTTTCCATCTGGGCACCGGATTTCTACAGTTCTGTCAATGAACGTTTTTGTGTGGCAGCAGTCGTCAGAGTTGCTACCACATGTTCCTTTCTTACATGATATGAAACTGAAACCTGAAACAAACACATATATATGTAAAAGCATTTAAAAGTGTGAAGAAGCAGAGGAAAAACTACAGTAGTAACAAAACATACCGATATCGCAGTCACCGTGTTCAGTCTTCAGAATGAAGTGCTTGCCATCAGGTCTGAAAGGTCCCTTGTCACAGACACCACCCACAGGATATTCTGAAAATTAGAAAACTTCTTTACAAATAAATATGTTTAAACATGTTCACAAATAAATTTAAAATGTATTTACAGACATAAATTTAAATAGTTTTACACAAATAAACTGAAAACAACTTTATATTTATGTAAAATGTGTACATATTTATATGTGTATTCATGTGTATATTCATGTGTATAACTAGGCACAAACTGTTATTAAAAATGTATCACAACTTGTATTCCAGTGGTTTTCATACACTGACACAGAAAAAGGATATTAGAAAACAGAAATCTCACCAGCTTCTGGTTCCTTCGGCTCTGGTTTGTCTTCTGGTGGCGTTGAGCTGGCTGGAGCTGTCTGACCAGTTTCATTCTTGGGTGGTTCTTTTAAAAGACAGATTAAGTTAGAATTAATATATTTTACATTTTAATTAGTGATGCAAACTGTGCACCTCATATTTGTTAAAAAGAAATTATGTTCACCACTTTTTATTTTAATTTTAACTGTATCAAAAATTTCTTATATTAAATTATTTTTTTATTCTGTCAAATATTTATTTTTAAGTGTTGTAATAAATTTAACTTTTCATTAAACTGTGATGCTTTGTGATAACAAAACCTTTTCTGACTAATTATTCCATATATTTAAGAATTTGAGTATTTTTATATCATTAAGCATTATGTAAATTAGTTTGTCCTAAAACTGGAAAAAGGTAAACAGACCATATTCACGAGTTATGCAGCTCTAAAAGTCTGTAGTCATTATGTATTGGTAAAGTTTTGTGTAAATTGCGTATTTCAAAGATTACCTGGAGGTTTGGTAGCATCAGAGTCTTTACATGGGTTACATTGGATGTATTTAACAACATCGTCAAAAGCTGGTTTTGGAGCATCTTCTCTTAGCAGTGTGTATGTCCTTCCCAGTTCCTGTTGACCACTCTGCAGGGCACACCATGGTGAATCAGTAATACGTTTGCATTTAAATTTTGGTTTCCATGGTCCAAATTTAACACCAGCTGAATATAAAAATAAATAAAAATTGCACTAAGTAGAAAAAAGGTATTTTAGAAAAAAAATAATTTTATATCAGAAAATTATAAGGAATGGCATTATAATATAATGACAGACACATGTTAGATAATGCATAGAATGGTATAAATACAGTAACAAAAAATTAGTGTTTTATTTGGAGTGGTATAAATATATTAATGGATGTATCTTGTATATACATACATTTCCGTAACATCTTCTATACTTAGTGACACATATCTTGTAATAAATTCATAATTTATGTAATACATAGAGTGATATATATCTTGTATAATATGTGGAGTGGTATAAAATATATTATGTATAACTGATGGTTTGGCATAACCAGTATATATCCAGTATAACAGATTGTGTGGTACAGCAAATATATCTTGTATAATATATGGAATATCTTGGGTAATATTTATAGTGTTATAACATATATCTTTCATACATTTTGTATAATAATGGAATGATTGACATATATAAAACACACACACACACACACACACACACACACACACACACACACACACACATATACATGTATATCATACATACATGGTGTTGTGGTTGGAGCATTGCAAGCTCCTTCCGATGTCTCAGGATATGTGTCAGGTGGACTTGGAGGTGATCTGCCAAGACATTTGGAAGCTCTGAATTCACAGATACTAGGCCATGTTTTAGATGTTCCCACTTCACATATCGGTGCTGGAAAAAATAACATAAGAAAATGATGTGATAAACACCTATGAAGTTAAAATCACGCTCAGACAGAGTAACCCAGAAAAGATTCCTTTCATGTAAACCAGTGATTCTCAACCGCCGAAACTTTGTGACGAACACCTGAAAACACGGACAATGTGCATAAATCTCCATTTCATGTTCTACTAATATGCCTTGGAGGAAGGAACTTCCTTTTTCCAGTGAATATGCACACATTCAAAGTCCACCAATCAGTGGCCGCCACCAACCTTTGCACCTTTCGCTCAAGGTCGACCAGTTGCCCATGAGACGTCAGTGTGATAGGTTGTGTGTGTGGTGTTGTTCCGCACTGGTCGTGTGTGCGCGTGCATAATGCCGATTGCCGAATTAACTTCGCTGTGTTTTAAATTATTGTCATTCTTAAACACTTATTAGTAAAGAGATGTAGCTAACTAGGTGTATTTAGTTAAGAAATTATGCTAGTTAGAACAGACTTTGCAAATCTGTCGTCTCGGCAAATCTGTTCAGTTAACAGTGTTTACTATTTACTTACATCGAATTCAATCGTACTGCACACTCAATTTTGACGTCTAAATTACAGATGAATTTAAACTAAATTAGCTTGTAACTAATCATAACTAGAACTGAACGCTGTTTTCTGTGCTTGCATATTTTTCAATTTGTTTAGCTCAGAATCAGTGTTGTTCACGCACTTTCAAACTATTGTTTTTAGCTCGCAATACTTGAGTTAAATCATATGGTGAATTAATTAAATAAGGATATTCAGTTTTTGTTATTGCATTGGTAGAATAAAGGTTAGTTTTTACCATATATTTCAGAAGGTGATTGAGTGAAAAAAATTTGAACACTACTTAATGTTCCAGTTTGACACAGGATGTTGACCGTTGACACGCGGATCAGTTTAACACTGCCTTTTGTTTACTATTATTGGTTAGAGTACGCGCGTGTTAACTGCTTATGAATACCCCTTCACAATGGATAAATTTGTTAAAAGGAAGGATGTTAGTGACGGGTGTGAGGTTGAAACAGAACATACAATGAAGCCCACAAAATCCAGCACAAAAAAGGCAAAAGTTCACCATAATAGACGGTATTGTGATGATTATTTGAAGTTTGGATTTTCTTGGTCAGGAGATGTTGCTCAACCACGTCCATTATGTATAGTTTGTGGTGAAAAAATGGCCAATGAATCCATGATACCAAATAAATTACAAAGACATTTCACGACTAAACATTCCTACCTACAAGATAAAGATCTTAATTATTTTCAAAGACTGTTACAACAGCAATCAAAGCAATGCAATGTTTTTCAGAAAACAATGACCGTGTCTGAACGGGCTCAACTAGCTTCAATTGAGTCAGTTATCCTTCCTGCTTGTAAAAAGATGGTGAAATCCATGTTAGGCGAAACAGCTGAAAAAGAAATTAGTAAAATTCCGCTTTCAAATGATACAATACACAGGAGAATTGTAGATTTATCTGTAAACATTGAAACTAATGTTCAGAAAAAACTTGAAGGATCTAAATTTGCTTTAATAGTTGATGAATCGACCGATATCAGTAACAGTGCTCAATTGCTTGTATTTGTTCGTTTCATTAATGACAATGAAATAATCAATCAGTTTTTGTGTTGTAAAGAAAGGCCAACCACTACTAGAGGTCAAGATATTTTTGATATGATAACCGGCTATCATAAAAAAATGAATTTGACGTGGAAGTTTTGTGTTGGTATTTGTATTGATGGTGCACCATGTACGGTAGGCTGCATTAAAGATTTTGCAACACTAGCACAGAAAGAAAATCCAAATCTTGTTTGTACTCATTGCTTTTTACATAGAGAAGTTTTAGTTTCAAAAGTATCACAAGAAGATTTGAAGCAAGTGTTACATCAAGTAGTTGAAATTGTCAATTCTCAACATGTTCGCTTACTCATGCATACCGACGTTCGATGGCTGTCAAAAGGTAAAGTGTTAACTCGCGTTCATGAATTACAGAAGGAATTAATAGTATTTTTTGATAAAGAAAAGCACGAAAGATTTTGTAAATATCTTCGATGTGAATTTTGGATTGCCAAAATGGAATATTTAACAGAAATATTTTGTCAACTTAATATTGTGAACAGTAGTATGCAAGGTCGAAATGAAAATATTCTAACTTCGACAGATAAATTGGTTGCCCTTAAAAAGAAAGTTGTTATTTGGAAAAACAGAGCAAAGTTGGGTGAGTTTGATATGTTTCCTACAATGCGTACTAACTGCACTAAAGAAATGATCCCTATCGTGGTTGAGCATCTAACAGCGCTCGAAGAAAACATCGACCACTACTTTCCGTCGCTGAACACTGAGAAGTACGACTGGGTTCGTAATCCTTTTGTAGATGTTCCTTCTAATATTGGGTTTAAATTATGCGAAGAAGAAGACTTGGCTACCATTTCAAGTGACTGCAGTCTTAAAATAAAGCATTCTGAGGTAGATATCGACACATTTTGGATTTCAATACAAAAGGAATTTCCCGCATTAGCTGAAAAAGCCCTGTTAGTTCTTTTACAATTCTCTACTCCTTATTTGTGTGAATTGGGCTTTTCAACCTTAAATAATATAAAAAATAAGAAGAGAGAAAGACTATGTTCCACTGAAGAAGAAATGAGAGTTTGCTTATCGCACATACGATTAAATATTCAAGAAGTCATAAGACAACACCAGGCACAAGTTTCACACTAGGTAAGTGGCAATTCTGGGATACTAACATAATAAACTGTATCAGACAAGTCCATATATTTATTTTTAAATTTATTTTACGATCTCATTATATAATATTTAAAATTATTACTGTGTTGCAACAGTTTCATGCGCTCGTAGGTATGTCGAGAGTAAAAAAAGGTTGAGAAACACTGATGTAAACAGAGAAAGATAAATTCAGTAACTAATACAAATTGGATGTTAAAATGTAAACTGACATAACCAGATATGTCATTCTGATGATCTTTAATGTGATCTAATAATAATAAGCAAATATTAATTAGATAACTTATTTCCAAAGAATTAATTAATTTCATTTCTGTAAGACATAATAGGGAATTTCACAGACATAAAAACTCATACACTATGTAATACACAGACATTTTAACAATTATCTAAAGTTATAATTCACAGATAAAATGTTCTGCTCCTTTATGATTGCTTGTTTTGATGACTCTCTCTCTTACACATTTACTGACTAATGAATGGATGACCTGTTCATTTGCCTGTCATTTGATTAATGCTGGGCTTAATTTTTGACTCTAGATTATTGGACTTGATTTACTATCCTGTTTTGGCTGGCTGTATAAATGAGTGTTTGTACTTTGTTATTTACTTACTGTTAAAATTATTACGTTTTCTGACAAACCATTTAATTTAAACTGTAGAGTATATGGCTCAGAAGTGTATTTGGTGACTGACTGTTTCTATACTGACCTGAATTTCGGGGATCATTAGGTGGAATATCTCCACAAACATTGTCACGGTCACAGAGCCCAAGCTTGGGTGGCTCAGGTGTTGTAGCTATTAAAAACACAACAAAGAAATTAGCAAAGAAGAAATAAGTTTATATTTTGAAGTGAAATTATTGTTGATGTTGCTTTGTAATTTTGAAGTTTAAACATCTTTCAGTATTAGTTTACTTTGAAAACATGTATCATCATAACTTATAAAGTATTAAGAGTAACTGAATAGAGTATTATTAAGATAATGCATAGTCATTCTGTGTACATGTGGTTATATTTCTCTGTATTTGTACATATGTATGTAAAAATGTATTTATGCATGTTTATATATATCTTATGAATATATAATATGAATATATGATTGATTATACACATTTATGATTATAAGTATTTTAATGTATGTCAGAATTAATGAAAATTTACTATGTGTGTATATAGAGTAGTATATAATATATACACATAAAGCAAACAAGCTAAGACGAATGCACATGTGTTTGTGTCTGTTTGTTTCTGTGCATGCGTTACTGTGTACATGTGAGATCTCACTAAAATAATTACTTGTTTGAGTTTCTGGAGCTGCAGTACTCTGTTCTGGAGTTTCAGTTGATGGACAGTCTCCGTATTGCCAGTCTCCAGGTTGCTGTTTTGTGAGACACCTTTCCTCTTCCATGGCACGATAATCTCTGTACTGTTTGTATCCTGTCGCTGTTTTCTTGCAGACCTTTCCAGATATAGCACATTGGCCAAACAGACATGGTGGACAGCACGTGTCAGGTTCTGGTATCGAGCTTGAGGCACTCCCTGCATGATAAAATATTGTATGTGAAATAAAGCTAACAGAAGTTAATGACAAATATAAGTGCATACATCAGTGTATGTACGAAATTGTACGTAGATATGAATTATATACATAGTGTTTATTAATATAAATATCTATATACACTTGTGTGTGTTAGAATGGAGTTTTTAGAAATATTTTTATATTTTCACTTACTTTCAGTTAAAAAAATGATTCTGAATTTTAAATTATTTCTTTTTGTTCCTTTTGCATTCTCATAGAAAGTTCATTAATATCAAAAAAAAAATTAAAATTCTTATACGCAGTAATGAAATAAAATGAAAAAGTTAACTTACAAATACACTCAAATGAGTTGCTCAGAGTTTTAGTTCTGTAACCAGCACAACAGTAACACACATAACCACCATTTTTGTTTACACAGTGTTGATGTTTGCCACATGGAGACTTTTTACATTCATCAATATCTGAAGATAGAATATAATTATCATTACTACTACTACTATTACTACTACTACTACTACTACTATTACAATGCTACCACTACTGCTACTACTACTAATACATTCATTAGTGCAGTATAACTGATGGCTTAACATAACATAGTTATAATATAGTGCATAAAAATCTATATTTTGCTTATCTTATTTCATTTTGTAAATTATTTCCATTTAAATGATTCACGTGCCCTTGATATGTCTGCAAATTATGCGGGAAAAATTACATAGCTTAAGAATATGTCCTTATGAAATAATATGTAAATTACTGCAAAATATATGTTTAATATATAAATTTTTCATTTCAGAACATACCTTGACATATACCATTAACTTTTGTATAGCCCTTCTTGCAGTTGCACACATATGATCCTTTGGTGTTAGTACAAATCTCATTTTCTCCACAGGTATGTAATTCAGCATGACATTCATCAACATCTGTTTAGTAGAAAGTAGCACAAATTTCTGTATTACTTGTAATTCACTGCTACATTGGTGACTGTCTTGAACAGACAGTCACCTATACTGAATTACTGTATTCAGGATGTCATGGTGTTCATCAATATAATATGTGTTCATGATATCATAAAATTCATTAATTCATTATATTTTACAAACACAGACACACACAATAAATACTAACCTATGCAGTCCTCACAGATGGACACGAAGCCTGGTTTGCAGGTACATGTGTGTTTACTTCCGGACACAGGCTTTGTGCACACTTTAGTGTCATCTTCATTTTCAACTACATCAACCAAAGAACAATAATTAGTATTTCAGCAACATTATCTAACAGAAGATGTATTATGAGTCTAATGTTTATTAAATATTCATTTTCTTTTTATCACACAGTGATATGAATACCTCAGGCTTTTAATATTTTCTTAATCTGTAACAAATCTTATAAACAGTCAAAAGTAAAATTCCTAAGTAACAGTAAGTACTAAGAGACAATTTATGATATGCAATCTTTATTTGTACTCATAATGAAATAACTGTACAGTTCTAAATTAAAATATATATCATGGTTTTTAAAGGCAAATTTGCTAGCTCAGTATTCTAAATTAGTTTATTCTTCTTTAGAAATTCTGAGGTTGTCACGTAAATGAGTAAACACAGCCTCACATCAATCCATACTGGTAGTTGAAAAGATACATATTGTCTCCTGTATGCCCATATTTCTACCTGACTGTCACTCACCTCTTTACAAAGAGCCACCACAGTTAATACAGAACTGTCACTGGTTTCCTCAACAACCTTACAGATTGAAATTACTTACGTGGCTGACATGATCCAGATTTGTCCTTCATGAATCCCTTGTTGCAAACACAAGTTCCATCTTTACATGTAGAGTTGGCTGTACAAGCATAATCTGTTACTGTCAGTTTTCCATCATCACATTCCTTCACTAACTTGCAGTCTTTAGATATTTGTACATAGCCATCCTGTGAATAATAGTTTATTGTATTCACAGTACTCTTATGTCTTTAACTGTATTTGTTAAACTTTTGTGGGTCTGTCATAGATGATAATGTTAAAATTAATGATACATGAAGTAACAACTGCAATAGCAATGGAGATAGAAAGAAGAAAAAAGAATATATATTGCAGTTGTTACTTCATGTATCATTAGTATTAACATTATCATCTATCTATGTATATGTATTATTATTATTATTATTATTATTATTATTATTATTATAACAACTGTCTTCTTCAACTTTATTCTCTGTTCCTGCGATTTGTTTAGCAATATTTTGAAGCTTTTATGTTCAGTTACTTACATCCCTTGTCACTCCAGCAGCTTTATCAGCACATGATTTAGGTTTGCTACATTCAGCAACTTCATTCTTGGGCATGTTCGTATCCTTGCAGACACAAGCACCAAGATTGATATCATCAATTATATTTTCTACTGAATTACCAGCTATCTTACTGGAGTCAAAGTTTGGGTCATATTCCATTCCTTTTTCACATTTGGGCACTGTAATAAATAAATTAATGTGATTTATTTTGTTTTGTAATAGATCAGTGTTTATATTTTTATCAAAATAGGGAAACATTTTGCAGTTTAATGTCTAATGTTTTTATTAACAACAAAATAAAAAAATAAAAATTACAAAAAATATTATGACTGTTTTAACAATAAACATACATATCACGTCAAAATGATAATGTGTATAAAAAACAACATGAGAAAAACATTGCTTTTAATTATCATTAATGAATACATTGCTTTGTAATTTACACTTTAGTATATTTTATAATAATATTCATAGTTTACACTGTAGCATATCTGATTATAATAATAAAGCAATTTAGTTATTTTTTATTCTGACTTTTTATTTATTAATCTCTACCAACTTTGATTTAGTTAAAATGTTTAATTAGTATCTTCATTAAGAATAGTGTATTGGTTACTTACAACATGAGTACATGTATTTAGCATCAAGACTGCTTGTTGGTGTCTTCATCTCATTGACAGCTTTCTGGATTGCCTTAATATCAGATGTAACACAGGATGTTTTTGAGTGGAACTGTTTTCCTATTTGCTGTATCATTGACGTAATTAGAGTGCACACATCTGCTGAATGGCAGATCTCAGAGACACATACTTCATATGATTCTTTTAGAGCATTTCCAGCAAAACATTTACCAAGTCCACCTTTCAAATATGTGCAGATTGCTTGTGCTCGTGGTCTGTTTTCACAGACTTCAGATTCAGTTGCTTGTGTGGTACTTTCTGTGGTACCTTCTGTGGTACCTTCTGGTGAAGTTTGTGTTGTAGGTATTGGTGAAGTAATTATAATACCAGGAGTTGTAGTCATGATGGTAGAAGGAATTGGTGGAGCTGTTGTTTCTGGAGGTGGTGTAGTTGTATCCACAACTGGACCACAGCTGAAATAAAATTGTATTTATTTTTTATTTTTCTTACTTCTAATGATTGTAGTCATAATGTTAGGAGCTTTTAATATTAAAAATAATATGATTTCTTTCTTTTGGAAACTCACCTGAACTCACTGTCCTTCGAGGTACCTGCTGTTAAAACAGCCTCAGGATCACTCTTAGGTCCCACTAACTGACACAGACCACACATGCCTTTTCTGTATGTATCTGTAGCTCGCATTGTAACAATCTGTCCCATGTTTCCATCTCTGAAGTCAATCTTGACATACAGACCATTGTCAGTGGTTTTGATAATAGTGATTTCACCACACTGGAAAACTGTAAAGTCTCGTTTCATGATTGGAGGTTTGGCACCAGCATCCTCAACACCATTATACAGATACTGTAAGTAGCAATACTTTGTATTCAGTATTATAATTACAATTTTTTATTTTAGTATCATATAAAATTGATGCAAAAATCTTCAAAAATCATTAACCATATCTCAAATTATATGGGCAAATAATATAAACAGACAATTTTAAAGCTGAAAATAATTCAAAGTATTGATAAATATATATTCAATCGAAATTGTACAACAATTCAGTAATCATAGATTTAAAAAAAAAAAAGACTAATAATAGCATGAACAGTAATAGTAATTATAGCTGTAGCAATATTAGTAATAAGATTAGAAATAGTAATAATGGTAACAATAATCAGTAGCATTAGCTGCTATGTAAGACTATGTAAATGTGATTAATAAAGAATGCAGTCTGTCAAATGAAATAGAAGTCATTCTTACCGAGAATGCTGAATCATCTCCAACAATAATTTCATGTTTGTCAATATCCACTGTGACAAATTTGGCTCCATTAGAATCAGTTTCAACACTGAGGCCATGGAAAATGCTGCTTGGTTTCTTTGTGTTACATGGAACAATCATGTCAAATTTGCAGACTTTCTTGAATGAAAGAGTGGCATCGTTAAAGGAGAATAAAGAAATTTCTCCTCGCTTGTCTTGATCCATTTTGCATGTTTCAGTTTCTAAAGAAAACAAATGGGAACAAACAGTAGTACTAATAGTTGTAATAGATTCAGTAATAGCAGTAGTAATAGTAGTAGAAACAGTACTACTCATAGTTGTAATAGATTCAGTAATAGCAGTAGTAATAGTAGTAGTAGAAACAGTAGTACTAGCAGTTGTAATAGATTCAGTAATAACAGTAGTAATAGTAGTAGAAACAGCAGTACTAGTAGTTGTAATATTCAGTAATAGCAGTAGTAATAGTAGTAGAAACAGTACTACTAGTAGTTGTAATAGATTCAGTAATAGCAGTAGTAATAGTAGTAGAAACAGTACTACTAGTAATTGTAATAGATTCAGTAATAGCAGAGCAGTAGTAGTAGTAGAAACAGTACTACTAGTAGTTGTAATAGATTCAGTAATAACAGTAGTAGTAGAAACAGTAGTACTAGTAGTTGTAATAGATTCAGTAATAGCAGTAGTAATAGTAGTAGAAACAGTACTACTAGTAATTGTAATAGATTCAGTAATAGCAACAGCAGCAGTAGTAGTAGAAATAGTAGTGGTTGTTGTAATTGTAATAGTTTCCTTAACAACAGTAGTAGTAGTAGTAGAAATAGTACTACTAGTAGTTTTAATTTAATAGTTTCCATAATTACATTAGTAGCAGTTCTTGAAATAATACTTTTAGAAGTTGTAGTTGTAATAGTTTCAGTAATAATAATAGCAGTAAAAGCAGTAGTAGTAGTAGAAATACCCCAATAACATTGCTCTTAATTATTTTTAATGAATACATTACTTTGTATTTTACACTTTAGTACATTTTATAATAATATTTACAGTTTGCATTGTAGCATATTTCATAATTATAATTTACTTTAGTTATTTTTTATTTTAATTTTAGATTTATAAATCTCAGTCAACTTAATGTAGTTAGAATGTTTTAATTATTGATGTCTTCATCAAAACAAGATTAATTGTGTCATTAAACTAGTTACTTGCAAAGTGAGTTCCTGTTTTTAGCAATTTAGTAGTTACAGTTGTAGCAGTTGCAGAATAGTAATAGTAGTAGTACTAGCAGAAGAAGTAGTAGTAGAAACTGTAATTGCAATAGTTTCAGTAATATATGAATAATATTTACATATAAACACAATAAAAAAAAAAAAAACATATAAGCACTTTATGATAAAATAATGAATTATTAATGACTTACTTTCACAATTTCCATTGATCATTATTGCATTTTTCTCACAGACGCACTTGTAGGCACCATACAGATTTACACATTTTTGGTGTTTATCTGCTGAACATTCAGATAAACCTTCATCACATTCATTAACATCTGAAACAAATATTACAGTTTACTTCATATCTATGTCCAACACTTGAATAAGCAATGCTGCTACTACTGATTTGTTAATAAGATTTCTTTTGGAAGGGTGGAAGATCTGATGTATTTATAATCCAGTCACATTATTTCAAATGGGAAAATGGATTCGCAGCCATGCACCAACAGAGACAGGCTGTGAGATATATTTGTATATATATACAGAGAAAAATAAACTAAAGATTCATAGACAGACAGAATATTGATTTACATATATCAGAATTAATCTAAATCATAAAGTGAAGAAGTTAAAGAATACATCTAGAATCAGAATGAAATAATATACCTTTATAGCAATCAGCTCTAACTTCATACTTCTTACATACTTTAACTTTTGCTGGGTTAGTAGATCTGCATTTTAGGAGCACATTTCCATCAACAGAACAGTCTACAATACCATCACGTGTTTTTCCTGTAAATACCTTCTTGGACCCTATCTTTCTGCATGACACACCCATTGGAACAGGGCAGAAATCACATTCCTCAAGCTGAAATTAAATATTATATTGTTAAATGGGTATTAAAATGCATATTCTATGGTACAAACATGTGTCGTGAATACATCTTTTTGTATTAACTACACAAAAGGTATTAATGAACATACAAATTTACAAGGATCTATACAGTGCTATTTGAAACTATATGAAATTCTGGGAAGTATGCAACATAAGCCAATCAAATATCATGGATCCAGTATAAAGAAGATACAGAAGTTATACAAACCTCATATAGCCTTGTGGCCAGCTGATTACCAGATGATACTGATGCATGGCAGAATTTAGTTTTTTCTGTATTCTTTTTATTTGGTTTATCTTCTGCATAAGAAAATAAAATAACAAAAATTGTAAGTGACAGGCCATATAAAACAGTTGATGTCGCTGATAAGATCTATTAGTGCCTGAATGGTCAAACTCATGTAAATTTGGCTGTATCTGAATAGGTTTATAAATATTTTGTCAAATTTTATTTATTTTATTTTAATAACTTCAAGATCAATTACGTTTAAAACAAATTATCTTTAGGTTAATCTATGCTAGTTCTAAACTTAACATAAAATTTTTATTATCTTTCATTTCCTTCTCTACTTATATAAACAACTTGATATAAATTGTGAAATAACATTAAAAAGAAAATCAATAAAATATTTTAATAATACAGTCTCTAGATCATACTTTCTTGACAGATGAATCCTCTGGGTTTACTGCAATCAGTGGCTTTCAGAGTGTACTTTTTGTCTGCTCCTTTGGAGAACACATAGCATGATCGTTGTGGTCCAGCTGCAATACCAGGTACTCCAGGAACCACAAAATTTTCGTAGCCAATTGTTGTCTTGATGCCCTTGCTAGCCAACAAACTCACCAGCTTCCCTGCTTTGTCTCTGGTGCTCACTCCAGCCACATAGAATTCAGTTGCTGAAAAAAAGATAATTGGAATATTTTAATAAAAACATGGTATTTTACTTTCTTACACTTAATTAAGAAAAAAACAAAAACAAACATTTTAATTGATAATTTAATGTATACTAAAGTGCCAAAAATTTTCACTTACTTCAACTGTTTATATAAATATTCTTCCATTTGCTGTGATATATTATTACATGCACTTATTTTTACCAAAACAATAGCAACCACTTTTTCAGTTACATTTTAGTAGCTTTTATCAAACCATTCCTTCATAGTTATGCATTTGTATCTGGGATGTTAGGTGTCCTCTGAAATCTTTTAGCTTCAAAATAGTAGTGAACATTTCTTTGGATTTATTTTCCCCACAGAATTATATAAATGTACATAATAAGAAATTTGGAAAAAAATATGAATCTACTCACGTCCATTTTCATTGTCCACAGCAGTTTTCAAAATACTTGCAATAGCTGACATTTGAACTTTATTTGCCAGTGAAGTTAGAACTCCATTTTGCATATTACACACTTGAATAGCTCCAATCCAAGACATACGATCTAACTCAATCTTCACACATTTGTCCAAAACTTGCTGCCAGCCTTCTTGGCAATCCATTGGAATTCCTAAATTATTATATTCATGTTTTAAAAATAATTACATTTTGCAAGCAAACCTACTCATGAAACCACACACAACAAAATGTATGTAAGATTATGTATATTACATGTACACAGTTTTTTTTTATTAGTTACACATTTATTGTATCTCATGTACAGTTTTTGTATTGCATGTACACATTTTTGTGCATTACGTATACACAGATTTACACATTTTGTGTATTGTATGTATATGATTTTTGTATTAAATGTACATGTTTTTGTGTATTACATGGATACAGCTTTTGTATCACGTTTAAACATTTTGTGTATAGCATGTACATGTTTTTGTGTATTACGTATTCATGTTTTTGGTTTATTACATGATTTTCACCATCATGACTTGTCACACCTTGGATTACAAATTGTACTTAAATGTACATTTAGTGTCCAGTTCTCCATCATGGTAATTTCTTTTCCATATTAGGTAAATCTTTGTCTTCCTTCTTTTTCTCTTGGTTTCAGTGATCTGAATTTTACATTATACAGACTTTTTTGCCCATATGAAATACTTCTTTAAAAAAAAAAAATTACACACTAACATGTATGTATGTATTTATATATATATATACACAGAAACACATACACACTAACATGTATGTGAAGTGAAGGATTACATGTTTTTTAATAGTCTTTGACATAAAATATCCCATAAAACATTTCTTTTAACACTTACTTTCACATTTAAACCCATTGCCTCTGAATCCCTTCTTACATCCCAGTTCTGGTTCATGGTGTTTGTTCTCCTTGCACTCGAAGTTCACAGACAGGCCGGTCAGTTTTTTATACTGACTCCAGTCCATATTTCCTCGGCATGTCCTTACTTCAGTACAGTCCCCACTCAGTACCTTATCACCTTTCTGTCAAATACACAGAACATCACACATGTTACTTTTTGTCAAATAGACAGTACATTACTAGATACACTCACTAAATTTCCTGCTCTCTGTAAATTTAGATAAATTACTACAAGTCATATGCAAAGATTAACACACAATATCAGATTCATGTCAACTATCAATGAATTAGAGATACTACTCTCTCTCTCACTACTGAATGTAGTTCGTTGTCTTCTGGCGCGCTGTTCTCGTCTTTTTCTTCTAGGAACTGATATAAAGTAATGAATTTGAATTCCATAGCTTTTCTTTTACATCAAGGACAGATCAATAGGTTTTTTACTGTTGTTTTCTTAATACAGTTCAACACAAAAATAGTTGATTCTCTCTTGTTATTCTTTTGAATCATAACTTATTTCGGATTTGATGCAAAGAAAAACAAAACAAAATGTTTATATGCACAAAATTTATATAGACTTAGCTGACAGTTTCTTACAATTAATACTAAAATAACAATTTAAAAAGTCCAGAATAAATTATATTGTTATTCTCTCTCTCTCTCTAATAAACACACACATATATATTTCTCTTTTTTTCTCCCTCTCTCTGTCTCTATCCATCTGTCTTTCTTTCTCTTTTTCTCTCACCCTCATTACAGTGCTTTACATAAGTCAAACATTGTTATGTACCTTATGTATAGTTGGGGGTGAAATATCATTGTTGATGCAGCCACAGTCACTTGGTTTCACACATTTTTTGGTAATAGGATCACGCCGCATATTTTGTTTGCATGTGCACATCTGTCCTGCACGAGAGGGGTCACTCTGGCATTCTGAAAGTTCATTGGGACTATCTCCACAGGTGAGTTCACATTCATGGTCAGACAGGATTTCATCTTTATCACATTTCAAGCCTGTAATTAAATCACTGTATTGTAATATTCCACATCGTGGCTATTAACCATTAATGAAGGAGAAATGTTTAATTTATACTTACATACTACTATACATAAATGAAAATCATAAAAGAAATATGTACCACCATGTAATGGAATATTCTTTTTGAAATAGCTTTAAAAATTACTTTCTCAACAAAAAGACGGCATATATCAATGCCTATGTTTTAACTTTTTTTAAAAGTCTTACATTATTATTGTGATTGGGTACTGAGTAACTCATTTATTTGTTGTGTTCATTCATGAAAAATACTTCCAAATCAAATGATCAACCCTTCATCCAGCAAATCAGTTTCAGATCCTGTAGTCATATCATCATAATGTAACATGTATAGTTTAACAGTTGTTTAACAGAAGATTATTATGATCAAAAGAAAAAGCAAATTATATTGTACATACCACACATTTTGTCTGTTCTCCAGTTGATATCAAAGTCACTAATGTTTTTGGTAAGAACAAATTCTTCACATTTGCTGAATATATTCTCCAGTGACTGACAAAGTGACTTCACCAAACCTTCATTGTTGGCACACAGTTCCAGGGCACATTCATCCTGCCACGCCGCAATAGTCCGGGCATTAAGTACCGTAGTACACTTGGCATTCCACTCAGGTATGGTGCTAATATAGTTACAATATTTCTTACTTGTTTTGAAGGTTTTCATCAGCTTGCAGGTTTCTGATTTTGGTGTTGCAATCTGGCATCTGTAAATATGAGAAGCGATAAAGATTTGACGAATCTAATTTACATTTATTACTGAATGTCTCATTTATAGTATAATTAATAAAATTAAACTGAATAATGTCAACTTTATGAATATTGTTATTTTAAGTCTGCTTCTTAATGATGGAATTAATATTTGATAAAAATAAATAGAGAAAATTCATAAAAGAAACTCCTAAAGTAATTTTTTTGCTCATTATTATGTTTATTATTGCTGATATTATTACTATAGTACTTTTTATTGTTGCTCTAGTAATGATAACAGTAACTCTGTACAATGATATTGTGATAGTACTAAAAAGTTATTTTTACATATTTTTAATCTATATTTTAATTAGTAAATATTCATTTCAACATATTAAACTATTAGTAATATGGTGAACTTCATAAAATAAATGGTAGACACCAGTTTGAAACAATGTGTCAGTTTTTAAACTTTATGAGTCAACATGTAAGTTTGTGAACATTATCAGTGTCTCTCACAATGGTGAATTGATTTAAGTGAACCAACTAAAATGGTTAAAATTATTATGATCATATGTCTCCATTTAAACTTACTTAGGATCACTTGGATCATTCACTTGCCATGTGTTTCCAAAATCTGCAGCAATGGCATTCTTAATTCTGTTGTATTTAGGATTAATCTTTACTTTGGCTACTGTTTGGTTACCCATCATGAACTGTGAATTCAGGTCACCAACAGTATAAGCTCCACAAATACCACACAGTTTGCCAATGTATTTACTGGGAACTTGCACACTGACACGATGTCTGCCATCAAAGCTGACCATCAACCCATATCGAGTTTTCAATGTCCACATGTGCTTTGTGAGTTTTAGTGAATAAGGCTGATTGTCACAGTCAGGAGAAGATGTTCTTAGTCTAATTCCATTTACCTGTCACAAACAAAATTCAGCTATAATTTTTAATTATTATTACATTTCTTAATTATTATTATTATTTTTTGGCATTTAAAATAATTATTCCTGAAAAACAAAAAAGGAGACTGACTAAAATTGAGAAAGATAGAGACAGTGGGAAAGAGAAACAGAGTAGGGGATGATATAAACAAGAATAAAAGGAAACAGAAATGAAAGACAAACAAAATAATATTAACTGGTAAACTGTAAATATGTTCTGATCCATTCAGTGTAGCCTTAGAGATGGCTGTTATTATTATTAGTATTATTATTATTATTTTAAACTAAAAAGAAACATAAAATTCCACACTATCTGACAAAAATGAGTTTTAAATAAATATATTTAAAAGTGATTCTAATGAAATTTTGTTTTAAGTAAACAATAACACTGACTGTAAGAAGATCTCCTCTTCCAAAGAATATAACATCTGATTCTTGTCCATCATCATCAAACAGTGTGACATTGACAGTGTTTGTACAGGTAACCTTGCGATCCTTTCTACCACATCGTTTGTTTTTCACCTCCACTCTGAATAGCTGAAGCCCAGCTTTTTGTTCCTTGGTAAGCCATGGGCAGGTACCTGACAGTAGGTATTTACAAGCTCCTTGGAAGTTGAATCTTGTTCCTAGACATGATGTTGGATGTGGATCTCCCCAAGCCGAACATTTGCAGATATCAGCTGGAAAGGATCAGTTATAAAGTATTTTATAGATTCAAATCAAATGGTTTTTTTAAAATGGAAACATGTATAGCAATAACTGAAGTACTGTTATCAACACGTAATAGCAATAGCAATCTAATATGACTTGCAGTAATAACAAATCACTTTTCTATTGGTTATATAATATTAGTTACAACTGTTTCTTTTCAACATTGTTAACATTTTTATGAAGACTGTTCTCTAACTACATGTGTGTCAGTGTGTTATTCAGCTTTATCAATTTAACATTATAGTCTTCAGAAATAATAACTTGTTTCTGTTAGAATATAAACTGAATCATAAGTTTACTTTAATAAATACCTCCACAGGATCTTTTGTCAGGGTCATAGATTTGTCCTGGTGGACACACACATCGGTAATGTCCAAACAGATTGTAACATATCATGTTTCCTGGACAAGCATTATCTCCAAACAGTCTGCATTCATTTTCATCTGGAATAATATATTTCAACAAGAATAATAATAGCCGCAATAGAAAGAAGCAATAGCTGTTTTATTTGATCTAAACAAATTTGATGTATGCTATGGGAATATATGCATAATGAGTCAGTGAAGAAACTTCTGCCATCACATATATGCCTTTTCCCACAGACAGAAAAGCACATTCCATTGCCTTTGATAAACCAATCATGACAACTGTCAGTAATATGAATAGCATTAATAATAGTAATGGTAATATCAATGTTTGTCATTGCAGCAAATGTAATAATTTGCAGTAGTGGTAATAACTGAAGATAATGGCATATATTTTCTTGTCTATGAAGACACTAGTAATGAGAAACTTTTACAAAATCATATGACCAATAGCAGTGGATCAGTAGCTACACTAATAATAACATTCTTCAAAAATGTATTCACCGACAGGGCACTGGAACTGAATCCTGTATCTCACACATTTTCTTCCTTTGCATCGGAAGCCTCCTTTCCTTAGATTACAGATAACTCCCCCTTCTCCTGATTTGATTACTTTACCCTTGTTATCATAGCAGCGAATTCCTGATGGTTTCTGACACTGTGGAAACTTAAATGTAAATAATAATAACACCATGTAAGTTAACTCTAATAATAATAATAATAATAATGATAATGATAATGATAATGATAATGATAATAATAATCATAATAATAACAACAACAACATCAGCAACAACAACAATAATAACAATATCAATAAATCAAATATAAAATTCATGGTAATAATATTTTCAGCAATTTAGCTGATTATCTATTTATTTCTGGAAAAAGTAGTAAGATGTATTTTATTTATAAGCTGTTGTTAATCTGTTTCCATCAATACTGAAAAATAAATGACATAACATTTTCAAAGCACCTACCCTTGCCAAAGAAATCAAGTATCGAGGATTCAAGTAATATACTACAGGTCTTCTTCGTTTTCCTGGAAGTCTTCTTGGACCAAATTTCCAAGACCATCGTTTTTTAATCTTTTCTTTCAATCGTGGATCTAATAATAATAATAATAATAATAATAATACAGTAATATGACATGGACTAAATTAAAAAAGAAGTTATATCCACTCTTTTATGTGGATAATGATACACACAAAATGATACACACTTAACAATAATAACATAGTATTTGTTTGAACTGACCATATTCACAAATATAACTCTTTGTCTTGAAACAATCAGCATATTCTCTTGTTGCTGTTGTCTCTCCTGCCTGTCTATAGCGTGTTTGCCTCTGGATTCGTCTTCTTGCTAGTTTCTTGTATGTTAGCAGCAATGTCCTGTAAATATTTCTTCGCACATACATATTCTTTGATCTTAATCCTCTGAAGTTAAATCTGATGCCTATTCCATACATTCTAATGAATCTTTGTATTTTCCTGGCCAAATATTTTCTATATTTGTAGCTGTTTCGGTTCACTTTTCCCTTCCATCTTCTTGTTCTTGTTCGGATAAAGAATCTCCTCCTTGATCGTCCTCGTGCATTCCTAACCATGACACAACCCATTGTTTTGTCTTCACCAATGTCTAGCTCAGCCTGAGGAAGATCAACTTGAGTAACATGAAGGAGATTGCTAACACGTCGTTGTGTCACCATTTTGTTTCCACCAATCCAGAATTCTGAAAAATAAACAAATATATTATTTACAGATGATTTAAAACAGATTAGTATAAAATTAATGGAGAATGATGTAGTAACTTTAGTAAAGATTCTAGATACACTGTATATATATAGATAGTGTTACTCTACACTGTTATTGTGAAATGCCATGAAATCTGATAAAAGAGGAAAATACATTAATCAATAGTTTTTTTGTCAGGACATAATTATTTCATTATCAGTACATTTTTGAAATGTTACTTTAATATTTTCTTTATTGTTCCCAAATATTAATTGTTTAATTATTATTGAATATTAAAATAGCTATTTAAAAAGATTAAATGAGAAAGAAACTAGCTGAAATATATTATAACTATTATTTATTAACCAGAGTTTTATATATCTAAATTCTAATATAAAATGTAGGCATGTAACTTGTACTTGGCAACAAGAATTTCAGAGCTTAATTATCAGTTAGACATATTCCAGTATCTATATTATCATTACTCAACAAGAATATGATTATATAATATTTGAAAGTGATTAAAAATAAGTGTCCTAAGTTTTTCAATCCCTTTTCACTATAAAACTAATGTGTATTTTATGGATATTTCCTTAATTTCATTCTGTATCAGTTTTCAGTAAAGTATTATATTGCTAGTTGTCAGTGTGGCTACTTTGTGGGATAAAAACCTGAGCGGCAGAGATGTCTTGACAACACTATCTTCAGATTGGACTCATCAGCATCATTGTCTATTCGTGCAAGACGAGCAAGATCAGCTTCCATGGCACAGGCCAAAGCAGCATCATGATGCTTCTTCTCTTCATACAGAACTTTGTAACATTTGTTTGTGCCAAATGTTCGGAATCCTCTGGGACATTTGATTTTCCTGTTTGGTTTACCTGTAAGTTAAATAATTATATACTTTGCATTCATGATATGCCAAATACATAATGTTTTTAGTGGGTATTTTTAAATAATCTTTCTTGACTGTATTACATATATATAGAGCTGCCTTTATTCTGTGATGGCAGAGTTACTGTTTGTATTTATTTACAAGTTTGTAATGAATATCTGATACTTACAGTGTCTTCCATCACCCTTGAATCCTTTGTTACACACACATCGTCCATTCAGCAAACACCGTGCATTCCTGGAACATTTACCAAGTTTTTCTTTATGTTCAACTATGTCACCGTCTTTATTTCTTACACATGTGTATTTTGTGTGACAGTGGTGAATGTAATAGGATTTGGGATTGTCAACCTGCATCAGAAAATAAAATATTTTATTAAAATACATACGTATATACAGAAACACACGCACTCACACACATGCACACAGATAGATAGATAGATTAAAAAGTTACTAGCATAAATAAAGGGGGATCATTATTTTACCTTTTTTTTCCTTTTTCAAAAATCATTTTATATTATTTATCAACATAATATACAACTACAAACACACATGTGGTTTACCTGACTACCCCCCCATATATATATATAAATACATAAATCAAGATTCCAGACCTTCAGATGAGTGGTGATTATAAATTGTAGTTATCTTTAATGATTAATATTGGCTAATAACATTAAACAGAAAAAAACCCATCATCTATAAAACTGTTACTAAAATATTATTATTTCAATGAAGCAGATTTTTGCAAAACTTGAATGAAAACACAGGTGTATTATTCCCAGGTTCATATTTATTTTCCATTAATTAGTTTTATTATGTCACCACAAACTGGAATGAGATAAGAAAGTACAATTATTATGCCCTTAAAATATTTTTTTTTTTTTGTTTGTTAATAAAATATAACATTATTTTACAAACCTTCAAGTAATGGCCATTAACAACACATCCACATGCCTCAGTTGGCACACAGTCATCTCCTTGTTTAACAAAACCTTCATTACAGGCACAGTCTAATTGCTTCTCATCAACATTACAGTTTTCTTCTGCATCCAGGTCAGCACAGGTGTTTTCACACACACTGTGGATTCGGAACGAAGAATGGCGAGGACATTTCTTGGCTGAAAGAAAATGTAACGAATATTTAACAATAGTCAGGAACATTAAAATTAACACATAAAAATAATAATATTATATGTTTTATATGTGACAAACCAAGACAAACATTCCTTCATTTATTTGGGAAACAGAACATCACCCAGAAAAAAAAAGATGCATTGGCTAAAACATGTAAAAAAATGACAAGAACTTTATTAAACACTGTTTTCTCCCTATCATGAAATTTAATTATAGGATAATTTAATGACTTTTTAAATCAATTCTAATTATTCCAGACTTGGAAATAAAATTAAATATGCAAATTACAAATTATTTGCATGTTTGTATGCACAGTTAAAAATACATATTACATATTTTGGATTCAGTATGAATAATTAGGTTTGATTAATTTTTAAAAATGGGACAAACTAATTTTAGATCAATGTAAACAAAACAAGGCTATAATATACTTACTGCATTGTCCTTTACTTGCAGGGTAGATGTTAATAAGAGCATCAGCAAACATATCTTTAGCTGCTCCAGCAGCAGTTTTCAGGTTGTCACAGAATTCACGTTTCTGTTCATTGTTGCAGTAATCTTCTTCACACTGGTCCTGAAGTTTTTTCAGGAAGTCACTGATTAAAGAACCATCACACATTTTTTTACCTTTCAGAGCAGTCATGAATGGTCCATTAGGATCAGTAATCATTCCACATCGTGATTTAGATCGGATGAATTGAAGTTCTTTCTTACTGCATTTTTTCAGGACCTTTGTTGTGGTGCATCTGAAAATAAAAAATAATAATAATAAAAAAAAAAATTAGGCAATTCTAATATAATTTAATTGAGAATAAAATCAAGCTTTGTAATTTTAAGTGGAAGTGTCAGTTTGTATTTTACTGACATCTGAGTATCTAATTTATGAATATATAAATAAAACATACTTTCCAAACTGTTCATCTGCAAGCCATGAATCACCAATTTGTCTGGCTTTGTCATTCCGGTTTCTTCCTTTTGGTTTGGCTCCATTTCTCAGTCTAAATTCCACGTCTTGTTTGCCATTGAAGTTTCCACAAAGACCTTGAACCTGATTTATGAAAATATGCTCAAAACACTGCATACTAAAATATAATATGTTTTTCTCGTTTTGTGCTTCTCTCTGTGGGTGGATATATATTTATGATTTCTGTGCAAATATAGCTGAGAAAACCACCATCATTGATTTTATTCCCACTCTTGGTAATTTTGAAATCACTGTCATCATTAACCTTACGAAACATTTAGGAACATTTTTTCCTATATTTCTTTTCTATGTGCAGCTTAAGTTTAAATCAACAAAGAACATTTTTATGAGAATGATATGATAAACTCACCTTTCCTTGGTATGACATAGGCAAACGAATCTGCACATATGTTGATCCATCAAACATTACTTCTAAGCAGTTAGACAGCTTAATTTTCACAAAACGTCCAAAATGGTCAATTTGCATTGAATAACCATCCATATCTTTGTTCCATGGCAAGTCAATTCTTTGCATGGCACCAGGCTCTCCAATCTAGAAATGAAGATGTAAAAAATAAATAACCAAGTCATAGTTATTAAAAATTATACGTTACAACATCATCTATAATTATTACTTTCAAAATTATTTTGTATGTTGTTTATTAAAATGACACATATATAACTGAAATTACTTTAAAAGTTTTTATAACATTGACAACAACTTAAGTCAGTAAATTTTCTTTGTCATTTATAACTGAGTCAAAAAGAGAATAACAAATTTCAAAAAATGAAATTTAAAGTAATATAGTATCTGCATTGTCATATCACAACTTACTTCAACAACTCTTCTCTGGCCAAGTTTAATTGTGTATTTGTCAAAGGTGCATATTATGAAGTCAGTCCATGAAGGACGACCCCTAGGTCTTCTCCTTTTGTGATTCTGGACCTTGCAGCTGAATGGAATAACTCCACTACCTCCAATTACTGTTGTTTCAGACATCACATATGTGCATACTCCCATAAAATCTAACCGCTTATGGCAAGCATCAAAGGATCTGTAATGTGGATCACCACTGGCAGTGCAGATTCCAACAGCTGGAATTTGAATATCGTTCTTAAGCATTATATATAATAAACACAAAGTTATAACTGAAATACTTTCTTGTTAGCCATATAAATATTTTCAGTTAAACATTTATATATGAAACATATATACTGATAAGCATGCACATGTACACATAAACATATACCATAAATATAAATATATAAATATGAATTACACATTCATACACTGATGAACAGAGAATATTTAAGTGCCATCAAAGTGAAAATATGTGTATTCACACAAAATATTTCAAATAAAAACATTTTACTCACTCTGACATTTTCCTGCCTGATCACAACAACTACCAGAACACTGTCCTCGGCTTCTTCGTCTTCTTCCTACACATCGGAAACCTCCTCTCATGTTTCTACACTTTGCTCCTCTAGCTCGGCAGATATTGCGATTTTTTTTCAGTGCACAGAAATTGATGACTGTATAAACAAAAATAGGGCTCAGAACAGGCAAGCAATCTTTTCTTTTCAAATTTATTCATAATATAAAATATCACAATAAAAGTTCTGGAATAAGCCATGACAATGAAAGTTTTGTTTTTAACCCCAAAAAAAAAAAAAAAAAAAATAAAAAAATAATAATAATAATTAAAATAATATGTATATTAAAGTATTTGACCAAAAGTAATTATCCTTGGTTAATTTGCTTTACAGAAAGACTACTGATAAAATGGAAAATTAGAGTATAAATGAAACTAAAAATTGCTTGCCAAAATGACTGCAGAAAAGTAAGTTAGTATTTAGGGCACCATTTACAAGCTGACAATCCCAGTTCCATGTATGCATTCGCACATGCACACACTCACCCACACCAAAATAAATCATAAATACATAACACCTGTACACACAAACATATTTCATAAACAGAAGTGTCCTTATATTTAATACACAAGTCCAATACATAAATAATTATAATAAGCTGTTTCATAAAAAATCCATTTTAAATAGCAAACATAATGAGAAAACAAAATTGTATAAAAACTTTTAAGATCATAGACCAAGATGTTATATCAGTATTTGAAATAATGCAAAAGAACATTGAAATTAAAGATTTTTAAATTAAATTACTGGAGCAGTTTTGTTAATAAATAACTGCTTTAAGGATTTTTGCTAATATTAATATTTATAAGTAATGTATTTTTGCTGAACAATACAAAATAAAAGGAAAAATTATTTAAAATTTGTATTTGAATCATAGCTATAAATCAATTACTATCATATTTACTGTATGCTGCACATACACTTAAATATTCTTATTATTACTAAAACAAACTTGATCATAAATACCCTTTTCACAGAGAACCTTGATTTCAAAGTCAGGACAGTTCCTTCCCCTACACAGAATACCACCTCCGTTTCGCCACAGAGAGCATGGTCTGGCAAATCGTCTGCCCCTGTATCTACTTGTAACATAAGGACCTCCTCTAACACGGCATTTGATAGCCTTGGGGTATCTGCATAAGTTTCTGATTCGCCTTCGGATTTTCTGAATAGAGCAAAATATTTTAAGAATACAATTAATAAATTTTATATTTTACTATAATAAATAGTTATTAAAAAATTACACCTAATACATTCTTCCATCTATAACATTTTAGAATTCTTATAACATTTTGTGCACTGATGGAGTAAAAAATATTATTAATTCATAAATTCTTTTGTTCAGTATTCTTCATTCATTCAATTTCCAATTAAATAGGAAATATGTGGATGTCTCGGGCAATGTTTTTGTTTTTGTAAACATATATTTCAGACTTCCTAATACTCTAGAGTACTGTATGTTCACTTAATATACACTCTATAGTCTAATGGGCATGTTTGTACAGGAACGTCATTACACATACCCTTGATTTGCGACACCTGTTATAACTCTCATACTCATAGCGTTTAGATGGTCTATGGTTGTTCATCCAAGGAGTCCATTCATATTCATTAGGATCAACATTATTGGCTGTGAAAAATAATTATTTATCAACTTCAGTATAATAATAATAATAGTTATAATAGTTATAATAAATATTGATATAAAAATAGAGAAATAAATACAGAGTTTCAATAACAGTATAAAAATAAAACTTTAGTAAGTTCACAATATGCCTATTAATAAAATAATAATAATGAAAAAGTGTGACATACTAAATTCACAGCAGAATCCTGATCGTCTGTTGCAGTTGGCCAGAACTGGTCGTCCATGTCGGTATCTTTCAAAGTCAACCATGACACATTTGTTCTTCGTGAAGTCAGCAGTATCAAGAGCTTCTTCTTCAGCCTGTTTCTTGATAGCATGATCAGTCATCAGACCTCGGAATCTCTTAGCTCTGAAAGATCCTCCACACCTCATAATGAAATCTTTGACAGCGTCTATTTCACCTCTGGCGAAAGCTCTCCTAAGAGAGCCTCTTGTTGTACTTCTGAAAAATACCTGGTGGGAAATAAAGAGAAAGTTTTTATCCTTGACAGGAATCTGTAAACAAGTTGTTATGACTAGTACATTTTATAATTTTTCTACTGAAGGCAGAATATAATTCAAATTAATCTTAAAAGTGCATCAAAATAATGAAATATGAAATAAACTAAATATATTTCAGCTTGCGAGAAAAAAATTAAGATGTTTCTGGTAATTCTAATTTATTTATTAGAAAAATGCAGACAGTCAACAAATTTAGAATTTTGGTTAATTTATCTGTTTTTGATAGTTACAAGACACATGAACAAATTATGTTTTCAGAAGACGTTTTGAGCCAGTTTAAAAATAACTAATAAAAAGATTTACTACTGCCCATAAATAATGTATATGAAATGTGTACATATTTACAGATAATTTTATATTTATTATAAGGCTTTGATATCAGTAAAATCTTATTAAAACTCCATGTATTAACATTTTAGTTTTTATGAAAATAATTTTAAAAGTACCCTTCCATGTTTGACTCTTTCCACTTCTCCTGCTTCTCGCAACACTCGTCTGAAATCTATATCCACACCAGCAGACCACCGATTCCTCCTCCTCCCTAATTAACAAACATTTAGAACTTTATTAGAAAATGTTCATGTATACTTTAATTATTGTTTTGATTATTGTAAAGTGCATTATTACTGATATGATGGACATTTGTTTGTTTGTTTATTTATCTTTTATTTACACTTACTTCGATTGAATCGACCAAGTCGTCTCATGCCAGCAACGATATTTTTGACTCTGAAAAGTTCACCACCAATCCTTCGGCATCTAGCAAATGCTTCAGCATATGTTGCACGACAGTTAGAGCAGTACAGACATTTACCTTCCACATTTTTGAATGGACGCGGACAGAAGAACACATTGGACAGGGCTGTATGAAAATAACATTAAAGTGATTTAAAAATAGGGGACAAAATGAATGAAAGAAAGAAATAAAAATAACAAAAGGAAAAGTGAATGAATCAAATAGAAGAAAAAAGAAAGAATTAGAGATTAAGAAGAGAATAAATGAACCTTAAATATAAAAACTCCTTTTCTTAATAAACAATAGGAAGAACATCTCTCTCTCTCTCTCTCTCTCTCTCTCTCTCTCTCTCTCTCTCTCTCTCTCTCTCTCTCTCTCTTGCTCTCTCTCTTGCTCTCTCTCTTGCTCTCTCTGATAAACCCAGGGACAAATTTTTCACAAAGTCAGCTACATTTAATGCTACTTTACTAAACTTTAAAGATATGTTTATCAAAAGAGAATAAAAAATAAACTGGATAGTTTATGTGACAAGCTAATGGCTAATAATGAATTTGTTATCTTTTTTTTTCCATTTTAGATTTAGAAAAATACTTAACACTGAAACATAATTTAATTCTGAATAATAAGCCACAATTTTTTTAAATATTATTTTCTGATTTAAAATAGAAATTCTGATTAGAAAATTGCCGGTTAAATTATATCTTTCAAGTCTAGATTTAGAATAGGTAATAGATGTAGTTAAAATGAAAACTATAAATCAAGAGGGCAACCTTTTTCGAGAAGCGGGCCACATGAGACATGGCTCATCCTCAGGTACTAATTTAGGTGATTAATGTTATTTTCCTTGTGAAATTAGGCGGGCCACTGAGAAAACCGCAGTTTGCCCATGACTGCTGTAAATCCTTCGGTTTTATAATAGCTATATAATATTATTTTTAAAAATTCATACCTATGCATTCTTTAACAAAATCTCGTCGTCCGTATCTTCCGTATTTAGATCGGCCTCTGTAACAACGACACTGAAGTCTGCTGGAACATCTAGCATTTCTGGGACATCGGTTTCTTTGGCCTCTCACATATTTCACCTTGCCATTTACACATCGTCGCGGACTTCTGCAGCCTTTCCTAAGGAAGAACCCTTCTCCGTGCTGTGTAATAAAACAGCATCAGTTCAAATTATTTGACGCTAGAATTCACGTTATTGTATATTCACTTAATAATCGAGTACTGTCGAAACGGTTCATCACCCTCCCCGGTATAAGGCATTCTCGTTTACTGCGTCCTCCCCCAAAAAAAAATTCTTGAGCTCCAAACATCTGAATTAAAAATATACATTATTTTTTCTCGTTTTGCAGTCCCCAGGCTATCTGCAAGCACAATAAAATTACCCAATAAACAGCCATCAGCCGATCATGTCTACCATATCAACTTGTAAGCTGATCGGACTTAAGTCAGACATCTAAGTTTACTGAATCCATATTTTCTTTGTATAGTACTGTAAGTAATCACCTTGTTTGAACCTTAAGTCTGCACATTTCTATTCTTTCTTTAGTAAGCCTTTTAATTAGTTTAAATCAAACACAATTTGCTCTGCAGTATGTTTAATATTTGATACGTAAAAAGGAAGATCCATTTCCAATCATTCCGATATAAATTTTATTTATCTCTTTGTGCACTGTAAAAACAAGGATGTCGAACTTCTCATTAACGCAGTTTGTAAGCATCGAAACCTGTATGATACTAGTATACCAGAATATAGGGATCATGAACTTTCAGAAAAATCGAGGACTACAGTAAGCGTGGGTCCCTACAAAATATATAATATGAACTGCTATTGGTTTAAAAAAAAAAAAAAATGACGTGGATAATTCCTAAATGTACACTTTCCATTGAACGGCGAGTATTAACACAAACATGACTGTCGCTAAACTCAATTTTCTATACGAAAACATTTTTATTTTCTTGTAATTCCACACTTCTTCCCAAAGTGTTTTTTAAGATTGTAATTAGGAAGCTTTGCTTTGTAAAAAATAATTCATATTCAAACATTTATTACACCAGTGAAAATATCAATATTTGCATATGGCCGATACAGAAGTAATTAATTTGAACATATAAAATGCTAAAATATGGTTTTAATTCTTAATATATAAATTATAATTAATCATTAAAGTGAGACAAAACTTACTCTGTATGTTCTGTGGTTGACTCGGCATCGTTTACGGTACCTCCCTGTTTAAATATAAATCAGATTTGGTTTTAGTAAACTTTAACATACATGCACACAGAGACAGTCATTTTCATATTTATTAGAGTAGAATATTATTTAGAAATTTAGAAGCCATAAAAGCAAAATTCAAATGTAATGCATAACATACCAGAACATTAATAACGTAACAAATGCTTCCTTCTGAGTATTTCTCTATTAAGATATAAAAAACAAAAATTACTCACTGCGGCTGCCATCACGATACTCACCCAAATCAATTTGTTAGAGGAGTTTAAGAAACATCAGAAAGGTATATATTGAGAGAAAAAATATTGAAAATATTAAAACATGCAAAATAATGTACACAAAGAAATCTAATAAAACATGCTACGAATAATATGCAAATGCGATTAAAACATGCTCTGAACATGCAAGTGCAAAAAAAAACACAAAAAAACACAACAACAACAGCAAAATAAAAAAATAATTAAATAAAAAAATACAAATGAAACAGAAACTCCAAGGAAATTAAATTAATTCAGTTTTTTTTTTTTTTTTTTTTTTTGTTGTTGTTGTTGCTGCTGTTGTTGTTGTTTTGGAAAAATATTTTAATATCAATACCCATGATTTGTAATAATAATAATAATAACTGATCTCAGTTTTCATTATTCAAAATGAAAAAACATAGAATCTGAATTTATCTGTTATGCATAACCGCGTTCTTATGACTATTCATTTCGTAGGTTATATTTGGTTGTTTTTATTATCGTCTGAATATGTTTGAATATTTAGATGGTTTATAAGGTATTGACTTTGTGAAAACGTTATTTTACTAGAAATATTTTTCGGGCTTCATACTCATACAAACGTGCAGATTCATTTAAACTATGGAATTCAAAAAGGAATTAGAGATGTATTATGATTCAAAAGGAATTTTCATTTAAATTTAATATATTTGTTTATCTTATATAAAAGATAAAGTGAAAAAAAAAAGGAGATTATTTCCGAATGCAGCATACACAATAATAATGAAACAATATTATAAAATGATAAAACTTTAGAGGAATTAGTTTGACGGATTTATTTTTTTGTTCCTTTTTAAACTATAAAATGTTTAACCTATTTGTAAGATTAGTACATTTGGTGGGGTATAATCTTACTGAATAAATAAAAATATTTGCAATAAAATTGTTGTGTTCATGCTCTTATATTTAACTATATAAAATATATATAGGGTAGCTCAACGCCTAAATATCAGAGATCATATAATATAGCCGCTAACTGGTGTCTATATTAGCTTCCATCTGAAAAATGTCCTTTGCGCCCAGAAACGAAGTCGATTAATAAAGACGATTGTATCTTAGATTCATTTTATTATTTTCGTCAAGTTTTTAGTAAAATTCATATATATTTTTTTAGTTTATTAGTTTTTTTATTTAGTGTCTACAAACCATATAAAACAAAATATGTCTGCCATTTCCTCTCAGATAATACTTTTTTTTTTCTGCCACGAAGATTTATTGAAATATTATTGTCAGATAGTTTATTATTATTATTATTATTATTTCAATAAAGTTTATAAGCACGGGCTTATTTGCTATCTGATGAAAGATACCTATAAATATAATAATTTTCAAAACAAGTAATGCAGAAATATTGGATTGCAGATTAAAATAAGTGAACTCGTTTTCAATATTACGCACAGAATCACAGAAATATAATTCTTTAATTAATAACTGGAGTAAAACATTAAAAAAAAATGTATATCACATAAAACAGGAAATTTAGAATGCTTCCTACCATTTATTATCAAAATGCGTGTAACAACGACATCGAAACAATGTTCTATGTAAATAATCGTATATGATTACATTTTATCGTAGTTATTTAAACACAAGTTGTAAAATTATTAATTGTTTAAGATACACATATAATTTTGATTAAAAGATTTCTTTGAGATAATTCATCAATTTTAAGGATGTGTTTGTGGGTGGGTGGGTGTGTTCAGATAAATCAAAATTTCAAGTAAAAAGTATGGAGTAATAATGTAGATATATAAAAATAGTCACTCCACAAAAAATAAAAGTAATAAAAATAATAAAACAATAAAAAATATAAAGAAAAGAGAAAGAAAAGGAAATTGTATGTATGTGTATATATATAAGAAAATATTTTATGATATGGTAAAAAATAGAAATGTCACCATTATAAACAAATTAAATGCACAACTAAATTTAAGGAATTTTTTCAAAGTTAAAAATTAAGTCAAAACAAAAGTGTATCTACGTACTACGATGTCTTCTTATATAACGTATCCACCATCTCTCTCGACCTGAAACAAGTTCATTAAATTTCTTTTAAATTCTTCATAAAAAATATAGATATTCATTAAAATAATTAAAAAATTTATGACGCAACAATTTATAATTTCATATAAAGTCAACATCTTTTAATTAATTTATTTGTTTCTTTGTTTTATTGAGCTAACAATTTTAACGTATTTTTTCAAGACAAAATGATAACGCTAACAAGAAAGGTCAATAACATATTGAGATATAAACTACTTTTTACTAACCTAGACCACGATGTCTTCTCAGCCATCGTCTCCAGTACTTGCCACCTCCTGAAATAATTGAATTACATTTCTGTTTATGTTCTTGTAATGTTTATTTTATTATCTATTTCGATAATAAAGCATTCAAAACACTGTAAACTGATCAAGGACATACGGCCCCTCTTTCAGAATAAGAAATTATTTCGACCAGTCATACCTTTTACTTACAAATGATCCGTTCTCTCTAATCATATGATGCTAAAAATTACTGATAAAATCTATTAAAATAAAACAGAAAAGACCGAACCTGGTTTATTTAAAAAAGAAACTAAGTGTAATTATTATTATTATGATTATTATGATTATGATTATTATTGTTGTTGTTGTTGTTTTTTGTTTTTTTTTAAAGTATAATGTACTCACGTCTAAATGCTCTTATTCGACTTCGACTTGGTCCTGCGTGAAATAATAAAGAAATTCACATAAAGAAATTCACGTGAAAAAAAGAAAAACAAATGTACATAAATTACTTAAACGTATTTTCAAAACACGTAAAAACACGAAAAAACAATATTTTGATAAAATTGATATTCCACCTCTTCTTCTTCTTCATTTTCTTCTTCTAATCATTTACAGTTATAATGTTTGAAAAAGTAGAGCGAGAATGTCAGTTAACCTCAATCTTCTCATTCTGCGCTTCTATTATCATTATTACTTTTCTTCTTCTTACTATTATTATTATTATTATTATTATTATTACTGTCATTATTATATTTACTTCTATGATGTCGATGTCTTCGTAGCCAACGTCTCCACCATCTCTCTCTTCCTATAAAGAAAAACAAAATAAAAACATTCACATGTAAGTGAATATCTTCAATATATTTTTCAATTTCTAAATATTTTATTTTATTATACTAAACAACATACTAACCTCGACCACGATGTTTTCTCAGCCATCTCCTCCAATATTTTCCACCACCTGAAATCAGTGAATATCAATATTCTTAACTTTCTTTATCCAACTAAATTTACTAGTTGTCGTGCAAAATGGCAATACAGTGGTCATAAAACATAAAGAAAAATTCAGTTCTTCATCTTCTTCTTCTTCTTCTTCTTCTCCTTATTATTATTATTATTATTATTATTATTGTCTTGATTTTTGCTGTTCTTGTTGATATTATTACTATTATTCTACACATCTGAAAATTATAACTATATAAATATCCTAATGTTCATAATATCCAAAAATTAACTAACTGAAGTACCACAATTCTTTAATATGGAAAAACACACA
>CM022675.1:17357188-17369688 GCA_012295275.1 Chrysomallon squamiferum
CTTATTATTATTATTACTAATTTATTTTCTCGATGTTGGTGATCTTGTTCATATTGTTAGTATTGTTATACACATGGGAAAATTATAATTATATAAATATCCTAATTTTCATAATATCCAAAGATTTAAGCTAACTGAAGTACCATAATTCTTTATTAGGGAAAAACACACAAAATTATACTAACGTCTGTAAGCTCGAATTCTGCTTCTGCTTGGTCCTAGAAGAGAACAAATAAATCGAATATTAGTAAATAAATATTTTAATACTAAAAATATACTTATCCTTTTGCTACAACAGATTTATCTAAAATGTAAAAATATTCTTTGTTATATTCATTTACTGCTATTATTTTCTCAAATGTTAAATCTGTATTTCCATTAGCCTCGCCATTTTAAAAATTATTTTCATATTATCATCACTGTCATCGTCATCATCATCATCATTGTTATTATTATTATTATTATTATTATTATTATTATTATTATAATTATTATCATTATAATTATTATATTTACTTCTGTGATGTCGATTACTTCTTAGCCAACGTCTCCACCATCTCTCTCTTCCTATAAACAATAAAAATAAAACAACTCGTGTGAGAGTGTATATCTCTAATTATGTTTTCAGTTATTCATTATTTTCTTTCATTACAATTATAATTACAAAAGTTTCACTAAGCAACATACTAACCTCGACCACGATGTTTTCTCAGCCATCTCCTCCAATATTTTCCACCACCTGAAATCATTGAATATCAATATTCTTAACTTTCTTTATCCAACTAAATTTACTAGTTGTCGTGCAAAATGGCAATACAGTGGTCATAAAACATAAAGAAAAATTCAGTTCTTCTTCTTCTTCTTCTTCTTCTTCTTATTATTATTATTACTAATTTATTTTCTCGATGTTGGTGATCGTGTTCATATTGTTAGTATTGTTATACACATGGGAAAATTATAATTATATAAATATCCTAATTTTCATAATATCCAAAGATTTAAGCTAACTGAAGTACCATAATTCTTTATTAGGGAAAAACACACAAAATTATACTAACGTCTGTAAGCTCGAATTCTGCTTCTGCTTGGTCCTAGAAGAGAATAAATAAATCGAATATTAGTAAATAAATATTTTAATACTAAAAATATACTTATCCTTTTGCTACAACAGATTTATCTAAAATGTAAAAATATTCTTTGTTATATTCATTTACTGCTATTATTTTCTCAAATGTTAAATCTGTATTTCCATTAGCCTCGCCATTTTAAAAATTATTTTCATATTATCATCACTGTCATCGTCATCATCATCATTGTTATTTTTATTATTATTATTATTATTATTATTATTATTATTATTATTATTATTACAATTATTATTATTATCATCATTATAATTATTATATTTACTTCTGTGATGTCGATGTCTTCTTAGCCAACGTCTCCACCATCTCTCTCTTCCTATAAACAGTAAAAATAAAACAACTCGTGTGAGAGTGTATATCTCTAATTATGTTTTCAGTTATTCAATATTTTCTTTCATTACAATTATAATTACAAAAGTTTCACTAAACAACATACTAACCTCGACCACGATGTTTTCTCAGCCATCTCCTCCAATATTTTCCACCACCTGAAATCATTGAATATCAATATTCTTAACTTTCTTTATCCAACTAAATTTGCTAGTTGTCGTGCAAAATGGCAATACAGTGGTCATAAAACATAAAGAAATATTCAGTTCCTCTTCTTCTCCTTCTTCTTCTTTTTATTATTATTATTATTATTACTAATTTATTTTCTCGATGTTGGTGATCTTGTTCATATTGTTAGTATTGTTACACACATGGGAAAATTATAATTATATAAATATCCTAATTTTCATAATATCCAAAGATTTAAGCTAACTGAAGTACCATAATTCTTTATTAGGGAAAAACACACAAAATTATACTAACGTCTGTAAGCTCGAATTCTGCTTCTGCTTGGTCCTAGAAGAGAATAAATAAATCGAATATTAGTAAATAAATATTTTAATACTAAAAATATACTTATCCTTTTCCTACAACAGATTTATCTAAAATGTAAAAATATTCTTTGTTATATTCATTTACTGCTATTATTTTCTCAAATGTTAAATCTGTATTTCCATTAGCCTCGCCATTTTAAAAATTATTTTCATATTATCATCACTGTCATCGTCATCATCATCATCATTGTTATTATAATTATTATTATCATCATTATAATTATTATATTTACTTCTGGGATGTCGATTACTTCTTAGCCAACGTCTCCACCATCTCTCTCTTCCTATAAACAATAAAAATAAAACAACTCGTGTGAGAGTGTATATCTCTAATTATGTTTTCAGTTATTCATTATTTTCTTTCATTACAATTATAATTACAAAAGTTTCACTAAACAACATACTAACCTCGACCACGATGTTTTCTCAGCCATCTCCTCCAATATTTTCCACCACCTGAAATCATTGAATATCAATATTCTTAACTTTCTTTATCCAACTAAATTTACTAGTTGTCGTGCAAAATGGCAATACAGTGGTCATAAAACATAAAGAAAAATTCAGTTCTTCTTCTTCTTCTTCTTCTTCTTCTTATTATTATTATTATTACTAATTTATTTTCTCGATGTTGGTGATCTTGTTCATATTGTTACTATTGTTATACACATGGGAAAATTATAATTATATAAATATCCTAATTTTCATAATATCCAAAGATTTAAGCTAACTGAAGTACCATAATTCTTTATTAGGGAAAAACACACAAAATTATACTAACGTCTGTAAGCTCGAATTCTGCTTCTGCTTGGCCCTAGAAGAGAACAAATAAATCGAATATTAGTAAATAAATATTTTAATACTAAAAATATACTTATCCTTTTGCTACAACAGATTTATCTAAAATGTAAAAATATTCTTTGTTATATTCATTTACTGCTATTATTTTCTCAAATGTTAAATCTGTATTTCCATTAGCCTCGCCATTTTAAAAATTATTTTCATTTTATCATCATTGTCATCATCATTATTATTATGATTACTATTATTATTATTTTTATCATCATAATTATTATCATTATAATCATTATATTTACTTCTGTGACGTCGATGTCTTCTCAGCCAACGTCTCCACCATCTCTCTCTTCCTATAAACAGTAAAAATAAAACAACTCGTGTGAGAGTGTATATCTCTAATTATGTTTTCAGTTATTCATTATTTTCTTTCATTACAATTATAATTACAAAAGTTTTAGTAAACAACATACTAACCTCGACCACGATGTTTTCTCAGCCATCTCCTCCAATATTTTCCACCACCTGAAATCATTGAATATCAATATTCTTAACTTTCTTTATCCAACTAAATTTACTAGTTGTCGTGCAAAATGGCAATACAGTGGTCATAAAACATAAAGAAAAATTCAGTTCTTCTTCTTCTTCTTCTTCTTCTTCTTATTATTATTATTATTACTAATTTATTTTCTCGATGTTGGTGATCTTGTTCATATTGTTACTATTGTTATACACATGGGAAAATTATAATTATATAAATATCCTAATTTTCATAATATCCAAAGATTTAAGCTAACTGAAGTACCATAATTCTTTATTAGGGAAAAACACACAAAATTATACTAACGTCTGTAAGCTCGAATTCTGCTTCTGCTTGGTCCTAGAAGAGAATAAATAAATCGAATATTAGTAAATAAATATTTTAATACTAAAAATATACTTATCCTTTTCCTACAACAGATTTATCTAAAATGTAAAAATATTCTTTGTTATATTCATTTACTGCTATTATTTTCTCAAATGTTAAATCTGTATTTCCATTAGCCTCGCCATTTTAAAAATTATTTTCATATTATCATCACTGTCATCGTCATCATCATCATTGTTATTTTTATTATTATTATTATTATTATTATTATTATTATTATTACCATTATTATTATTATCATCATTATAATTATTATATTTACTTCTGTGATGTCGATGTCTTCTTAGCCAACGTCTCCACCATCTCTCTCTTCCTATAAACAGTAAAAATAAAACAACTCGTGTGAGAGTGTATATCTCTAATTATGTTTTCAGTTATTCAATATTTTCTTTCATTACAATTATAATTACAAAAGTTTCACTAAACAACATACTAACCTCGACCACGATGTTTTCTCAGCCATCTCCTCCAATATTTTCCACCACCTGAAATCATTGAATATCAATATTCTTAACTTTCTTTATCCAACTAAATTTTCTAGTTGTCGTGCAAAATGGCAATACAGTGGTCATAAAACATAAAGAAATATTCAGTTCCTCTTCTTCTCCTTCTTCTTCTTCTTTTTATTATTATTATTATTATTACTAATTTATTTTCTCGATGTTGGTGATCTTGTTCATATTGTTAGTATTGTTATACACATGGGAAAATTATAATTATATAAATATCCTAATTTTCATAATATCCAAAGATTTAAGCTAACTGAAGTACTATAATTCTTTGTTAGGGAAAAACACATAAAATTATACTAACGTCTGTAAGCTCGAATTCTGCTTCTGCTTGGCCCTAGAAGAGAATAAATAAATCGAATATTAGTAAATAAATATTTTAATACTAAAAATATACTTATCCTTTTGCTACAACAGATTTATCTAAAATGTAAAAATATTCTTTGTTATATTCATTTACTGCTATTATTTTCTCAAATGTTAAATCTGTATTTCCATTAGCCTCGCCATTTTAAAAATTATTTTCATTTTATCATCATTGTCATCATCATTGCTATTATTATTATTACTATTATTATTATTTTTATCATCATAATTATTATCATTATAATCATTATATTTACTTCTGTGATGTCGATGTCTTCTCAGCCAACGTCTCCACCATCTCTCTCTTCCTATAAACAGTAAAAATAAAACAACTCGTGTGAGAGTGTATATCTCTAATTATGTTTTCAGTTATTCATTATTTTCTTTCATTACAATTATAATTACAAAAGTTTTAGTAAACAACATACTAACCTCGACCACGATGTTTTCTCAGCCATCTCCTCCAATATTTTCCACCACCTGAAATCATTGAATATCAATATTCTTAACTTTCTTTATCCAACTAAATTTACTAGTTGTCGTGCAAAATGGCAATACAGTGGTCATAAAACATAAAGAAAAATTCAGTTCTTCTTCTTCTTCTTCTTCTTCTTCTTCTTCTTATTATTATTATTACTAATTTATTTTCTCGATGTTGGTGATCTTGTTCATATTGTTGCTATTGTTATACACATGGGAAAATTATAATTATATAAATATCCTAATTTTCATAATATCCAAAGATTTAAGGTAACTGAAGTACCATAATTCTTTGTTAGGGAAAAACACACAAAACTATACTAACGTCTGTAAGCTCGAATTCTGCTTCTGCTTGGCCCTAGAAGAGAATAAATAAATCGAATATTAGTAAATAAATATTTTAATACTAAAAATATACTTATCCTTTTCCTACAACAGATTTATCTAAAATGTAAAAATATTCTTTGTTATATTCATTTACTGCTATTATTTTCTCAAATGTTAAATCAGTATTTCCATTAGCCTCGCCATTTTAAAAATTATTTTCATATTATCATCACCGTCATCGTCATCATCATCATTGCTATTATTATTATTACTATTGTTATTATTATTATCATTAGAATTATGATATTTACTTCTGTGATGTCGATGTCTTCTTAGCCAACGTCTCCACCATCTCTCTCTTCCTATAAAACAATAAAAATAAAATAATTCGTGTGAAAGTTATATCTGTAATAGTGTAAACAGTTATTCAATATTTTCTTTCATTACAATTATAATTATAAAGTTTCACTAAACAACATACTAACCTCGACCACGATGTTTTCTCAGCCATCTCCTCCAGTATTTTCCACCACCTGAAATCGTTGAATATCCACATTCTTAACTTTCTTTATAGAACTAATTTTACTAGATATAGTGCGAAATGGCAATACAGTGGTCATAAAAGATACAGAAAATGTATTTCGTGTTGTTGTTGTTATTGTTTTTGTTGTTGTTTTTGTAGTTATTATTATTATTATTATTATTATTATTATTATTATTATTATTATTATTATTATTATTATTATTTTCTTCTTGATATTGAAATAAATTATATTTTATAAAGATCCTAATAATGATGATACGAAAGATTAACGTCAACTAAAGTATCGTAAACTCTTTATTATGGGAGAAAAACACAAAATTATACTAACGTCTGTAAGCTCGAATTCTGCTTCTGCTTGGTTCTGTGAAGAGAATCAAAAACCGAATATTAGTAAATCAATATTTTAATACTAAAAGCATGTTTATCATGTTACTACAACAGCTTTATCTAAAAAGTAAAAAAAATATTCTTTGTTTTTGTCTTTTTCTGTTGTATTATTTTCTCAAACGTTAAATCTGCATTTCTTTGAGGCTCGCTATTTTATTATTATTAATATTATTATTATTATTATTATTATTATTATTATTTGTTTTTACTTTTGTGACGTCGATGTCTTCTCAGCCAACGTCTCCACCATCTCTCTCTTCCTAGAAAAAGATAATAAATAAATAAAATAACATAAATTAAACCATTCATGTGTAAGTGAATATCTTTAATATGTATTTATTTATTTAAAATATTTTTAAAATTATAATTATAATACAATGGTTTTATTAAACAGCATACCGACCTCGGCCACGATGTCTTCTCAGCCATCTTCTCCAATATTTCCCTCCACCTGAAATCAGTGAATAATAATTGTCTCAGCTTTCTTCATACAACACAATTTACTCGATGTGAGTAAAATAGCAATAGAGTTGTTAAAAGATAGAGCAAAAAAGTAATTTTAATTACTCTTTTCCATTTTCTTCTTGCTCTTCTTGTACTTGTTCTTCTTATTATTATTATTACTATTATTTTGATTAAAATATTAATAGAGCATAAAGATCATTATGTTAATTTTGTAAAACGTTAAACTTAGCTAACGTATCATAAACTTTTACTATGGATAACACATAAAATATACTAACGTCTGTATGCTCGAATTCTGCTTTTGCTTGGCTCTGTGCGAGACAAAAAAAAAAGAAATCGAATCATTTAAAATGAAACTTTTTACAGTGAAAACAGATTTATTTTTTCGTAAAAAGATTAATATAGCAAATAAAAATATTCTTTCATAGAACTGACTTTTGTCATTATGTTTGCAAGAATTAAACGGACATTTCTGTTAGCCTTGTCTTCTTGATTTTTCTGCTCATATCATTATTATTATTATGCTGTTGTTGCTGTTGCTATTATTATTATTATTATATTTACTTCTGCCGCGTCGATGTCTTCTTATCCAACGTCTCCACCATCTCTCTCTTCCTAAGAAAATGAAAATAAATAAATCAGAACAACAAAATTCATATAAGTGAATATCATTAATACGTGTTTTTCTGTTGTTAACCGTATTGTTTTATAATAATAGCAAGAATTGTACTTTGATCAAATTCTATACTAACCTCGACCACGATGTCTTCTCAGCCATCTTCTCCAGTATTTCCCTCCACCTGAAATCATCCAGTAATGTTTGTTTACTTTAACTTTACAACGAAATGTATTTCATGAGTACCAAATATCAGTACAGTTTTTACAACACATATTTAAATATAGCAATGAATAACGTTTTATTAATTCAGATATTAATATTTGTTCTTTACTCATAAATTCAATTTTGTTTTTTAAATTTTTTCTTCTTGCTCTTCGTGTTCTTATTCTTGTTGTTGTTGTTGTTGTTGTTGTTCTAATAATAATAATAATAATAATAATTATTATTATTATTATTATTATTATCCTCAGTTAAAAAAAGTAATATTTGTAAAGATCATAATCTTCTGTATATAAGAGATTATAATTAATTAAACTACTTTAGATTCTTTACTGTGGACAAAAAGAAAAATATACTAACGCCTGTAAGCTCGAATTCTGCTTTTGGTTGGTTCTGTGAGGAAAGGAAAGAAAATCAATTATTAGAAATAAATATTTTCATTGTGAAAATACGTTTATCATTTTCCTACAAGAGTATGTTTAGTTTTGTTGTTTTTAAAAAAATCATTTTTATAATTATTTACCATTAATATTATTGCAAAGTTAAACTGGAATTTCTGCTACCTTGCTCCTTTGCTATTCCACTGTTATTAGTTGTAATAGTAGTGACGGTAATAGTTGTGCTAGACTGTTTAGTGCAGTAATTACCTTTCTCATTTGAAGAAATATTAGAGTACATTTATTTTTATAAATTATAATAGTAACCTGTTGCTTACGACCAATGTGAAGTTTCAGTCGAAATGAGGGTAAGAATTTTGTTTTAATTTTTTGTCAATATTAATTTAAAACTTATTCCAATATATTTTATTTTGAAATTGTTTACAAAGGTACGCTTGTATCTTTTATTCTGCTCTTTTTCATTTTTTTTTTATTATTCATATATATTGATTTCATTTTCATTGCTTTTTCTGCTCTTTTGCTACTAGTAGATTCTTTTCCGCTAGTTTGTTCTATGTTTGAAGTCATAAACAGTAACGTTATTATTTTTTAAATAGTCCTTTGGTTTGTGGCCTGAGGAAACACCTTGTTTGAATTTTTGACACTGCTGAATAGTCAGGGTTATAATCAGCATTTATTCCTGCTGGAAGAAAGAACAGATCTGCATTGCTTTCTGTACTCTTTGATCCCAAAACCATGAAGTTTAGTGGATACGTCACAGATAACTGCATACCGTTCATCATATAGTTTCCATTAGGTCATCTGAGAAAAGTACTTTGCTCCACTGTTCTTAAGACCATTAGGCATGTTTCTTCTTAAACGTTTGATTTTCATCCATTTTGATAAAACTCAGATGTAACAAAAAATGACGTCATCGCCTTAGAATTAGTGATAAACCTGTTTAGATTTGCTTGAAGGAAGTTTTTGTGGGCAGCTTGAGGATCATGCAAACAGTGATATAAAATCCGCTCAAATCATTCAGGGAAAATTAAAAATAGTATTATTTTAAATGTGGTTCTACACATTTTGCTTCGATTTTAGGAGCTAAAGAAAGTTTAATAATGTAAAAGCTTGTGTTTCATAAGAACAGTTAACGAAGGGCAACATGTAGAAATACTCTTAGAAATACACATGCTATTATGATTATTGTCTTATCACTTATCTAAAATTAATAAAGACCTTTATTTACTATTAACGTATCTACATTAAATAAGTGTAATATCTATATTATTTATCTAAACTAAATAAAATATTACTATCGATTTGTCACAATACAATACAATACAAAATTACCCATTGTCATTTAAGTAAACTAAATAATAGAACACTACTGGTTTGTATTATTTATATAAACTGAGTAACATAATATTTCAGTTACTTTGGTATTGTTTATCTAAACAATGTCGCACACCTTTTCTATTGTTTTGTTTATCAGTTATCATTTAGATGAAATAATATATAGATCACCGATATATATATATACATAGTACAAACCTTGGCTGTGTGACGTAATTCCACATACTTAACAACTGTTTAAACTAAAACAATGTTTCAGTTAATTCATCTGCTATGGTTTTTCAAATTAACTCACTGGTACCTATCTAACTTTTATTATCTTATTAAAATTATGATCTTTTGACTTATGTAAACAACAATATATTCTTCAAACTGACACTCATCACTTATTTAAGCAACAAAATATATTATTAATTGTAAGAAATATAATTTATGTAAACTTGTATTATATTAATCAAATCTCCTTTATATTTGTCTAGACGTAATACTTACATTGTGAAAAAACTTTTGAATACTGGTAGCACAGAAGATCTGCTTTGTCTGCTTCTTTACTAAAAAATACTTTGTTAAGGAATTGGAAACATGCATATAAAACAGAAAAAGTTAAAAAAAAGAAATGTAAAACCAATCCAGAGTAATGGAAGTAGATGATAAAACCAGCTGCAAAGATATATGTACAATTATAAATAACAACCATATAAAAGTTTGAAAATCATGCATTTATAAAAATGTGGAACATTTCAGAAGGAAGCAAATGTATAATAAATCACATAAAAAGAAATCGTAAAAATGTGATCTTTCTGTTAACTTAAAAATATATATGACATAGTTTACTGTGATAAAACAAGTTTGTTTTTCGTATAGGTTTTGTTGTTTTTGTTATTATTTTTCTCCACAAAACGTCTATATCATTAACTGAAAGCCTTATACCCACAACGAATGTGAACTTTATGAATTTATTGACAAAGTAAAAACCGTTAAAAATAAGAACCATGTCTTAGGTTATTGTCACGTCGAATTGGAAACTAGTGAAAAGAGCGTTTTATTATTTTTTTCATTGATTATTTTTTCATATATAACTTTGTTATTTATTAATTTAAATTTATTTATTTGTTCAATGCTTCTGGTAAGCTAATGTATTTTTTGACTTAAAATAATGAATGTTTGAAGACTACTGTTTTATGCAACATAAATGAATATTAATTCATTCATTAAACAAATTCATCTGATATAATATAGAATTATTTTTAAAATATGAAGCAACGATATACATTCCCTTCTTCCTTTTAAAATTAATTAATTTATTTATTTTTATTTTATTTTATTTTACTTTATTTTGTTATTTATTATGATTACGAACTTTTTACGAATTTAAAATCTTACATCATACATATTTAGCAAGTTAACAGATCGCCAAAACATGCATAACACAAGACATATATTGAAATCTACATAACATAATATATACATATATATATATATATATTATTTTAAAATATATACTAACTTCTGAATGCTTCAATTCTGCTTATAAATCCCGTTCCTGTAAATAAAACATATTGTACGAACTTATTAAAAAATAAAACCAAAATGTTAAACAAGTGCAATATACTTCTAACTTTTAAGTGATAAATATCAACTATAAATTCAAGAAAAGTGAGTTATAGCCTTTACAAAAAATGTTTTTAAATATTACTGTCTACAGTAATACATTTATGATTATTTGTTTTAATTATCATTAATATTAATATGTAAGTGTGCATCAGTAATAGAATACAAAGTATACAACAGCCATTTTGGATTATAGCATATGTCTATGAATGATTTTTATTTCAAGATAATTCTTTCTTGAGGATGGGCATATAGCAGATAACTACTATTTTGGAAGTGGCAACCACTTATAAAGAAAGGACAAAAGGTTCTGATTTTGGTTTATACCTGTATAAAGAAAAAACCCTATTACAAACATAATCCTCTCTCTCTCTCTCTCTCTCTCTCTCTCTCTCTCTCTCTCTCTCTCTCTCTCTCTCTCTCTCTCTCTCTCTCTCTCTCTCTCTCTCTCTTGTAATTTTGGCGTTGTTCTTTTGCTTATTACTTATTTCCGCATTTCTGAGAACGATTTATGCATATACGAGGTATACTTTGCTCGTGTCTACACATTTGAAAATTGCATTTACGATAAACTGTATCCCGAATTCCAAGTTGGTTGTATACTGTAATTAAGGTCACTGTACCAAAACTATATAAGGGATTTATTATTTCATTGTTTCCTTATCATTTCTAACGCCTGTCACTGAACTCCTCTAACCTAATAATTTCGTGAGGAAATAATTTCATTTATAAAAGAACTGACAAGTGCAACTGAATCATTTATATTATATTACGGCTTTGTATAACCATATTATCCAAAACTGTCTACATTTTAAATAAAACTTTTCTTAATAATAATGAACAGATAGAAAATAAGACGATTCAACAACAACTACAACAACAACAATATAATAATAATAATAATAATAATAATAATAATAATAATAATAATAATAATAATAATAATAGTAATAGTAACAGTAGTTATCTGCTATATACCCATCCTCAACAAAGAATCCATATGTTGCTATTATTATTATTATATATTTACCTATGTCACGTCTCCTAAGCCAGCGTCTCCACCATCTTTCTCTTCCTTAAAAGCCCAACAAAAACAAACAAAAAACATTTAAAACCTGTTCCTGTTTTTAAATATTTATTTCATTATAATTCTAATAGTTTTACTAAACAACATACTAACCTCGACCATGATGTCTTCTCAACCATCTCCTCCAGTATTTTCCGCCACCTGAAATCATTGAATATCCATATTCTTAACTTTCTTTATCCAACTAAATTTACTAGTTGTCGTGCAAAATGGCAATACAGTGGTCATAAAACATAAAGAAAAAATCAATTCTTCTTCTTCTTCTTCTTCTTCTTCTTCTTCTTCTTCTTCTTCTTCTTATTATTATTACTAATTTATTTTCTCGATATTGTTGATCTTGTTCATATTGTTACTATTGTATACACATGGGAAAATTATAATTATATAAATATCCTAATTTTCAT
>CM022675.1:17372188-17528439 GCA_012295275.1 Chrysomallon squamiferum
CTTCTTTGCTTCTTTTTTCTTCTCCTTCTCATTATTACTATTATTATCATTATTATTATTGTTGTTGCAGTTGTTTTAATTCCAAAATTCATAGACCATAAAGATCTTAAAGTTAATTATGTAAAATGTTAGTTAGATAAAGTATCATAAACATTTTACTACGGATAACACAACGAATATACTAACGTCTATAAGCTCGAATTCTGCTTTTGCTTGGTCCTGTGCGAGAGGAAAAAGAAAATGAATCATTTAAAATGATAGTTTTGACAGTCCAAATATATTTATCGTTTTTGCTGAACAGATTAAGATAGTAAAGAGAAACATCCTTTCTTAGAATTATTTATAGACATGAAAGCAAGGGTAAAACGCAACTTTTTGTTAGCCTTGTCTTCTTAATTCTTCTCCTAATATTATTATTATTATTATTATTATTATTATTATTATTATTATTATTATTATTATATTTACGTCGACCGCCTCGATGTCTTCTTATCCAACGTATCCACCATCTCTCTCTTCCTAAGAAAAACAAAATTGATGTGTAAGTGAATATACATATATATATATATATATATATATTATTAAACGTATTAATTCATTATAATACCAATTATTAAAGTTGGATTATATTCTGCACTAACCTCTTCCACGATGTCTTCTCAGCCATCTTACCCAGTATTTTCCACCACCTGAAATCAGTGAATATTAATTTTCTTCACTTTCTTCATACAACTCAAGATACTTGATATCGATAAAGGTGTGAATATAGTTCTCATAAAAGATATAGAAACAAAAATATTGATTGTATTGCTTCTTGTCCATTTTTTTATTTCCTTGCTCTGCTTCTTCTTCTGCTTATTATTATTATTATTATTATTATTATTATTATTATTATTATTATTATTATTATTATTATTACTATTATTATTTTTGTTGCTGTTGTTCTTGGTGTTGCTGTTGTGATAGTTATTTTTCTGGTTGGTGACTTTATTCAAAAATTGAGAGAACATAAAGATAATCATGTGAATTATCTAAAACGTTAGTTAGCTAAAGAAACATAAACTGTTTACTACGGATAACACAAAGAATATACTAACGTCTGTACGCTCGAATTCTGCTTTTGCTTGGTTCTGTGCGAAAGAAAAAAGAAAACGAATCATTTAAAATGATGGTTTTGACACTCAAAATATATTTATCTTTTTTGTTCAAAAGATTAAGATAGAAAAGAGAAACATTCTTTCTTAGAATTATTTACAGACATGAAAGCAAGGGTAAAACGGAAAGTTTTGTTAGCCTTGTCTTCTTAATTCGTCTCCTAATATTATTATTATTATTATTATTATTATTATTATTACGTCGACCGCCTCGATGTCTTCTTATCCAACGTATCCACCATCTCTCTCTTCCTAAGAAAAACAAAATTGATGTGTCAGTGAATATATATTATATATATATATATATATATATTATTAAACGTATTAATTCATTATAATACCAATTATTAAAGTTGGATTATATTCTGCACTAACCTCTTCCACGATGTCTTCTCAGCCATCTTACCCAGTATTTTCCACCACCTGAAATCAGTGAATATTAATTTTCTTCACTTTCTTCATACAACTCAATATACTTTATGTCGAGAAAGGTGGCAATACATTTGTCATAAAAGATATAGATTTAATGCTACATACTTTTTCACCATTTTCTTCTTTCCTTGCTCTGCTTTTTCTGATTATTATTATTATTATTATTATTATTATTATTATTATTATTATTATTAATATTATTATTATTACTTTTACTACAAGTACAACTATTATTTTATTGTTATTATATTTATTCCTATAACTATTATCATTATCGTTACGGTGATCGTTGTTGCTGTTCTAGTCTTGCTGTTGTGATCGTTATTGTTGTGGTTGTTGGTGTTTTTATTTAAAAATTGATAGAGCATAAGGATCATTATGTTAGTTATTTAACACGTTCGTTACCTAAAGAAACATAAACTGTTTACTACGGATAACACAAAGAATATACTAACGTCTGTAGGCTCGAATTCTGCTTTTGCTTGGTTCTGTGCGAGAGAAAAAATAAAATGAATCATTTAAAATGATAGTTTTGATAGTCAAAATATATTTATCGTTTTTGCTGAAGAGATTGATATAGTAAAGAGAAATATTCTTTCTTAGAATTACTTACCGAAATGAAAGTAAGGATAAAACGGAACTTTTTATTAGCCTTGTTTTCTTTATTCGTCTGCTATCATTATTACGGACATTTTAATTATTATCATCATTGTTATTATTATTATTACTGTTATTATTATTATTATTATTATTATTATTATTATTATTATTATTATTATATTTACTTCGACCGCGTGGATGTCTTCTTAACCAGCGTCTCCACCATCTCTCTCTTCCTAAGAAAAAATAAATGATGTGTAAGTGAAAGTTTTGAGAATATATAAATAAATAAATACATTTTAAAAGGTATTAATTAATTATAATACCAATTATTACAGGTGGATTATATTCTGCACTAACCTCTTCCACGATGTCTTCTCAGCCATCTTACCCAGTATTTTCCACCACCTGAAATCAGTGAATATTAATTTTCTTCACTTTCTTCGTACAACTCAATTTACTTTATGAGGAGAAAGGTGGAATACAGTTGTCATAAAAGATATAGATTTAATTCTACATACTTTTACACCATTTTCTTCTTTCCTTGCTTTCCTTTTTCTTATTATTCTTATTCTTATTCTTATTCTTATTCTTATTATTATTATTATTTATTATTATTATTCTTCTTAACATTATTAGTATTATATTATTACTTTTACTACAAGTACTACTATTATTTTATTGTTATTATATTTATTCTTATAACTATTATCATTATCGTTATTGTGATCGTTGTTGCTGTTCTTGGTCTTGCTGTGTGATTGTTATTGTTGCGGTTGTTGGTGTTTTTATTTAAAAATTGATAGAGCATAAGGATCATTATGTTAGTTATGTAACACGTTCGTTACCTAAAGAAACAAAACATGTTTACGACGGATAACACAAAGAATATACTAACGTCTATAAGCTCGAATTCTGCTTTTGCTTGGTTCTGTGCGAGAGAAAAAGGAAAATGAATCATTTAAAATGATAGTTTTTATAGTCAAAATATATTCATCGTTTCTGCTGAAGAGATTAAGATAGTAAAGAGAAATATTCTTTCTTAGAATTATTTACAGACATGAAAGCCAGAGTACAATGAAACTTTTTGTAAGCCTTGCCTTCTTCATTCTTCTCCTATTACCATTATTATTATTATTATTGATATATTTATTCTATTACCATTATTATTATTATTATTGATATATTTATTCTTCTTCTTCTTCTTCTTATTATTATTATTATATTTACTTCTACCGCGTCGATGTCTTCTTATCCAACGTATCCACCATCTCTCTCTTCCTAAGAAAAAAAAACTGATATGTTAGTGAATATATTTAGTATATATATATATATATATTTATATTTTTAAACATATTAATTCATTATAATATCAGTAATATTGCTGGATTATATTCTGCACTAACCTCGACCACGATGTTTTCTCAGCCATCTTGCCCAGTATTTTCTACCACCTGAAATCAGTGAATATTAATTAATTATTTTCACTTTCTTCATAAAAGTGAAGATACTTGATGTCGAGAAATCTGGCAATTCATATGTCATAAAAATATAGAAAATGTTTTAATTCTGATGCATTTTCTCCATTTTATTCTTTCCTTGCTTTGCTTGTTCTGATTATTATTATTATTATTATTATTATTATTATTATTTATTATTGTTGTTATTATTATTATTATTATTTATTTATTATTATTATTATTATTTTTGTTGTTGTTGTTGTTGCTTTTGTTGTGATAGTTATCGTTGTTGGTGGTGTTGTTTTTAATTTAAAAATTGATAGAGCATAAATATCATTACGTTAATTATGTTTAAGTTAGCTCTAGAAAAGTAAACTCTTTACTGTGGATAATTCAAAGAATATACTAACGTCTGTAGGCTCGAATTCTGCTTTTGCTTGGTTCTGTGCGAGGGGTAAAAAGAAAAAGAATCATTTAAAATGATAGTTTTGATAGTCAATATATATTTATCGTTTCTTCTGAAGAGATTAATATAGTAAAGAGAAATATTCTTTCTTAGAATTATTTAGACATTAAAGCTGAGGCAAAATCGAACATTTTGTTACCCTTTCTGTTTTTCATTTTTCTGCTATTATTATTATTATTATTATTATTATTATTATTATTATATTTACTTCGACCGCCTCGATGTCTTCTTATCCAACGTATCCACCATCTCTCTCTTCCTAAGAAAAAAAATCAACTGATGCGTTAGTGTATATTTTTAGTATATATATATATATATATATATATATATATATATATATATATATATATATATATAAATGACTATTTTTAAACATATTAATTAATTACAATATCAATAATTATTGCTGGATTATATTCTACACTAACCTCGACCACGATGTTTTCTCAGCCATCTTGCCCAGTATTTTCCACCACCTGAAATCAAGGAATATTTTTTTTTTTTTTTTCACTTTCTTCATCAAACTCAAGATACTTGATGTCGAGAAATGTGGCAGTTCAGTTGTCATAAACAATATAGAAATCTTTTTAATTCTAATGCATCTTCTCCATTTTCTTGCTCTGCTTCTTCATGTTATTATCATCATCATCATCATCATCATTATTATTATTATTATTATTATTGTTATTATTGTTATTATTATTGTTATCTTTGTTGTTGTTGTTGTTGCTTTTGTTGTGATTGTTATTGTTGTTGGTGGTGGTGTTTTTAATTTAAAAATTGATAGAGCATAAATATTATGTTAATTATGTTAAAGTTAGTTAGCTCAAGAAACATAAACTCTTTCCTCCGGGTAACTCAAAGAAAATACTAACGTCTGTAGGCTCGAATTCTGCTTCTGCTTGGTTCTGTGCGATAGGAAAAAGAAAATGAATCATTTAAAACGACAGTTTTGATAGTCAAAATATAGTTATTGTTTTTGCTGAAGAGATTGATATAGTAAATAGAAATATTCTTTCTTAGAATTATTTACCGACATGAAATCAAGCGTAAAACCGAACTTTTTATTAGCCTTGTCTTCTTGATTCATCTGATATTGTTATTATTATTATTATTATTAATATTTATTATTATTATTATTATTATTATTATTATTATTATTATTATTATATTTACTTCGACCGCGTCGATGTCTTCTTATCCAACGTCTCCACCATCTCTCTCTTCCTAAGAAAAACAAAATTGATGTATAAGTGAATATTTTCAGTATATATATATATATATATAATTATAATACCAATTATTATACCTAGATCATATTCTGCACTAACCTCTTCCACGATGTCTTCTCAGCCATCTCACCCAGTATTTTCCACCACCTGAAATAAGTGAATATGTTTTTTTTTCACTTTCTTCATACAACTCAAGATACTTGATGTCGACAAAGTTGTGAATATAGTTCTCATAAAAGATATAGAAAAAAAATTGATTGTATTCCTTCTTGTCCATTTTCTTCTTTCCTTGCTCTGCTTCTTCTTTTGATTATTATTATTATTATTATTATTATTATTATTATTATTATTATTATTATTATTATTATTGTTGTTGTTGTTGTTTTGTTTCTGTTGTTATAACTATTATTATATTGTTATTGTTATCGTTGTTGTTGTGATTGGTGATTTTATTCAAAAATTAATAGATCATAAAGGTAATTATGTTGATTAGGTAAAACGTTAGTTAGCTAAAGAAACATAAACTGTTTACTACGGATAACACAAAGAATATACTAACGTCTATAAGCTCGAATTCTGCTTTTGCTTGGTTCTGTTCGAGAGGAAAAAGAAAACGAATCATTTAAAATGATAGCTTTGATAGTCAATATATATTTATCGTTTTTGCTGAAAAGATTAATATAGTAAAGAGAAATAATTTTTCTTAGAATTATTTGCAGATATTAAAGCTGTGGTAAAACGGAACATTTTGATACCCTTTGTTTATTGTCTTTTTTCTGCTATTGATATTATTATTATGATTATTATGATTATTGTTATATTTACTTCGACCGCGTCGATATCTTCTTATCCAACGTATCCACCATCTCTCTCTTCCTAAGAAATAAAAACAACTGATGTGTTAGTGAATATTTTTAATATATATATATATATTTCTATTTTTAAACATATTAATTCATTATAATATCAACAATTATTGCTGGATTATATTCTACACTAACCTCGACCACGATGTTTTCTCAGCCATCTAGCCCAGTATTTTCCACCACCTGAAATCAGTTAATATTATTTAAGTTTTTTTTTACTTTCTTCATAAAACTCAAGATACTTGATATCGAGAAATGTGACAATTCAGTTGTTATTAAAGATATATAATATTTTTTAATTCTTATGCATCTTCTCCGTTTTCGTGCTCTGCTTGTTTTGTTATTATTATTATTATTATTATTATTATTATTATTATTATTATTATTATTATTATTATTATTTTTGTTGTTGTTATATTGTTGTTGTTGTTGCTTTTGTTGTGATTGTTTTTGTTGGTGGTGCTTTTAATTTAAAGATTGATACAGCATAAATATTATGTTAATTATGTTAAAGTTAGCTCAAGAAACATAAATTCTTTACTACGGGTAACTCAAAGAAAATACTAACGTCTGTAGGCTCGAATTCTGCTTTTGCTTGGTTCTTTGCGAGAGAAAAAAGAAAATGAATCATTTAAAACGACAGTTTTGATAGTCAAAATATAGTTCTCGTTTTTGCTGAAGAGATTTATATAGTAAAGAGAAATATTCTTTCTTAGAATTATTTACCGACATGAAAGCAAGGATAAAACGGAAGTTTTTATTTGCCTTATCTTCTTGATTCATCTGATAATAATAATAATATTATTATTATTATGATTGATATTTATTATTATTATTATTATTATTATTATTATTATTATTGTTGTTGTTGTTGTTGTTAATATTATTATTATATTTACTTCGACCGCGTCGATGTCTTCTTATCCAACGTCTCCACCATCTCTCTCTTCCTAAGAAAAACAAAATTGATGTGTAAGTAGACAATTTAAGTACATATATATAAAATTATAAACCAATTATTATAGCTGGATTATATTCTGCACTAACCTCTTCCACGATGTCTTCTCAGCCATCTTACCCAGTATTTTCCACCACCTGAAATCAGTGAATATAAATTTTCTTCAATTTTTTCATACAACTCAAGATACTTCATGTCGAAAAAGGTGTGAATATAGTTCTCATAAAAGATATAGAAAACAAAATTGATTGTATTTCTTCTTGTCCATTTTGTCCTTTCCTTGCTCTGCTTCTTCTGATTATTATTATTATTATTATTATTATTATTATTATTATTATTATTATTGTTGTTGTTGTTGTTGTTGTTGTTGTTGTTGTTGTTGTTGTTGTTGTTGTTGTAGCTATTATTATATTGTTATTGTTTTTTTTTTTTTTTTTTTGGTGTTGCTGTTGTGATAGTTATTGTTGTGGTTGGTGTTTTTATTCAAAAATTGATGGATTATAAGGATAATTATGTTAATTACGCCAGTTAGCTAAAGAATCATAAACTGTTTACTACGGATAACACAAAGAATATACTAACGTCTATAAGCTCGAATTCTGCTTTTGCTTGGTTCTGTGCGGGAGAAAAGGGAAATGAATCATTTAAAATGATAGTTTTTATAGTCAAAATATATTCATCCTTTTTGCTGAAAGATTAAGATAGTAAAGAGAAACATTCTTGCTTAGAATTATTTACAGACATGAATGCAAGAGTTAAACGAATCTTTTTGTAAGCTTTGTCTTGTTCATTCTTCTCCTATTATTATTATTATTATTATTAATATTATTATTATTATTATTATTATTATTATTGTTATTATTATTATTAAATTTATTATTATTATTATTATTATTATTATTGATATATTTATTATTATTATTACTATTATTATTATATTTACTTCTACCGCGTCGATATCTTCTTATCCAACGTATCCACCATTTCTCTCTTCCTAAGAAATAAAAACAACTGATGTGTTAGTGAATATTTTTAGTATATATATATTTCTATTTTTAAACATATTAATTCATTATAATATCAATAATTATTGCTGGATTATATTCTACACTAACCTCGACCACGATGTTTTCTCAGCCATCTTGTCCAGTATTTTCCACCACCTGAAATCAGTGAATATTATTTAAGTTTTTTTTACTTTCTTCATCAAACTCAAGATACTTGATGTCGAGAAAGGTGTGAATATAGTTCTCATAAAAGGTATAGAAAAACAATTGATTGTATTAATTCTTGTCCATTGTCTTCTTCGCTTGCTCTGCTTCTTCTTCTGATTATTATTATTACTATTATTATTATTGTTGTTGTTCTTATTGTTGTTGTTTTGTTGTTGTTATTATAACTATTATTATACTGCTATTGTTTTCGTTGTTGTTCTTGATGTTGCTGTTGTGATAGGTATTGTTGTGGTTTGTGATTTTATTCAGAAATTCATAGAACATAAAGGTAATTATGTTGATTATGTAAAACGTTACTTAGCTAAAGAAACATAAACTGTTTACTACGGATAACACAAAGAATATACTAACGTCTGTACGCTCGAATTCTGCTTTTGCTTGGTTCTGTTCGAGAGAAAGAGGAACAATCAATCATTTAAAATGATAGTTTTCATAGACAAAATATATTCATTGTTTTTGCTGAAGAGATTAAGATAGTAAAGAGAAACATTCTTGCTTAGAATTATTTACAGACATGAATGCATGACTAAAACGGAACTTTTTGTAAGCCTTGTCTTCTTCATTCTTCTGCTATTATTATTATTATTATTATTATTATTATTATTATTATTATTATTATTATTATTATTATTGTAGATATATTTATTATTATTATTATTATTATTATTATTATTATTATTATTATTATTATTATTATTATTATTATTATTATTATTATATTTACTTCGACCGCGTCGATGTCTTCTTATCCAACGTATCCACCATCTCTCTCTTCCTAAGAAATAACAACAAGTGATATGTTAGTGAATATTTTTGGTATATATATATTTCTATTTTTAAACATATTAATTCATTATTGCTGGATTATATTCTACACTAACCTCGACCACGATGTTTTCTCAGCCATCTTGCCCAGTATTTCCCACCACCTGCAATTAGTGAATATTATTTAAGTTTTTTTTACTTTCTTCATAAAACTCAAGATACTTGATATCGAGAAATGTGACAATTCAGTTGTTAATAAAGATATATAATATTTTTTAATTCTTATGCATCTTCTCCATTTTCGTGCTCTGCTTGTTCCGGTTATTATTATTATTATTATTATTATTATTATTATTATTATTATCTTTGTTGTTTTCTGCTGCTGTTTTTGTTTTGATTGTTATTGTTGTTGGTAGTGGTGTTTTTAAATTTAAAATTGATGGAACATAAATGTTATGTTAATTAGGTTAAAGTTAGCTCAAGAAACATGAACTCTTTACTACGGGTAACTCAAAGAAAATACTAACGTCTGTAGGCTCGAATTCTGCTTCTGCTTGGTTCTGTGCAAGAGTAAAAAGAAAATGAATCATTTAAAACGACAGTTTTGATGGTCAAAATATAGTTATTGTTTTTGCTGAAGAGATTCATATAGTAAAGAGAAATATTCTTTCTATGGAATATTTACCGACATGAAATCAAGGATAAAACGGAAGTTTTTATTTGCCTTGTCTTCTTGATTCATCTGATTATATTATTATATTTATTATTATGGTTGATATTTATTATTATTATTATTATTATTATTATTATTATTATTATTATATTTACTTCGACCGCGTCGATGACTTCTTATCCAACGTCTCCACCATCTCTCTCTTCCTAAGAAAAACAAAATTGATGTGTCAGTGAATATTTTCAGTATATATATACATAATTAAAATACTAATTATTATAGCTAGATTATATTCTGCACTAACCTCTTCCTCGGTGTCTTCTCAGCCATCTTACCCAGTATTTTCCACCACCTGAAATCAGTGAATATAAATTTTCTTCACTTTCTTCATACAACTCAAGATACTTGATGTCGAGAAAGGTGTGAATATAGTTGTCATAAAAGATATAGAAAAAAAAATTGATTGTATTGCTTCTTTTCCATTTTCTTCTTTCCTTGCTCTGCTTCTTCTTCTGATTATTATTATTATTATTATTATTATTATTATTATTATTATTATTATTATTATTATTATTATTATTATTGTTGTTGTTGTTGTTTTGTTTTTGTTATAAGTATTATTATTTTGTTATTGTTATCGTTGTTGTTGTTTTTGGTGTTGCTGTTGTGGTTGGTGATTTTATTCAAAAATTGATAGATTATAAAGATAATTATGTTAGTTATGTAAAACGTTAGTTAGCTAAAAAAATAAAAACTGTTTACGACGGATAACACAAAGAATATACTAACGTCTATAAGCTCGAATTCTGCTTTTGCTTGGTTCTGTGCAGGAGAAAAGGGAAATGAATCATTTAAGATGATAGTTTTTATAGTCAAAATATATTCATCGTTTTTGCTGAAGAGATTAAGATAGTAAAGAGAAATGTTCTTTCTTAGAATTATTTACAGACATGAAAGGCAGAGTATAACGGAACATTTTGTAAGTCTTGTTTTCTTTATTCTTCTCCTCTTACCATTATTATTATCTTATTATTATTGATATATTTATTATTATTATTATTATTATTATTATTATTATTATTATTATTATTATTATTATTATTATTGTTATTATATTTACTTCGACCGCGTCGATGTCTTCTTATCCAACGTATCCACCATCTCTCTCTTCCTAAGAAAAAAACTGACATGTTAGTGAATATTTTTATTATATATATATTTCTATTTTTCAACATATTAATTCATTATGATATCAGTAATATAGCCTGGATTATATTCTACACTAACCTCGACCACGATGTTTTCTCAGCCATCTTGCCCAGTATTTTCCACCACCTGAAATCAGTGAATATTATTTTTTGTTTTACTTTCTTCATAAAACTCAAGATACTTGATGTCGAAAAATGTGGCATTTTAGTTGTCATATAAGATATAGAAATGTTTTTAATTCTGATGCATCTTCTCCATTTTCTTGCTCTGCTTGTTCTGATTATTATTATTATTATTATTATTATTATTATCGTTGCCGCTGTTGTTGTTGCTTTTGTTCTGATTGTTATTGTTGTTGGTGTTGGTGTTTTTAATTTAAAAATTGATAGAACATAAATATTATGTTAATTATGTTAAAGTTAGTTAGCTCAAGAAACATAAACTAACGTGTCAAAGAATATACTAACGTCTGTAGGCTCGAATTCTGCTTCTGCTTGGTTCTGTTCGAGAGAAAGAGCAAAATCAATCATTTAAAATGATAGTTTTTATAGTCAAAATATATTCATCGTTTTTGCTGAAGGGATTAAGATAGTAAAGAGGAACATTGATTTTTAGACTTATTTACAGACATGAAAGCAAGTGTAAAACGAAACTTTCTCTTATCCTTGTCTTCTTGATTCTTCTGCTCATATTATTATTTTTATTGTTATTTTTGTAATTTTTATTTTTGTTATTATTATTATTATTATTATTATTATTATTATTATTATTATTATTATTTACTTCTACCGCGTCGGTGTCTTCTTATCCATCGTATCCACCATCTCTCTCTTCCTAAAAGAATAAAAATAAATAAATAGAAAAATGAATAACTTCTATATATATATAGATAGATATAGATATAGATATAGATATAAATGTTTTATTTGATTGTAGTATAACTATAATTATAGCTCGATTATATTCTATACTAACCTCTTCCACGATGTCTTCTCAGCCATCTTACCCAGTATTTTCCACCACCTGAAATCAGTGAATATTAATTTTCTTTACTTTGTTCATACAACTCAATATACCTGATGCTCTCTTCTCCGAAATGTATGTATTTGATGTCATGCAAAATGGCAATAAATTCTTTATTATAGTATAAGCTTTTATTATTTTATTTATTGTTATTACTTATTTTTTGTCATTTGCAAATACTTCTTTTTATTATTTTGACTTACTTTTCTTATTCTTCTTTTTAATATTATTGTTGTTGTTTCTGCTTTTGTTTTATTCGTTATTATTATTATCATTACTATATTTATTTTTATTATTATCATCATTATTATTATTTGAAGAACTTCAGTTCTTAGGCATCGCTAATTATTATTATGTAAAATGTAAAACTAAACAATAAACTCTTTTCTACGGAAAAAACGTAAAAGTATACTAACGTTTGAACGCTCGAATTCTGGTTTTGCTTGGTTCTGTGAGGAGGGAAATCAACAGAATTATTTAAAATGAATATTTTGATACTGGAAATATATTGATACACAGATATATATTCTTGTTTTATATACATATAAACACACATACAAATTTTAGAGAGATATATATATAACATTTGTATGTGTGTTTTATGGTTTTTTGTTACTTTTTTGTTTGTATGTTTGTGGGAATTTATATGAAACCGAATAACTATTGATAAAAGAAAGGAACTTAACTCTTAAAAAATATTCTTTTGTTTTACTTAGAGTTTTGTTTATTTATAATGAATGTTAATGCAACAAATATTCGATTTTTTTTTTTACTGTGTTTCCTGTGATATGAAACGTATTCCTTGATTGATGAAATGTGTTATAAATAATATAGCTTTATCCATCATTTTGGTAAAATCAGGTTTTCAGATATTTCCACTTAAAGAAGATTATCACTCACTTCCACCCTTTCTTCCTGAAATGAAATGTTGAAAAAAAAAAAAAAGTATATTTCAAAATTTTCATGGAAAAATCAAATTTAGAAAAAATAAATGTATTATAACGCATAATGAAGGTAATAGTAAAAGATAAATAAAGTAAAAATGCATTCGATTAGTCAAGAAAAGGCGTTTTCAAAAATGAAACCGTATAAGAAGATTGTTAGCTAGGTGGATACTAATATAAAAGAAAGTCATTGTACCTCTGCGACCACGGCGGTATCTCCTCACCCATCGTCTCCACCATCGTTCTTTTCCTGAAATAACATCATCATTTGACTTAAAAACATTTATGTTCGTACAGCAGTTACATTAATATTAGAAATAAATTGTAATTTTTAAATGACTTAAAGACATTTTTCTCTTTCTGGATAAAGTGATATTAAATATACTTTTTTTCCTTTCAGCAAAGAGAATTAGGCATATATTTACAAAAAGATGAACCTGTTACTTACCTCTACCACGATGTCTTCTCAGCCAACGTCTCCAGTACTTCCCTCCACCTGAAATAATTAAATTTGAATTACATTATTTGGAAAACAATATATACTAACATTTTAAATAGTTCACATTAGATGTGGCAACAAAAATATTTTAATATCAAGAATTCTTTATTATGATGAGAAATTATATTTGACGGAAATAATGTCATATTAGAATAAACCGTTTTCAAATGTGCAGTGACCGAAATAAAGCATTACTCAAGAAATATGTTATGCGTAATTATTATATCATGGGTTACTGACTTACTAATTGTTAAAGATTTCTCTAAAACTAAAAGAAAGAGTATAATAATTCATATTTAAAATGCTTAAGTCATGCTCACGTTTGAATGCAGCAATTCTACTCTTGCTTGGTTCTGTACAGAAATTAAAACAATATATATATATATATATATTCATAATTTTTTTCTTTATTTTCATTTATATATTTATTATCTCTTTCTTTGCTTGTGTGTTTCAATTTATTTGAAAAAGATAAATTTGTTTTTGTTTTTTATAATATGTACGATGAGATAAACGTACTGTAAATTTCATTTGATTTTTCCTTTTATGAAATGTATGTAACATAATATATTATAGTCATATCGTATCGAGAAAAAACCTATTCTTGTTATGTTCTACGTTAGAGGAGATTAATGACTTACTTCCACGTCTTCCGCCTGAAATGGTAAGATTGAATAAAATATTTTCTTTACACATTTAAAAAATTGTATCAACGCGATGTAGAAATGGAATTATTGGAATTAAAGGTTTTCATATTATAAAAAGAAGTTAAATATGAATGTATATAATTAAATATATTTCCGTTAAAAACAAGGTTTCAAAGAAAAGAAATATATTCTCTCTTCTGAAAGCAAATGGTACCGAGTAAAATAGTGTCCGTTTACCTCTGCGTCCGCGGCGGTGTCTTCCTATCCATTTTATCCACCATCGTTCTCTTCCTGAAATACGATTATTACTTTTGTTCTTAAACCTTTGCACAGTTATACGCACACGCACATACACACATGCGCGCGCACTGAAAAAACGCGAAAGCACACACACATTCATATACACATGTATATTAATATTAAATTATAACAATTGCAACATTGTCAGAAATCGAAATTGTCCTTTATTTTATATTTCATTTTATTTCATTATGTTTGCTTACTTTAGGACATTTTGATGTGTATTAGTTTCTTATTTTGACACAGATTTCTCTTCTTCTGCTTACCAAAGAATACGTATATACAATATAGGAAGAACTTACTATAATTCTATTTCAAAATTAATTCGAAGAATAACAAATATCCGGGTAGTTAATCAAGAGAAGAAAACTTCTGTACCCCAAAACGCATAAATGTATGTGTATCTTTCTGTCCTTGTCTGTGTGTGTGTGATACTTAGCTTGTTATTAATTTACGAGAACTTTTTATTTTGCACGAAAAAGAAGGAATTATAATTTTCTGAAATATATATTTGTATTTACTACTAACCTCGACCACGATGTCTTCTCAGCCATCGCTTCCAGTATTTGCCACCTCCTAAAATAACAAAACTCTTTTTGTTTCTTTACTTGTATGTGAAGCTAAATTAATTAATTAATTAATTTGTTTGTTTGTAACAAATGGAGAGACAATTGTGGAGAATACCATTTGAATTTCACGAATATGTAAGATTGTTTTATATTAACGAAGAAAGAATACACTTTTGATACGTCTTAAAGGTTTCTATCACTAAACAATAATGGAAAATGATGTGATACTGTGAACAGCTGCATGTATATAATGTATGCTAAATTCTTATTTTCTCTTTATTAACTGTTTGTATTAAAACAAATGATTAATCATGCCCAATCCAAAAATATTAACATTAAATACACTCACGTCTGTATGCTCGAATTCGACTTTTGCTTGGTCCTGTTGAGAAAACAAATTGTGTAAAGAAATGTAAAAAGTGGAAAATGTATTTGTAAACAAATTTAGAAAAAGTAACTTATTCGCATGTATACAGCCAGACAGAGGAAAAGATAGAATATCAGACAGAAATATATAAAGAGACAGACAGACAGAGGGAAAATTGAGCTGTCTGGTTTTGCCTTTAATTGAAAAGAAAATTGTAAACGTCTATCAAATTTCAGTCTAGCGGCAGTTTCAGGACCATTGCCCCTTTTTAGTATATCTTAAATAGTAAAAGACATTTCAACATTTCTATGGTATCAAACTGAGCGATATTTATAGGACGCGACAATGCATCATGATGCGAATTGCCCTCTATCAACATTAGAAATCATGATGAGAAATTTCATATATTCTAATATTTAATTTTCTTTTTTTACTTATGATTTTATTATTATTATTATTATTTGCGAAATATTTTACTTTATATCTGATTCCTTTTCCTTCATTACCGATTGTCAGTAAGATTCATTTCACCTTTGCGATGGCTATTCCTTAACAGATCCTATTTCTATTACTGTAACCTTTTGACTTCTAGATTTTTCTCAACCCCTGGAATAGTTCTACCGAACACCAGGGCCCAATAACGACCGCTTTGCAGATACCTACTCTACACAGAGTATTCTGAAATCACAGACTTACTGACCACACAGACATATTCAGATAACAAAGGTATACAGCCTACACAAACCGATTAAGATATCATAGAGATGATGTCTAGACAATAATATTTATATATCTTTGAAGTACTGCCTATACAGGCGACTTTAAAATTCAGATACTACTGTTTACAGAGACGGATCTAAAAGTAACATATGTATATGTATATCAGCTAGTCTTTATATTTCCTACTTAATCAGGGATACAATTTATTATAAAAATTCTTTCTTTGTGTGTGTGTGTAAATGTGTGTGAATGTGTTTGTGTTAGTTTCTTGAAATACAGAAAGAAAACAAATGTTGATAAAATGTGCGGTGAGATAAAGGTATAGTAAATTTCCTTTGTGTTTTCCTTTTATGAATTGTATGTAACATAATATATTAGAGCCGCATCCGTAATTGTCGGAAAACTTATTCTTGTTATGTTCTGTGTTAGAGGAGATTAATGACTTACTTCCACGTCTTCCGCCTGAAATGGTAAGATTGAATAAAATATTTTCTTTACACATTTAAAAAATTGTATCAACGCGATGTAGAAATGGAATTATTGGAATTAAAGGTTTTCATATTATAAAAAGAAGTTAAATATGAATGTATATAATTAAATATATTTCCGTTAAAAACAAGGTTTCAAAGATAAGAAATATATTCTCTCTTCTGAAAGCAAATGGTACCGAGTAAAATAGTGTCCGTTTACCTCTGCGTCCGCGGCGGTGTCTTCCTATCCATTTTATCCACCATCGTTCTCTTCCTGAAATACGATTATTACTTTTGTTCTTAAACCTTTGCACAATTATACGCACACGCACATACACATATGCACACGCACATACACATATGCGCGCGCACTCACACACAAACGCAAAGCACACACACGTTCATATATATATATAGATATATATGTGTGTGTATATATATATATATTTATATATATATGTGTGTGTGTGTGTGTGTGTGTGTGTATATATATATATATTATTTATTTACTTAACTTTGCACGAAAAAGAAGGAATTATAATTTTCTGAAATATATATTTGTATTTACTACTAACCTCGACCACGATGTCTTCTCAGCCATCGCTTCCAGTATTTGCCACCTCCTAAAATAACAAAACTCTTTTTGTTTCTTTACTTGTATGTGAAGCTAAATTAATTTATTAATTAATTTGTTTGTTTGTAACAAATGGAGAGACAATTGTGGAGAATACCATTTGAATTTCACGAATATGTAAGATTGTTTTATATTAACGAAGAAAGAATACACTTTTGATACGTCTTAAAGGTTTCTATCACTAAACAATAATGGAAAATGATGTGATACTGTGAACAGCTGCATGTATATAATGTATGCTAAATTTTTATTTTCTCTTTATTAACTGTTTGTATTAAAACAAATGATTAATCATGCCCAATCCAAAAAAATATTAACATTAAATACACTCACGTCTGTATGCTCGAATTCGACTTTTTGCTTGGTCCTGTTGAGAAAACAAATTGTGTAAAGAAATGTAAAAGTGGAAAATGTATTTGTAAACAAATTTAGAAAAAGTAACTTATTCGCATGTATACAGCCAGACAGAGGAAAAGATAGAATATCAGACAGAAATATATAAAGAGACAGACAGACAGAGGGAAAATTGAGCTGTCTGGTTTTGCCTTAATTGAAAAGAAAATTGTAAACGTCTATCAAATTTCAGTCTAGCGGCAGTTTCAGGACCATTGCCCCTTTTTAGTATATCTTAAATAGTAAAAGACATTTCAACATTTCTATGGTATCAAACTGAGCGATATTTATAGGACGCGACAATGCATCATGATGCGAATTGCCCTCTATCAACATTAGAAATCATGATGAGAAATTTCATATATTCTAATATTTAATTTTCTTTTTTTACTTATGATTTTATTATTATTATTATTATTTGCGAAATATTTTACTTTATATCTGATTCCTTTTCCTTCATTACCGATTGTCAGTAAGATTCATTTCACCTTTGCGATGGCTATTCCTTAACAGATCCTATTTCTATTACTGTAACCTTTTGACTTCTAGATTTTTTTCTCAACCCTGGAATAGTTCTACCGAACACCAGGGCCCAATAACGACCGCTTTGCAGATACCTACTCTACACAGAGTATTCTGAAATCACAGACTTACTGACCACACAGACATATTCAGATAACAAAGGTATACAGCCTACACAAACCGATTAAGATATCATAGAGATGATGTCTAGACAATAATATTTATATATCTTTGAAGTACTGCCTATACAGGCGACTTTAAAATTCAGATACTACTGTTTACAGAGACGGATCTAAAAGTAACATATGTATATGTATATCAGCTAGTCTTTATATTTCCTACTTAATCAGGGATACAATTTATTATAAAAATTCTTTCTTTTTTGTGTGTGTGTAAATGTGTGTGAATGTGTTTGTGTTAGTTTCTTGAAATACAGAAAGAAAACAAATGTTGATAAAATGTGCGGTGAGATAAAGGTATAGTAAATTTCCTTTGTGTTTTCCTTTTATGAATTGTATGTAACATAATATATTAGAGCCGCATCCGTAACTGTCGGAAAACTTATTCTTGTTATGTTCTGTGTTAGAGGAGATTAATGACTTACTTCCACGTCTTCCGCCTGAAATGGTAAGATTGAATAAAATATTTTCTTTACACATTTAAAAAATTGTATCAACGCGATGTAGAAATGGAATTATTGGAATTAAAGGTTTTCATATTATAAAAAGAAGTTAAATATGAATGTATATAATTAAATATATTTCCGTTAAAAAAACAAGGTTTCAAAGAAAAAAATATATTCTCTTTTCTGAAAGCAAATGGTACCGAGTAAAATAGTGTCCGTTTACCTCTGCGTCCGCGGCGGTGTCTTATCCATTTTATCCATTTTATCCACCATCGTTTCTCTTCCTGAAATACGATTATTACTTTTGTTCTTAAACCTTTTCATATACACATGTATATTAATATTAAATTATACATTGCACACGTCCACATACACACATTTTGATGTGTATTAGTTTCTTGACACACTCTTACCAAAGACATTGGAAGAAACTATAATTCTATTTCAAATTAACACGTTCAAATATATATATATAGATATATATGTGTGTGTGTGTGTGTGTGTGTGATACTTAGCTTATATATATATATATATATATATATATATATATATAAAATTTACTTTTTTCATTTACTTAACTTTGCACGAAAAAGAAGGAATTATAATTTTCTGAAATATATATTTGTATTTACTACTAACCTCGACCACGATGTCTTCTCAGCCATCGCTTCCAGTATTTGCCACCTCCTAAAATAACAAAACTCTTTTTGTTTCTTTACTTGTATGTGAAGCTAAATTAATTAATTAATTAATTTGTTTGTTTGTAACAAATGGAGAGACAATTGTGGAGAATACCATTTGAATTTCACGAATATGTAAGATTGTTTTATATTAACGAAGAAAGAATACACTTTTGATACGTCTTAAAGGTTTCTATCACTAAACAATAATGGAAAATGATGTGATACTGTGAACAGCTGCATGTATATAATGTATGCTAAATTCTTATTTTCTCTTTATTAACTGTTTGTATTAAAACAAATGATTAATCATGCCCAATCCAAAAATATTAACATTAAATACACTCACGTCTGTATGCTCGAATTCGACTTTTGCTTGGTCCTGTTGAGAAAACAAATTGTGTAAAGAAATGTAAAAAGTGGAAAATGTATTTGTAAACAAATTTAGAAAAAGTAACTTATTCGCATGTATACAGCCAGACAGAGGAAAAGATAGAATATCAGACAGAAATATATAAAGAGACAGACAGACAGAGGGAAAATTGAGCTGTCTGGTTTTGCCTTAATTGAAAAGAAAATTGTAAACGTCTATCAAATTTCAGTCTAGCGGCAGTTTCAGGACCATTGCCCCTTTTTAGTATATCTTAAATAGTAAAAGACATTTCAACATTTCTATGGTATCAAACTGAGCGATATTTAGGACGCGACAATGCATCATGATGCGAATTGCCCTCTATCAACATTAGAAATCATGATGAGAAATTTCATATATTCTAATATTTAATTTTCTTTTTTTACTTATGATTTTATTATTATTATTATTATTTGCGAAATATTTTACTTTATATCTGATTCCTTTTCCTTCATTACCGATTGTCAGTAAGATTCATTTCACCTTTGCGATGGCTATTCCTTAACAGATCCTATTTCTATTACTGTAACCTTTTGACTTCTAGATTTTTCTCAACCCCTGGAATAGTTCTACCGAACACCAGGGCCCAATAACGACCGCTTTGCAGATACCTACTCTACACAGAGTATTCTGAAATCACAGACTTACTGACCACACAGACATATTCAGATAACAAAGGTATACAGCCTACACAAACCGATTAAGATATCATAGAGATGATGTCTAGACAATAATATTTATATATCTTTGAAGTACTGCCTATACAGGCGACTTTAAAATTCATATACTACTGTTTACAGAGACGGATCTAAAAGTAACATATGTATATGTATATCAGCTAGTCTTTATATTTCCTACTTAATCAGGGATACAATTTATTATAAAAATTCTTTTTTGTGTGTGTGTGTAAATGTGTGTGAATGTGTTTGTGTTAGTTTCTTGAAATACAGAAAGAAAACAAATGTTGATAAAATGTGCGGTGAGATAAAGGTATAGTAAATTTCCTTTGTGTTTTCCTTTTATGAATTGTATGTAACATAATATATTAGAGCCGCATCCGTAATTGTCGGAAAACTTATTCTTGTTATGTTCTGTGTTAGAGGAGATTAATGACTTACTTCCACGTCTTCCGCCTGAAATGGTAAGATTGAATAAAATATTTTCTTTACACATTTAAAAAATTGTATCAACGCGATGTAGAAATGGAATTAATGGAATTAATGGAATTAAAGATTTTCATATTATAAAAAGAAGTTAAATATGAATGTAAATAAATAAATATATTTCCACTAAAAAGAATTTCAACGAAAAAGATATATTTTCTGAACTCAAAGCACCTCTAAATCTTGAGAGGTTTTTCTTTTAGAGACGTTTCTAAACATCATACGGCTACAGCCTAAACACAATTGATTAAACATAATAGAAATTCTGCTTAGACAAACATATTTTTATATATTTGAGCTACTGCCTAGACAGACGAATTTAAACTTCATAGAACTGCTTCCGACAGAAACGAATATAAACCTAATATTTGTATATACAAATTATAGAACTTACAACTCTAGTATGTAGAGATCTGCTATATATATCAGCTAGTCTTTGTAGTTCCTACTTTTTCAGATCTAGAAATTATTAAATATTTTTTCTTTCTTTTTTTCTTCACATTTTTATGTTTTAAAAGTTTTTATTAGGTGTTTTTTTTTTATTGCCATTTTATATCGTCGTCAACCTCTCTTACCTTTTCTTCTTCTAGGTCTTCTTCTAACCTTTCTTCTTCTGCTATATTTCGATCGTCCTCGCCGGCTACTTCGTCTGTTTGAGCCTGAAAATGTTGACATCGAATATACTTTATTACCGAGGAACTGAATATTACATTATTGTTGTTGTTGTTGTTGTTGTTGTTGTTATTATTATAAATAATTCATAGTAAAGCATGACTTAACTACATATCTAATCTAGTTATCTCTGGATGTTTATATCTTTTTAGATCGTCATAACTAATAAGCAATCTTCGAAAACGTTACAACATTACGTATACATTCTTAACAGAAAAGTGAATTCATCAACTATTTAACAGAATTTAAGTACGAATTCACTAAATCCTTTTTCAACTATTTCAATAACTGCTTCTGTCAAGAGCTTTTTTTTTTTTTGTTAAGTCTGGAAACAAATTGTACCAATTCAGTTCGATTATTAATATTTGAGAATAACACAATGTAGGTCATTTTCAAGTTACAGAAAATTACGTTTGTATTCATTAGCTGAATTCTATACGAGAAATTTGTACAGATGAAAAAGAAATTCAAAGAAAAAATATTTAAATGTATTGTCTAATATTACAATTCAGATAACATATCACTGAGTATAACTTCCATTGACTGTAATGAGTGTAAAGTTTATTTAACAGTAGACAAAAAATAGTAAATTAATTATGGTCAAGATGTTACATGATGAAAGTAACCATACTAATTAACTGAATTTACAGTTATAACTCTATCTGAAAAAAGAAAATATGTCACACATTTGTTGAAATACTTGTTTAGTATACCGGATGATAAAATCAAAGTGTACACGATTTTTTTTTTATTATTGTTATTTTAAAGTCTGGAGCTGTACGTTCTGTAATTTATAATAAATAGTTTTCATAACTGTAACACCAGCTATAAAAAAAAATAATTAAAGAAGTACTTATTATGATATGTAAGGAGCATCGAAGATGCATTACCTGGGTTTAAAGTGTTTCTTTGTTGTAGAATACAGTTTTACAGGAGTAGATTTGATTCATAAAACAATTATAGTTTACAAGTCGTGTCTATCGACAGTTAAATCCGTTGAGAAAGCAATATATTCACTTACCAGACTTGGTTCGTACATATCCTCCTGAAACAAAGCAGGCATAGTTAAATAATTCTGTGTTTAATTACTAGTATATATATATATATATAAAACAATAAAAAGCTAGTTTACCCTGTAAATATTTCAAGTGTGCTAATATTCGGCAATTATTACTCCCTGCTGTTCATGTAACTGTTTATTACTCTCTCTCTCTTATTATTTTATTATCTCTTTATTTTATTCTTTTCTTTGGTCATTAATGACATCTCTACTTATGGTGTTTTCTGCGTTGAACCAGACACTGACTTTATTATAACAGTTAATAAAGAATTATACAGTTTAAAATGCAAGATAAAGAAACATTAATAACTTACCTCTGCCTCCAGATTTATACTCTGTTGCTCCTTTTTCGTATGTTTTACCTTAAATATATATATATAGAGTTTTATTATAATATTGCTCTCTCCCTCTCTCTCTCTTAAATATATATATATAGAGTTTTATTCTCTCTCTCTCTCTCTCTCTCTCTCTCTCTCTCTCTCTCTCTCTCTCTCTCTCTCTCTCTCTCACACACACACACACACACACACACACACCATGTAAAGTTTCGGTGATGTTTACTGTAAAACTGCTAAAATCATATTAAAAGAATATTTAAAATAATAATAATTTATAAATTATAAGCAATTGTTCAGAGATGACTAAAAAATATATTCATGTGGATACAGCGGTTTTTGCGACATGCGTTTCGTCCATGTACTCAAATTGTTCCAGACGTCCCCAGCAACTGAAGGATTAGGTTTATTTCACTAATCTTCCAGCTGGGCAAATATTTTTAGTAAAACCTTCACATAGCTTTCTTTGACTGAAAAAGTTATAAAGGTCAACGAATAGCTGATATAAAAATGATATGAGTTTCATTCTACGATAATGATAAATTCAATTCCTCTGCACATCATTAGAGACAAAACAGTATTTTCTGTTTTTAGTGCGAGGACGTAACAGCGTTAATTCGAAATTTTCAAAAAAGACTTTAAAAAGTAAATATTAATCACTTACTGTATACTACTTCTTCATAATAATCTCCTGAAATTAAATTATTAAAAAAGAAATTTAGCAGTTCAGTTTGTAGCTAGCAATATAATATACTCTTAACATTTTAACACCTACGCAACAATAATAATAACAAATTAATTTAAAAAAAAATTAATACATCAAGTTTAAACAAAAATACTCTATTCTGTTAACACACTGAAAAAATTCCGATTAATTTTTATCATTATTATTGAAAACTGTTGTTTTCACAATTTATTTATTAGTCGTTATATTTAGTTGTGTAGATGTTTCGTTAGTACTTACTATTAATGATTTTCGCATATATTTCGTTACTGTTATCCAAAATGCAAATCATATTTTGTTAATTGCATCCGATAATATAAACGAATGTGGATTACAACAACAACAAAATAGTAGTTTAATTTACAAGTCCATGGAAATATTGCATTCTTTATGACTTCAGAAAAGAAAATCTAATGAAACTGGAAATGTTTATTTTTCTAGTAAATAAAATACTTTTTTTTTTTTCTGATTTATTTTTTGTTATTATTATTATTTTTTTTGATTTTAGTATATATTTTTTAAAATTCTGATTTCAAAGGTTACAAGACTCGTAGTCGTTTGTTTATTCTTCAAGAATATTTGTTCATTTATTTTATTTTATTATTTATATGAATTTTAATTAGATAATGTACAATAAAAAGCAGAATAATTGAAAATATTTTGTAAACGTTATAATACGTGATCGATATCAAAAGTGGAAACAATTAGAACTAAACATCTAATTTTTATTATAACAAAAAAAATAATAATAAATACAAAATTAAATAAAAACTCATAACGAGGATCCATTAATCTGCTTACAACGAGACTGTATATTGACTGTTATTTAGGAACATATTTATAATTTTAAATTTTTACATTTGTCAAAAACAAAAATGTTGTATTATAACTCTACAACAACTAGTCCAATAAGTCTATTCTTATACTGATTGACTGATTGATTGATATAAATCATTGTTAGTGATGATGTTGTCGTCGTTGTTATTTCTGATATTGTTTCCGTTATCCCTTCTGTTGTTGTTATTTGTATTATCACTATGGTTCTTTTGTGTTGTTCTTTCCGTCCTCTTTGTGACCATTATCATTATTCAAATATTGTACCGCTACTGTGATTTTAGTACTTCCACTATTAATTTCTAATCTATTAATGTTCATAACATAAATTATAAAATTATATCAATCTCCAACTTACCACCTGTTTGGACATCAGCTTTACCTGTGGAAGATGGTGAATATGAAGATTTTTAATATGTGGCATGGTAGAAGGATTACCGAAATTCATATATAAAATACAATTTTAAAAATGTATATTTCAAATACATCAGCTTTAGGTGATTTCATAATTAAAACTTACAAATACTAAATAAATCTTAAAATATCTATAATAAAGTTGCAGTTGTTACACTCAGAATAAAAGACCGATACTCCAATTTTTGAGGTACATCTTTTTATCTACAATTTAGTTCGAAGAATAAATAATTTCGTCCTGAGCAACAATAAAAAATCAGAATTATTTTAAGCTGATGTAACGGTTTCGCTTGAACAAAACAAGGAACGAAGTTAACTTCATCTGTTGCAGATTTTCTAATCACTATTTAAACAAATTCAGTCATCTGTACTGAATTTAATTACTGCTACTTGAAATAACAACTATTTTTGAATGCTCACCTGCTGCAACAGATTCACCTGAAATTAAAATATTTTATTAGTGGAACATAAAAAATAAAAAGTACTAAATTAAGAATTACAGTATTCTATGCTGTTATTAGGAGGAAAAGATTTCTACGCATACGTATTACAATTGTATTAACGATTTCACAATTCGTTTTTCTTCATGAACTAGTTTATTGACTATGAAAAAAATGCATAAAATTAACTATTAAAGTTTATTTTCCTTATACGATAATACAGTAATTTTCTAAGTATATTTAACATTTTTTTAAGTTGACCATTGCTTATAATAAAATATACATCCAAATTATTTTAAATGATTACTATTTGAAATAGAAAATTTAATTATGAAGTAGAAAAATCAAGAGTGGTGACTGATATTGTGTCTTTTATCCTGGTATCGTTTAAATATCCTACAAGTTACTTCTGAGAGAAAATATTTCATTTTTATAACTTTTATCGTTTGTTTCGTGTTATCTCCAAGAATAAATTAGCTACCGTTTCATTCATTAACATGAGCGAGATGATGCATTACTTGTTGACCCCTGTTATTTTTGTTTTAATATGCACTGGTGACCTTATTCATTACAAATCCACTCGAAAATAATTTGTATTTGATTTAAAGATGTGCTGAAAAGTGAAAATGCAGAAGTGACGTCATGGAGATTGGATAAGAACACATTCAAGTTCGGCTATTAATCTTTAAAGAGGTCTGTGAAGAATAAATAGTTGTGGTTTTTTTAAACATATATCTCTATAAAATCATATTATCCAAGAAACAGAAATTTTAAGTTTTGATCATAAGCAATCATTTGAAACTGCAACAATGAAAAGCGGCACATAGATGTCCTGAAACTACAAATTTATTATACTTTATTATTAGATCAAAATAATCGTTAAAAGTACACAAATGAATAAAATAATGATTTCGAAGTGTAAAATAGCCAGTACTATACCTAATTAGTGAGCTCAAATGAAAGAACGTAAAATAACGAACGCGAAGTGGATCATTTTAAATAACTTTAAATAAGACTACCTTGTGCATACACAATAATTAACTAATGAAATTTTGAAAAAAAGTTTTTCATTCACGGAACAATTGTTTCAACACTGACTTTTTGATAAGTTTATTTCAGATATAATTTGTAATATATCTTACGATGTCTTCTTCAGTGGTTGTTTATATATAGTAAATTATGCATTTTGAAAGACGCATTAAATTCGAATGATTGACAAGGGTATAATAATCTCATGTTCAGTGAGAAAAAAACACAACGATTTGGTACAGCTGAGTGATTTAAAAGATATGACACTGTCTGCTAATGAAATAAAAATATTTATAAACAGTAGAATTAGACATGATATAAATGAGAAAATTAAATAAAAAAGGGATGACTTACCTTCTTGAACGTAATAGACTGCGAGGATCACGAAGACCCACGCACCTAAAGTTAGCCACCGCATTGTGGCTGCTCTCTCTTCGACGTCCGAAGAGAACGAGAAGAGACGAAATCAGTCGTCCTGAAGTTCCACAGAACTCTCACCGTTTTTATAACAGCAGTAAACTTCATTACGAGGCTCTAAAACACGCTGAAAATTGATTTTTTAATCCATATAAGTAACAATTACAAACATAGTATATTAATCTATAGACCAGATGTAAACGTCAGCAGCAACCTGCCAAATATGGAACATGATGGGAGGTCTGCAATGCTTTCGACCAATCAGAATGTTTACACATGTTCTGCATTCTCTTGCAAGGTAAGTAAGTTTGAATCATTCTTTTGTTGTAAGAGATTGCGAACTGCGTGGCGAAAAAGGTCGATACGGATTTGTATAGTTTCTTCATACAAATTAGCAGTAATGCTACAAATGTATTTCATATCGGTTTTTATTTTGCTGGTAACAAACAGTTTATTTGGTAATGTTGTTCTTAGCTTGCTCTGCAATCTGTGTTCACTGACAAACAAGCGTGTGCACACTGACATGAACATATCTGACATTCCTGTAATTATGCTGCAAAATAAATCCGACTTTGTGTGTTATTTCTGTTCCCTTCAAAGAAATGGGAAAATTAAGCAAATATCATACAGATTATTTCTTAAATATATTTGATATATATATAGCAGTCATATCAGTATTATTGTACACTAATTCTTAACTTCAAAACTTTTTATATTATCTCTTTTAATAACCAGCATAGATTCCATCAAACAAACTTTTTTACAAAGAAGATATATTAATCACTTCATACGTAATATTTTATGAATAAGAAAAGTATACCTTATTATATTTATGTAGTAAGATGGGTGACTTTAATTGTTCATGGCTTCTTTGCTGTTGTTTATTGTTGGTTTTCTTTTATTAATATAATTATTTTGTTTTTGTTGTTGTTTGTAGGTAGGTGATGTTTGTTGATTTACAACAACATCAGAAATAACAACGACGACAACATCACCACTAACAATGATATGTATCAATCAATCAACCAATCAGTATAAGAATTTATAAAGTGTTTTTCTCTGATTTGATGCCCACCCATTTGCATGCCCGGGGCAACCGCCTCTTCGGTTCCCCACCCTCTGCTCACCACTGATATATCTATCTATCTATCTATCTATAAATATATATATATATATATAGTGTATGTGTGTGTGTGTGTGTGTGTGTGTGTGTGTGTGTGTGTGTGTGTGTGCGTATATATATATACTGAAAAAGGCATAAAGTAAACGAAAGTACAGCTGTTTAATCAGTTTATACACTTTACATTTATCACGTACCTCTAAACTGATCCTACAGCTTATGAGAATAAAGTCACTGACATCGTCTTTATCTTTTTTCAAGAAAAGAATAAGATTCAAGAAAAATAATGTTTGTTGTTTATTCGCTTTTAATTTTTATCACGTCGTAAGCAGGGATCTCGTTTCTGACAATTTAGTGGTTACGAAATACTATTTAATGTTCTCGTTATATTTACACTGACAAATATTTTTGTATTATCCCTGGCTGATTTTACCTGATTGTTTATTTCCCTAAATATCTCTCTCTCTCTCTCTCTCTCTCTCTCTCTCTCTCTCTCTCTCTCTCTCTCTCTCTCTCTCTCTCTCTCTCTCTCTCTCTCTCTCTCTCTCTCTCTCTCTTATTCACTTGTTCGTTATTTATATAAAGGAATTTGAAACAGTATACATTCAAAGGTATGGAACGATCAATGACTGGGGATTCTGCCATAGAACAAGCTGTTTGGAAATCAATAATTTTGTATGAAGGAATTCATTTTTAATTACGTCTTAAGTCACTTATAATGCTTTCAAAAGCTGGTTAAAACTGCCTTTAACGTACGTTCAGAGAGTAGAAATAAAAATCAGGTGCGAATTCAGTACGACGACAAAGTTAAGAATGTCACTGATCTAAATGACCAAAACATTTACATTACTTTTTGCGTTTTTATTATTTTTTTTTCTTGTCTCTCATTCTTTTCTTTTTATAAGACTACCAGTATTAAATGTTCTTTCAGTGACTAACAATTTTCAAAACTTGTTTTCGATGTACTTAATGTTAAAAATTCTTCTAACTAACCTAACTCTATACTAAATGACTAAGTTAACTAATAAGAAATTGTCTAAAGTGACCTAATTTTAAAAGGCTGTATTATTGATTGAGTTGATATTCAACGTTTCAGGTATGGCATGTTTTCTTTTTCTTTTGTTTCATTATAGTTTTGTTGGGGATGGGGAGTGACTGTGTGTTTGATTTGGAATCATACTGATTTCACTTGTTATTAAAACTTAAATATAATATTAGGTACGTTTAAATCTTAATGTTATTTATGTATCAGCTATCCTATTTAACATATTAACTTTTCTGTTCTAGGAAAAACAAATACGCATATTGCATTTTATTTTTTATAGCATTTTTATAACTTAATCTTAGTCATGTTAATGTTTTCAAATACCAGTGAGCATTGCATTTTAAAATAAATGTGACAATCTTATTTCTGTGTTTACTCGGCGACATTTAAATACATAATTATATCGATGCCTTTCTTGGGAACAGAACAGAACATTCAAAGCCTGAGTTTCATTTTGCAGCATAATTACATGAATGTCAGATATGTTCAGTGTGTCATAGAGTACGCTGTAAATGCTGGTCAGTCAAAAGAAATATATTATTTTATGTTAAATACTTAGTCTGACCTAGAATTTTAATATGAATAATATTTATAGCTGTTTTATAATTGATAGTAAATAATGCGCACTATACGATACGGAAATTTTGTTCTTCGATACATTTTTCGTCGATACGGTTATTATAATGTGCTTAGAATTTATACTACACTTACTTTAATGCACTGTTGAAGACAGATGAACAACTATTGGCAGTACAATAATATTTCAGGAGATTATAATACTGAAATTTTTGTTTAATAATAATTGGTAAAATATACTGTATAAAACGAATCATGAGCCGAATGAGAAATATTTATGTTGTGATTTTTGTCGTATTTTTATGTTATTATATTTAAATACATTCTTATAGCAAAAATAATGAAAAAAATTCAAATTAGTAACCGCAACCGCAATGATATTATAGCAGTGGTAGGATTCAGCCGATCCGAATCGATTCCTACGAGCACATTTTTTGAAATTCATGAGCTCGGTAAACTGGGTATTAATAATAAATAACCAATATAAAACTAAGCATATATACACAAATACATGTATTTATATATCTTCATATCACACAGTCATCAACCATATTCAGTCTTCTCAATATTAATATAATTATGCTTTACCCATTGTTATGGAAATATTTTAAATTTGGGATAGTAATTATAATTAATCATTTTACTTGGTGATTGTGACAGCCCAAACATCAACCTGACATGCTGTTAGTGAGAGATCTCGGACTGCAACACGTAGTATTTTACTAAAGTTTTATATTCAGTTAGATGATGCTGATAGATGAAGTGATGGACTGGCTGCTTTTAATTCCATGTATTAATGTAATTACGTAAATTCATGGTTCAGTCCTAATGTGTTTGACTTCAAAAAAATCTTGTAGAATTTGTGTTAATAAGACACAAAAGCTTAGTATATTAACAAAAAGCAGGTATATAAAAAAATGATTTTCACGTGAGGATTTATGCTGCTAGTTGAGCTGTCCGTGCATTAAAACTAACTCAAATTATTTTTAATATCGTTTATACCGTTAAGAAAACACTTCTGTTTGGGAATAACATTTGATGTTCGGTTAGTCGAATGATTTTAAACCTATAATTTTACTTGTGTAATAAGAATTGTGAACAAATTTTAGTTGTGGCAAAATTTGATTTAATGATGGTTTAGCGGAATACATGTTACTCTTAGCTGACTTTGACTTAAATGAATATTTTCACTATTTTTTACTACTATAATTTTAGATAGCCGATTAAATTTTCAAGATATCCGTCATAAAAAGCTTGACTATGAATTAAAAAAAAAATACGATTATGAATTTAAATCAGAACAGAAATTTAAATTATTACAATTGCATTATATATATATATATATCATTATTGTTTGGGATATTTGATAAAAGATTTTACAAAATTCAATTCATTTTTATGAGGAATTATTATTTGTGTGGGATATAGCATCCACTCTTTAAAAGGAAAAAAACCTTGTTGTCAGGATTACTTTGAATTTGCATGATTCCAATTTGGATATCCCATATAATGACTTTAAACATTCTTTTAACGATTTTTATTATTATTATTATTATTATTCTACTGCCACTAACACTGGAACAATACGCCGTTCATAAACAGTGTCTTGGGAGTTTGGCAGTCTACCTCTAGACGGTCAATGAAGGATGTCTGTCGTGTATTAGTTATACTGTTTAACCTATACTTTTATTTAGAAGAAGGATGATCCACGTTAATGTTAACATTGTCTATGTGTTTTCACAGAGCTTTTTATTTTGGTGGATTGCCATGATTTTCAACCAGATAGAAAATATTTACGTCATGTATTTTCCATATACAGAGCAGAGGTCTTCAAGAAAAGACTCATAACATAGCGGGATTATTGACAGAATCAAAAACATAAAAATAAAAAAAAATAAAAATAAAAAAATGCCTCACGGAATGAATGATTTTATTCACAATAATATTTACCTAATTTTATGTAAATATTCAAAAATCATATTTCCTCTAGCTGATTGACGTAAATATTCAACATTCCTCAAAAGATGTATTTAAATTTGAACAATACGAGTTTATCTGATATATATCTAATATTAATTTACAGATGTTTATAATTGCATTTTAAAATCTTTATGAAAAGTACCTCATATTTATTATTGTTAATAAAAATGCTTTTCAACTTCGTCCTTTGTTCATAAATAACGATATGAGTAATTGCACACGTCCCTTTAATAATATTAAATCTGTATATGAAATTTTAATTATTCATGTTAAATTGGGTTTATTAACAATAATATGATAAATGAACTACACTGTGGACTTTATTACATCTACAAAATGTTTCACGTTCCTGTGTAAATGTTACTGTTTACAGAAGTGACGTACTTACATATGATATTAGAGTTTTTTACTCATATATTTGTATTCGTAAAATATTAAAACTTAAAAGCCATATTCGCATGCCCTGCCCCGCTGCCTATTACAGTAGTTTAATAAAATACATTTTACATTTAGTGAGATTCTAGTGAATTTTCTGTTTGTGTGAATATTTATTATTGAAAGTATTATTAATTCTGTTTTGATTTACAAAACAATTTTAACCATCGCGTGTAAAAAGAATTCAGCGTGTACAACAACTTCTGTTTCAGAAAAATGCTACACGAATATGAATGTAGGTCATATATAGCATGCTTCCATCAAAGAAATTTAAGAATATTCAGTGTAGAGAGTTCTTCAGGACACACTTTTTACGCAACAACATACCTGCCAAATTATTTTCTTATTCCAAAAAATAATAACAATAATAATACTAATAATAATACACTGTACCTCCGACTTGTAACCTGTTTTGAAAATCACTTCAATTTAAATATTAAAAAAATAATAATAATAATTTTACGTAAGTTACCTTTGTAATTGGAATAACATCACTAAGACGGGTGTTCTTCATTGTTTATCATCTTACACAAAATGAATTCCTGAGCGATCTTGCATGTTGAACAGAAAGAGATGAAAGATTAGTACAAACAGATATGGCTAAGTTTTTACATGAGCATGATGTATTTCAAAAAAAAAAAAAAAAAAAAAAAAAAAATAGGGTATCACAACTAATAAAAATATTCGTTTCCCTAGCTCTTATGCGTGTATGCACATATGTGTTTACGAGTGTTCATTTAATTATGCACAAAAAATATTCAAAACTACTGTTAAATGGTTAAGGACCATACTCTTCATGAAAGAGAGGAAACCCGTTGCAATGGGATAGACTATTCCTTTGCCATTAGCAGTAATGGTGTTTTTTTTATATACACTTTCCATAGACAGAATATTTTGGAGGTTTTGTTTGTTTGTTTACAGTTGTTGATTTTTTATTGTCTTTTTTATTTATTTATTTTATTGTATTATATGTTGTTGTTGTTGTTGTCAAAATGTTTGTGTATAATTTATACAGCGATGTTTGGTAAACCACTGTCAGTTGCACAAAAGGGCCCACTGGACGAACTCCAGAGCTTAACCAGTTCTAATAAATGCACTATTAAACTAACCTACGAATCCAGTATTGCCATGATCAGTGGCAGTTTAAAATATTTGTATGTGTTTATTTTGTTTCACTTACGTTAATTGTAAAGATTTGCGTTTCCTTTCATTGGTTTACGTGACATGTTCAGTGAGGTATAAAAGTAAAGCCATGGTGCTTTGTACTTGTATAAACACATCATTATTCTAGCAAAGCCGCCGTAAATTATGGTAACATATTGTGCAACAATGAATGCACTTCCAAACGATTAATCATTAAATTATTGAGTAAATGTGTTTACTTTGAAGTTACACGTGTCAGACTGCTTTTAATACATGCATTTCAAACAGCTTTTGCAAGATTCTGAACTTTTCGCTAGAAAGTTTAGTTGAGATATATGCAGAATTTTTTATTTATTTATTTATTTATTTTCTACCTTTTGCTATATTTTCATATATTTATTTTTATTGGGCTTTATAATGTTATTTTTGCTTACTTTATTTTTAATTTTGTAATTCATTTTTTAAATCTTTTTATTTAAAAATAATATGTAAAAAATAAAATAAAATTATGTCATAAATAATGAAAAGAATGTAAAGAATTTTCTCTGAAGACGTCAGAATTACCAAATGTTTTAATATCCAGAAGCCGATAACATAGCATTAGTAAATAAATGGATTCATTAAGCAAATTCATTATTAATTTAAAGATGAAAATAGAGATAAAAATATTGTTTGAGTGTTTATCATTAAATCGTTATGAGTTTTTTATTTTAGAAATCAAGTAAACATGAAGTTACACATTTTCTGCTATACTATGTTGCTCAGTGTTTTGGTAATCTTTGTTTCTGTATTATTATAATAAATGAAAATAAGCTGCCTACTAGTAAGAGACAAAGGTAAAACCTGTCACATATAGCAGAAAAAATCAGAAAAAAAGGAAAAACCTAAAAATGTTTCATAAGACTGATTATCATATGAAACGGATAAAGGAAGAGTTTTAATGTTGTTGTTTTTTTCAGTTTTTTATTTATTTTTTTGTTCTTTTAAATAACATATCTTAATTCATTGTATTTTGAAGTTTGTTAAAGAGAGAATGAAAATTGTTTTACTTGTAGAATATAACTGTTTTTAACACGGATATTAATATTTTTTAAATGGCATTAGTAATGAGAAAACGCTGTAGTTTCCTTTGTTTTACCACATCCATCGATGATACTAATTTTTTTAAGGTTATTAAATGTTGCATTAATATCAGATTTTTGCATACCCAGGATCATTTATATACGGTCTCACTTTAATAGAAAAGCACATATTACAGTGTTTGCTAAGTGAAAAGGCAAAAATAACAGTTGTGGCTCTTACGTCTTTAACACGCATCCATAAACTGAAGAGAGAAATAATAATTAAAATAACAATAATTATTTATTATTTACATTAAAATTATGATTTTCCTTTTATTAATTAGTTGGTGAGTAGCTAATTTGTTAGCAGTGGTTGTCTTGGGTTTGGTGAATATTTTGCTTTGATTGACTGTGCTCATTAAAAGGGCTGACATGGCATTTTTGGAACGTTTTAATTTATAAAATTATTACATTTCTCTTTTTTCTTACTTTTTAACGCTACTTTTAACATTGCTAGTAGCAGCAGTAACAGTTGTAGAAGGGGATTTTATTAAATATCAAAATATATAAATGTCCTTATTTTTGTGTGTTGTCTGTTTGTTGTTTTGGTTGGTTTGTTTTTTTGTTTTTTTGTTTCTTCGTGTTTATTTTTGTTGTTGTTGTTGTTGTTGTTGTGATGCTTTTTTATGAAATAGTGTAAGATGCAACTAAGTTAACTGGTAAACAGATTTACAAAAGTTCGCGTGAACTAACATCTGCTTCTTCTCTCGGTCTAATCTCAGACATCTGACTCACACTAGATGACAAAACGTGACGTATCGTGACATTCACTGAATTACAAATACCTTCAAGAATGTTCACTGCATATGTGAAATACACAGAGAAAATCGCATGACATTCGCTTAAAGAAATTCCAGTTGGTTAAACAAAGTTAATGGATACAGAAAAATTTTGTAATAATCACAACGAAAAAAAACTGTACATCAAAAACATTTTTTATTTAGCATAGAGGAATTAAATAAAATAAAGGCAGCACCTGTTTATTGTCTGTTCAGTGTGTATTAATTTCGTAGGCATATTTAATGTAAACTTAATTATCTCTTTACAAACAACAGAATGTTAACGAAAGCAAATGTGACCACTCTTTAGAAAACTTAAATCCAAAGAAAATATCGTTAATTTGTTGTTGTTTTGTAAGTTATAAACCCGCAGATGGCGAAATGAACAGATGGGCTTTATTATTATTTCGAATTTATGATGGTTGTATTTTCATAAGGTTAACCGATTTACGCCCTTAATTAAACAATATCGTTCACTTTTGTTTTTCATTTATATTCTTTTTTTGAGTAATTCAGAGATACGCATAGGTACATGTCTGGTTTAGAAGTTTGTACTAACTGTTAAATACTGTCTAAGTGTAAGTCAATGATTGTATATCGCTTTTGATATTACTTCTTAATTAAAAATCAAACTAACAAAACAGAAAGTATGTAATATGTAGTAAAAAAGTGTTTCACTGGAAATAAATTCAGTGACTATAGATACAAGACAAAAATATACATATTAGTGTGTTTGCTAGTAAACAAAAATGTAATACTAAAATCATAGTGAGATCATAAAAAGTATATGTAAAAACAGAATAATTAATTTTAAATATTGTCATAGGGAAACATTTTGTATTTTAAGATAAAACAATAAACATAATAAAACGCATATGCTGGAACGATACTAATTACACTTTAAGCAGTCAGTCTATTAAAACCTGCCAGCGTGGTCAATGAACAGAAACAGGCAATTCATAATCCGATCTAACAATAAAGTAAGCAGTTTAATGTGTAATAAACATGACTAGCTTCATAAACTATTACGGCACAAAGAAATTGTAACAATTAAACCAATAACAAAGAAATATTCTTCAAGCTTGTAGGCCGTGATCATCCATCCAACAGGCGAACCACCGAATGGTTCCAGCTAGACCAATGTTCAGTTGAGACCTTTCTGAGACAGTACGCAGTCGGCATCCGGCCACAGAAAAGAATACAGAAGGCGAATATGCAGCTTGAGCAGCACCTACACGACTTATGTGTGTATGGCCGTAAAACTGCATCAAAGGTCTTGCACGGGGATGGTTGGAATATTCACTTAACTCATCTGAATTAGTGAACAGATTAAGAAAATAAAACTATACGTGCTACTGAACTTTTGAACTAAATATCTATATATAATAAATTGTGACTTTATTTCCTAATCAAAACTGTGATTTTTGTTTCTGTGATCTTTTTTCCTGTGACTGGTTTTTCCTACCCATTTTTTGTTGCCCATCGACATCCCACAGAATCACTCTGATAAAAAATGGAATAGTTATACTTAAAGCCCTAGCGCAGTGAATGCATACACAGATTTTATGATTTCACTGTCATAATATTAGAATTTCCAAAGAAAGGTATTCAAAAGTAAACCTTGTAATAAAATAAACTCCGCCAGAGGTAAAGTTTTATAAATTTATAAAAAAACCCACTAAATACCATTTGGTGTACTGGCCTATTTATAGCGATTCGGTTCAATCAAATTCAAGAAAAAAGAGATGAAAAAAAATTAATGAATAATGAACGAACGAGCAGAGGAATGGATGTTTGGTTGTTTATAAATATCACAATTTTCTGTCTGCGCAGGGAATATACATTTGTTTCTCGGCAAATGTTGTGCCTGTCAGTGTGGTTTTTTTCTTATTATTAAACTCGTGTAAAAATTTAGAAAACGACGTTGGCATACCATACTTCTGAAAGTCTCGATTTTCTCCTTACAGTATTAAAAATATGTAGTCAGATCGAAGACACCTCGAAGGCGTCTCTCTATTATTTACTTATTATTACCTCGGTTTAATTTATAAAGCATAATGTTCGTTATGATATTTTTATAACCTTAAAAGATGTTATGCGCCAATTATATATATAATGATAACAGGAGCGAGGAAACCCATTATCGATTAAGAGCACAGACCTTTTGGATTATTTTTGTCATAACAAAAGCATGTGTCCTCTAGGCCTTGATGCATGTATCGTGTGGCATTGACTGGAATGGGAAATAGACTAATAAGTACATTGGCTAGATTAAAGTAGCAGTAGGTCTTTTTATAAGATCTGGTATAAGCCGCGGAATAAATTTCAAAATAAGATTCAAAAAATAATTTTAAAAATAAAATTAATTTGTTTTCACTTAAATATACTGTTTGCAGAGTAACAGGCATAAAAATTAGAATAATGCCAATTACAGGTTAGAACATGGTAAATTATGTGCACTTTGATAGTGCTGAATTCCTAAATGATATTTGTAAATTTGTCGATTAGTTTGGAAAATAATTAAACGTTCAAGTTAATCTATTTATTTATATCTGCTGTATGCACAGCAGTAATGTCTCTATCATACACTGTGTTATGAGTTAATATTAAAAAACAAACTGTTTGTAAAGAATTCAGTTTTGGATTGTCCTAAAAACCACATTTTCCCAACTCACAATTTAATTATACCAAAAATAACTTTGAAAGTATTACTTTTAGTATTTGGAAGTGATGAAATGTGGTTCATTCATTCATTCATTCACAGATACATTAACGTCCAGTCAGAAACTTAAAAAAAAAATCATCATCAGTTATTTCCAAAACATAGTTAGTTTTTGCTTTATATTAATTGTAATTTTAAAAATCCTTAGCGTGATCATGTGTCAATGATTAAATAACATCGTAAGGATGTGTTTCTCCTGCGGTACGAACTTTGGGATTTGAATAAGAAAATATGTTTCAGTTATAATCATTTCTAACGAGCTGTTGCACATGAACAGTGGGAAAATCGAAACCAATCAACCTTAATCCTGGCTAACTGCTTAATCAGTTCAAGTAATGCGGCCACATGGTAGTCAGTTTTGCTTACCAAATTCATCCATTGTGTTTTTGTACTTTATAGAGGGGACAAGTTGCCATTTGTGTGTGCAATGTTACAAACCTTTGCGAGCTAGGATAACACAAAATACTACCTTAAGATGAAGTAATGAATGAACTATGAATATTAATTGTATACAGATATTCGTTAAAGATTATATTCAGGGGAGTTCTGAAAATAATTATGTTAGTAACCTTCTGATGAGAAATTATTATGGTTGTGAATGAATGAATGAATGAATGAAATCTTATCACTACCAAATATTAACAGTGATTAGGCGAGAGTTTCTCCACGAACCAGGTTTGGATTTAACTGTAAACACACACACACACAAAAAACAAGAAAAAGTGCTGAAGAGGGCATCAGAATCAGTGAGGTTTCTTGAATGTCAGTTCAGTTATTTACAATTTTATTCTCTAAAATAGAGTCTCCGAAGTTTTACTGCAGCTCTAGGCTCATCATACGTAAATCCGGCCGTGCCGTTAACTTCGCTTTTCAAGAAGGGATCAACTAATTGTCCAATGAGAACAGCCTACTCAAAGTTTCTGTCGTTAATCAGATGTATACAACTTTTAATCCTGAATAATGCATGCAGTTTAGTATCTTTTCGGGTTTGTTTTCCTTTGTAGTTGTTTTTGCATTTTTGTTGTTGTTTCTTGTTTGTTTTTGTTTATTTTTGTATTTTGTTTTTTGTTTTGCTGCTTTCTTTTTTTTAGGCGGTGATTTTGGTTTCACAAAATTAAAACTTTAAGATTTAAACATTTAAAATTTTCTTAAATCGAGAACGAGTATATTTATAGAGATTATAATTTATTCCGCTGTAAAAGTGCTTAAATCAGTTTAATGCAAAAAAAAAATAAATAAATAAATAAAATGATTTTACTACACTTGTACTGCACAGCCATTATTTTAACTGAAAAGATTATATACTTAAACCAATGTTTAAAAGTAGGTTACCTCCCTATGATAGAATAAATAAACCTCGTACTAGAGAATAAATTAATTCCAATAACAGACACAGTTAGTGGTCATAGTGTTTTCAAGTTTGTAAAAGAGACAATAGTCAAAGTGAAACACATGTTACACATTACAATTCTATATATCGGACAGTTAAGTGAGATAGGTGAAAATGAGAGGCGTTAGAGGGCGCGTGTTCTTATACGAATCATATTCTGTTTACATTTATAAACAAAATATAGTTTATCACTGGACATGTCAGATTAGAATGTTCATATGTTATTAAGTTGCAGATATTATTTCGAAGTGATGAACTAAAAGATTACGATCAAGCCAAGATTAATGTACCTGTTAAATATCTGTCTTGGCTACATAGTTCATCAGACTGGTTTATCTTTTTTATTTTTTAAAGTATTTCTTTTTTTCCAATAAAAAGGATAGAAAAAAATAACAATTAAAAATAAAAATTGTTAGATGATTACAGAAATGGTACAGAGAATTTCATTTCCAAGGAGCACTATGAATCGTACTCCTCCTAATCGTTAGTAAATTCTCATCCATCACAAAAAGCTGATTATACCAATGATTATTTAAAATAAAATAAATACTGCTTGTGTGTGAGCGCATGCGTGCGAATGGTTGAATGGGTTTGGTAGTGTGAACATGAGTTTGGGTGATTTTTGTGATTGTTGTCTTTAAATATATATTGGTTAGTGAGTCTTTGGACAGCGTTTTCTGTGTGTGTGTGTGTGTGTGTGTGTGTGTGTGTGTGTGTGTGTGGCTGAGTGCGAATGTTTACAAATATGAAAATTAGAAAAACAGATATGGATGAAATGCTAAGAAAAAGAATCGAGGTGAACAGAATTTTCAAAGGAAGGACGATATCGGAAAGTGGCAGAAATGATGAGAAACGGAAGAAGGAGAGGGACAGAGAAATGAGAAAATGAAGAAAGATAATGACAGAGAAAATAAGAAAGAAGAAAGATAGGGATAGAGGAGATGAGAAAGAAAAGAAGGTTGGGGACAAATTAAATGAGAAAAAGAAGAAGAATAAAGACGGAAGAGACGAGACAGAAAAAAAAGGACAGAGAAAGAGAAGAAGGAGAAGGACATAACATATGAGAAAGAAGAAAAAGAGGGACAGAGGATATGAACAACGGAAGAAGAAAAGATCAGAGAAAATGAGAAAGAGAAGAAGGAAAGCGACCGAGGAAATGAGAAAGAGAAAAAGTGAGAAGAGGAGGAATATACTACAGAATACAGAGAGATAAAACAAACAGCACAATTATAAACAGTATAGTCCATAATTTTCCTAAAGAAATTTGGCAAAATGTTCCTTTATTTCTGTATTTTCTTCATTTTTGCACATAACAGCGTCAGAATAACTTATTCCAGTATTATCAAATGCTTTTTTTACTAATTCAAATCAGAATATGTCCATGTGGTCCATGTAAATATTTCTCAAAACAGAAACGAATGTCTATAATAATCTTTTATTTTTTATGTTTTATTTTTGTTTTTTTTTTTTTTTTGAACCACCATGTAAATCCATTAATAAAATTTTGAATAAGTGAAATCTAATCATAACTGAAAGTAATCCTGTTAGCTTTCGGAATTTTGTTAATTTTACTTAGAAGTTGTAAAATTATTCTGCTTTTTAAAGTACAAGACATGTTATTGATTACTGTTAATACTACGTGTCATTAAAAGTATGGCTGGCTTCCTCTCCGAATAGCGACAACACTCGACGTTTTAAAAATAAACGTTTTCTACATGATGCTAAAATTATTAATAATGAATATTCGTTAATCTTAATTAAACAGTTATGTAAATAAATTTTTTTTTTTATAAAAAATCAGAAGTAAAAACTGGAAATGAAAATATAATAATTAAAATATAAAAGTAAAAAAATAATAATTGAACAATAAAGCTGTAAGTGGATTTTATTTTTTTGTATTTCGAACACTTTTAAATAATGAAACAAACGGTAAATATTGGTAAGGATTAGAAAAACAAGCTAACATTATTTGAATATAATATTTGCAACGTATGCAGTTTGCTGTTTCATAAATTAATACCTACGTATTTATAATAGCATATCCATATTAGTTATTATTGCATTTTATACTGTAGATAATTAAAATTGATTCCTAAAGGCAGTTACCTATCAGCGAATCTTTATAACCGTTGAGAATGGATATAATAGAAACCAACAGCTTTTTGTTCGCGATATTGTTATTGTTGAAATAAATTCTTCTTACGGTAAAGATTAGCATACGTTAATTTATAAATTTAATTATGTTTTCGTTCTCTGTACACCAAGGTCGAAGACGTTAATATTAAGAATGTGAAACACGTTTCAGTGAACAACTTTCTTTCTCTGCAAAGTTATTTATATGTGTTTGTTGGCTGAAAGTTCATACTGGAGTTCTAGGACCATAGGATCGAATCCTTATTAGACTACAACAAATGTATCTAACATGAATTACATCTACTAATATAAAATTTCTAGTTAAGACATTTTTGAGTTACAGATTGTGTCATCGAATGTCAGGTTCTGACTAAATGTTGAACTAGTGCACAAAACAGATTCCACGTCAGAATTTAATGTTAATGATCTGGAACCGTCTTGGATTTATATATTTTCAAATAATTTCAAATAAATTGATTTGGACCTTTTTAAATTTTGTTATGTAACAAGATGTGAATGTTTAATTATACAATTTTGATGCTGAACAAGCTGTTCTCTTTAAAAGCTAATCTCACAGGATCAGTGGTATGTGTATCACATTCCAGTCAACGTTTAACGAAAATATATATGCATTCCTTCTAAATACGAATAAAAATGTTTTGGTTGACAACTTTAAAGTAGAATTAGACTTAAAATTTCTGTTCTTAAGAATTGTACTTCGTGTCAGACCTGTGCAGAAGTAACGCATACTTGAACAGAACTTTGCTAAAAATTAATCAGACAAAACTGTAAATTAATGTTTTATTATTTGACGTATCAAAAGTGTTACCAACCTAGCTGTTTTGTGACTGTACAGATCCGAGGTAACGGTCTGCATTTAATGCCTGTTGAAATGAGCATTCACAGAATTCCTTGCTGAATATCCAGTAAAATAGCGGCTGCTAGCTTTTTCTTACACATTCGATGTTGTACAAATACAGTATATCTGACACTAAAAACTGTTAGTATTAAAATGTATTCAGATGTTATAAGAGATTCATTTAACAATTAGTTACAAAGTATATTTTACATGAATAAAATAGACGTTTCATATCATGGGCAAAAATATTCTACATATTTTCACAAGTATAAGTTATGAATGTCGATAAAATTATTATTAAATTAAATTAAAGCTACAGAAATGAAGAGCAGATTGGATATATTTTATTTTATTTTACTTTACATCATTTTATTTTTCTCACAACAGGACATCCGATACATTCCTAGTAGTACATATTTGTCATGTTAATACAATGTGTATGTTATGGTAATAAGTATACAAGCGTACATTATGGAAAAAATAAAATACAAAAATAAATAAAATCTTTGCATATTTTTTATTTTCTATCTCTAAATAGTTTTATACAAATAATTTTGTCTAAATATTTTATTTTTCTTCAAATTTAATTGTTCCGTTTTTGTCTTACAACTATACTTATCTGTATAATAAAACATGTTAAGAACATTTTAGAATCCAATTAAAGTTAGTTTTTGGAGTTTGCATTTTGATTTATATATGTACTGCTTGGCAATTAACCTTATTAAATTGATTGTATTTTCAGAATAATTTGGGTTGCTTAAAATAATTTGTTTGTGCATTTATTTGAAGTCTCACTTCTGTTCTCAAAAATATCAGTTTGTAACAGTGTTTCAGAAGTCTGAACATGTTTACATAACCAAAAAATGTGCATTTATCATATGATAAAATTCACATTTATCTTAATATTTTATACCATATAAAACCAAATGCTTATTTGCTATTAAGATAAATAACAAGATCTTGTACTGAAAATATCTAAGCCCTGCTTGAACTGAAGAAGATGTATCCTTTTCCGTCATTTGTCGCCGAATACTGTACCAAAAGTATGCTGCCATTTTATTTTCGCATTTATTTTATATTTTGAAGTAGCTTTTATTACACAGTCATTGTAGAACTGTTTATAAACATTTGTTTCAAGCAGATCTTCAGGACAGGAATTACTGGTATATGTAATGTTAACTGTACTATTTTTAACTGCCGACATCATGCCATTGTAAACTGTAAATGGTGGTATGAAAACCAATTATTAAACAGGTCTTTTAAAAATTATATTCCTTCACTTGCCCATATCTTATGAAAAACATATTTATTATCAATTTTAATGTGAGAGTTATCACAAATCTGTAGTGTTAATATTGTTGTCTTGAAGCTTCACATTTTAATAAAAAGTTTGACCATGTATGTAATATATTTTTCCAAAAGGGATATATATATATCAACCATTTTGCTTTGCTGCAGGCTTACGCCAAAACTAATATTAGTGAAGCTCTAGACTGTAAACAATTACTCAAAAGAGAGGCGATGTCTTGGTCCACGATATTTTTAATGCATTACAAAATAACTTTAATAATATTGCTTTTAAACAACCATTTTGATAATACTGAATTAATGTTATTTTGTTGTTGTTGTTTTTTGTTGTTTGTTGTTCTTTTTTCTAGCTATTTATCAGTTTTTTATTCCAAATGAACTGAAACAAATAGGTTTTTAATTTTTTAAAGAAAGAATCTGATGGATTTGGCAGTGAAGAAAACAGATAAATAAATTTCGATAAAACTAAACTTTTAATTACAGTAATGTTTCCTAGAAATGACAAAGAACATTTCGACCATTGTTCAAGCAGCCTTTTAATCTTATTCAGCTTTGCATTATGGTTTATGCTTGTGAATTCAATAGTACATTTTAATTTGTGTTTTTTATTTTTCGTGATCATTACGGTCTTTGCCTAATTTTCCTGAATTCGTTTTATCTGCATTAACTTTAAGACCAGATATATTGATAAAATATGCTAATGATTCCATAGAGCTGTAAGAGTTTGATCAAACCAGTCTAATAACAAAATTTTAAATTCATTGGTGTTTATCTCAATCTCTTGTATATCTTTGTTATTTTTTACCAAGGTTCCAAGAATCTCAAAAAATAAATTAAAAATATAAGGCAATAATGGATCTTTTGTCTACTTTCTCTGCCAAGTTTGGAGCGTTCAGTAATCTTACAATTTAGGTATAAACACGATTAACATTATTTACAAACGGTCGATATCTGTCTTTGAATCGAGGCCCAAAACTTAAAATGAGCTAAACAAATAAATTAAATAAATAAATAAATAAATAAATAAAATCCTTTATCTTCCTTTAAAATTAGTTACATGAAGTTTGTCGCTGAAAGTAAGCTGTCATAATAATAGAATAATATAATAATACATTACGTTTAGGACCAATAATGTTCATTAAGTGAACTTCAAAATGTATTAATTAATAAATTTCATCAAATTCAATAAAAATAAATATGAACGATTCTACGTACAAAGTGTGTGCGTTAGTACATGTGTACGAATATGAGTGAATGAGTGTGCATTAATGTACCCATTCTTGCATAGACAGATCAGCATGATGTATATATTATATTGTAGATAAGTATAACTATATAATGGAAGGACATCCACCATGTAAAAAAAAGCCCAGGCTAGATCAAACTAAATATTAATGGGTAGTTTATTAGCTTTAGTTTGAAAACTTTCCTTGATGGCCGACAGGTGAAGCTAACAAATAATGTACATAGTTTATGAAATCAAATTAAATGTAGATCGGAAATGTTATCGTTTAAAATGTGTTGTATTTTCTGGATTATCTCTAGTTTAAAATGTATTGTGGTATTTTGCTGCCCGGTTGAATGTTTATAATTCGTATCTGCCTTGAGCTCGGATTTCGTTTCAGTGACAGGAAATATGGAATATTTTAATATTATAGTGGTAGAGTGGCTAGCACGTATGTGTGTGTGTGTGTGTGTGTGTGTGTGAATGCATTCATTTGTTGTTGTTGTTATTATTATTGTATCAAATATAGCACATAAAATATTTTCTTTGGCAACACACTATTTCCATTTCTTTTTTGTTTTTTCTTTTTTTATGGATTAAAATGCAATCGAAAAACAATAAAGACACCATTGCGTGTGCGTGCGTGCATGTATGAATGTGTGTGAATGTATGTTTCTTTTTTCCATGTGGAGATGGAATATGTGAAGGGAGATAACTCTCACCGTTCTACAGGTTTTGTAGTCTAATGTTTTTTAGATCTATTAGCTTTCTTTGAAATCATATTTAAAATAATTCTTTGAGATAATTTATGGATTATGAAATTACTCATTTAAGTAAATTATACTTTGCTAATCAAATCAGTTTTTATTATTGTGGGTTTTTTTTTTCTTCTTTTTGTTTTCTCTACGATATCTACAGCGCATGAGGGGGCGTCAAAGCTTTTTTTTTCTACTAGCTTTACTTGCAGTTGTAGTGGTTGTAGTAATAGTAATATATATATTTATATTTATTCATTATTATTCGTAATTTTAATTTTTTCCTTTATATATTTATTGATGGTGTTTTTATTATTTTCACCATTTGCTACAATTTTAATCACTTACCTACCGTTATTATTACTACTATTAATACTAAAATTAATTTTACCACTTTTGCTATTAATCTAATACTAGTACTACTGTTAATACTCCACCAATTACTACTGCTACTGCTATTAATACATCCACTCCATTATGCTGCTAATTCTACTATTATTTCTTAGATGGATATAACACGAAAAAGTATGTTCATTAATTAACACTATGGGAACTTACTTTCGTAACTTTGTAATCATAACTCATCTGACATATTGTTTATTCTCTTCTTCATCCGCTAAACCAGCATACTTTGAATATCGTTTCTGTTTCGTTCATTTGGCACTGGGTAGTATGGATCTCCAGAATCGGTAGAATACTCTCTCACTATTGTTGTTCCATTGACATCTTTATTATACAGATGTTTATATTCAACAATTCTTGTAAAGTTTTCAGGACCCTGTGGGTAGTTTACGACGACATTGGGCTGGAAAAATGGCTGATTTAAGTGAATAGTTTCAAATTTAATAGACCGATATTCTAGCTTTTCCAGCCCAGAGGAAGCAAAGTATTAAATCTAATAAAACGAATATTAATTGTTTATTTCTATTTATGACACACAAAAAAAAAAAAAAAAAAGAAGCCTACTGTAAAATGTTACGAAAGCGAATAATACAGTTTTAGAAACAAAATGTAAAAGCAATGAAAGTTTATTTCAGCACTCATCAATATGAGGATAGCGGAATAATAAAGTCCACATCCGTTCGATTATGTGACCAGTTATTGGATTGTTTGATTTTGAAAGTTCGACATACCATGATATCAGCAGGTTTCTATATAGAGACAATTTTCTTCGTAATAAGACATCCGTTACTACGAACTCCCCTCGGTAATTACTGTGAAATTCTAAACAGTTTTGTTTAGATTTTGTAATTTGATAAAAATACTCACAAGTCTGTTGTTCAATTCGTTTAGCACTCCAGTCTAAGTAATCAGATTTTAAATCAAAACATTTGTAATCTCCAAATGAAAAGTAGTGATTTCTAAGAGTTTTGCTTTCAGAATAAATCCTATCTCTTTTTTTGAAGTTCAAAAGTTGTTTCATTTGATCAACAGCTTCAAAGATATTCATTGTTGGTACTTCTTTCGCCCCCTGAACAAATATGTTCAAATCAACAAACATCGACTGTTTCACCATCATGTGATACAACCACGTATGACCTTCTCTGCCAACGTTTGGCAGCGACGTTTGCTGAATATTGCATCTTGGATACTGTGCTGCTAAAACAGCACCCTGTCGTACTTGATTGCACTTTTCATATATAAAAGTAATAACTTTATGGTTATAACATAGCTTAAAAATGTCTTTAGAAAACCAAGATAAATCTTCCGAACAATGACTAATGACAAGAGCTACAGAAAGTTTGCCATTTGCCTGAGGAAAAACTTCATTAGCTTCAGATAAACTCTTAGGAAACAGTTGTTTCTCTGAAAATGAAATATCAGAATAAGCTCTTTTAAACTGGTTGATGGCATTAAGAACTGCTTGATCCATATTGAAATATTTGTAACTGGCAAGACGACCAACAAAATATACATTATTTTGTTTTTCTTCTTTTTCCGCCAGAGCAGCATACTTTGAATACACGTTTCTGTTTCGTTCATTTGGCACTGGGTAGTATGGATCTCCAGAATCGGTAGAATACTCTCTCACTATTGTTGTTCCATTGACATCTTTATTATACAGATGTTTATATTCAACAATTCTTGTAAAGTTTTCAGGACCCTGTGGGTAGTTTACGACGACATTGGGCTGGAAAAATGGCTGATTTAAATGAATAGTTTCAAATTTAATAGACCGATATTCTAGCTTTTCCAGCCCAGAAGAAGCAAAGTATGAATCTATGGGACCGGTAAAAAATGTCTTGCTAAAATGTTTAACTGAAATTTTTTTTGTACTGGTCAGATGAAAAAAATCGGTATTAAGATGAACTGAAATTAATTTGTGATTCAACATTTGTGAAATCATAGCAGTGTATCCGTCTCCAGGCAACGCCTGATAGTCATCATCTGGAAAATAACGATCATCAAAATTGTCTCGAACTGGAATGCGTTGAAGAACTGAGGCATCCAAGTCTTTAGGATATTTAGACCATTGCTTGTATGTGTAACCTTTGAACAGTTTATCAAAGAGAACTTCTCCAACTCGTGCCTTGGCAGCTTCTTCTCCGTTCTTTGGACGGTCATTTCGTATCTGATGTTTTTTCAGCCATTTTTTCATTTCCTGCTGATTTTTTATTGATTCGCCAAAAAGCATATTCACTGTGACTATGTTGACTGGAATAGGAACGTAATTTCCATCGACATTGGCGACCACTCTATGTTCATAAGGAATCCACGTTGAAAACTGAGACAGGTAGCGCCAAACAAGAGAATTTTTCGTATGGAATAGATGTGCTCCATATTTGGAAACTCTAATACCGCGTTCATTGATGTAGTCGTAACAGTTTCCTCCTATGTGATCCCTTTTCTCAATTATCAGAACTTTCTTTTTTAGAAGTGTTGCATGAAGGTGAGCTAGAACTGCCCCTGACAGACCAGACCCCACTATTAAAATGTCAGCAGATGCTATTTCCTTCTTGGAAAAATGTTCTGTTTTATTTTTATTTCTTGATGTTTCTACTGAACGAGAGAGGTTGTTCATATGATTAGCAATAAAATCTTTTGTATCAGTTTCTGTCAAAAATATTTGCTGAGTTTTATATATACGATGTACTTCTAGGTGAGAAACCGGAAAAAAATTCGAAATTAATATCCAGCCACTTAACAGAGACAATGCTAATAGAAAAAATAAACATTGTTTTGTGTTTTTCATACTGGCAGTCCTCATTGTCACCAAGATTATATACAAAAAGTTTTCAATAAGAATCCTTCAAGCATGGATATATCAAATCCGTAATCGTGGTCTTTTTTGTGTGTAGGGTTTATTAAAATATATGTATCAGATTTTAGTATCAATAACAATAAAACAATCTTTTAAAAACTAAAAGAAATCGAAATAGAAATTTAAGTATCAGGTTTTGATTTTTAAAGTTTGATTTTGTCTGAATTCAGTTTTTTTTTTTCTTATATAGCTATATCTTATGATCTTTCTTCTATCATGATAAATCCTGAAAAAGAAGTAGAAATGTAGAAAGAACCTGTAAATATATATATATTGTTTCTTTTCATTTTTTTATTACCAAACCTTTCAGGAGTCACTTAATACGACAACGTCAAATAATGTAACTGTAAGTATGTCTTGGAATACGGCTGACTGTGAACACACAGCTACTAAACTAACAGTACTGATATTAAATGTCAGCTTTACAAGAAAAGGTGTTTCGCCTCAGCCTGCTGACCTTTTTGTCTCGTGGTGCCATGATTCAGCTTGAATAGAGTATTGATTAAATGAGAAACATCAGGTAGACTGTTGTCAGTACCCTGCACGGTAGAAGCCCGTCGACACTGTTATTCTAAGTGTATTTATTTACTTAATTATTAATAGATAATGTGATTAATTACAACAAAGTGTTAGCAAAGCCAGTTTTTTTATATATATATATATAATTTTCCTAAAATATTGGTGAATGTTATTTTAAAATGAAAGTTTGTCTTAGCAGTAGCTAGACATATTGACAAAACAATAAAAATATGTAACAGCTACGTTCTTGGTGTGTGTGTGTGTGTATGTGTGTGTGTGTGTGTGTATATATTAGCATATTTCTTTGTAAAACAGTTTGATATATATTGCATTTGCAAAATATATTGCTATACATGAATCCTGTGCGATTATAGTCATTAAGAACAAACGAATACTTTTTACTGCTAGAAACATAAAATGAAATAAAACTTACCGTAAGTCCACTAGCATGTTAAAACGCATAGGTAACTAGGAGTCATTGATCTAAACATGAAAACACGGAACACCGATCTACGCGAGTCAGTGGCCATGGCAATAAAACAACAATAACTAAGCACTGATTATACTGGCCTTCATACAGACAACCCCGCTTTAACAAACTCTATTTAAATCTTAGCTACAAACATTAACTTATCATGTCCAGCTTTCATTATAATTGTTATTGTTGTTTATTACTGATGCAATCGTATTGTTGGCTGAAGCATATTTAACAACATTGATAATGATAGTAACAATACTTTTTTAATAATAATAATTTGTAGTTTGATACAATGTCAAAATCAAAAAATAGCACAAGAAACAAAACAAGTTAAGTCGAAGCGATAAAGGTAGCCATATAGCCACTATTATTTACTTGGTAATTAAGTAAATTGAATATATTTCAACTGCTACAGTATGATTTTTTTTTTTTTATATATTTCAGGTCGATTCAGTCAAGGTAAGGATGTGGGTATACATCGTATTTCTGACAGGACCTTATCTGGGGAGATTTTTTTAATGTAACAATTTGTATGGCATTATTAACAGCAGATATTCTTTGTTTCCTTATTCTTCTTCTTACAGAATATGTAACTATTACGACATTCATACCACTATGTCATTACAGTTTTGACGTAGACTTGAAATAGATGGCTAAAACTAGGATAAAACGCTTGTTTGACGCGCAAGATCGATTTCACTGATTTAACTTTCATTAAAACCAGTGCTTAAGACTGGCTTATCAAAGGCTATGGAATTTGTTTTCCGGTCTATGAAAAGGTGCTTATATGAAATAACAATCGTCACTCTCTGACCCCATATAAAAAAAGATATATATTAAAAATGTTCCAAGTGTTTTGTTAAATTAAAAAGGTTTAATATTACTGTGATTTGACTATTCTGTATCAATAACAAAAACAAATTCATTCTATTCAAAGCTTTTGGAAAATACGTTTCGAAAAAGGTAAATTAATGTTGAAAGAAATACATAAATAAATTCAGAGAAGGCAAGAAATAATTTCATTCTAACTATTATGAAAATTGGAATTTCTTCCTTACCTAGAAAGGAGCATCAAAGTTCGGCTTCTCCCATATGTTCTAGATGAACAAAGAATACTTTAATTTTAAGTTCGTTTATAATCCTCAACAGATTTGCCTAATTTCTGCTTGACTGACAAAATACAAATAAAATAACCGGTTTTGACTACCAATTCTGAAGGCCTATTATTTCGCGAACTCAAGATGACCGTCCCAAACAGTCATGAATGCGATCAATATTAAATATCAGACGAGTATTTCGACGCATTGTTATTCCTGTTTTCCATTATGTTTAACCAAACAAACTGCCATTCCACTGAATTTCTTTCGTACACAATTGAATGAATTCAAGCCTTTATAAAATCAATGATGCGATAAGAAATTTGATACTGCATAGACTGCTTTTAAAACTCTCAGGATAAACTGTATTCGACTCACAGACTGTTTCCTTAAAATCATGTCTCGAATCATTTTAATTATTAATTTTGTTCAGACTTTAGAATTAGTTTCATGTTACACTGACATTCTTGATATGAAGCTATTGGAATTCTTAGAAATGAATATATTTATTTTATTTCGAAAAATTAATACTGATAATAAATAATAAAGTCAGTGTTTGCTAGCTGTTACCTACTAAAACCTTTCTGAAGTACATCCTGATATAAGTCAGTTTTCATTAACTATATTAATATTTAAGTGGGGTTTTTTCAGTAATATTATAGACAGTCAAACTTGTCTATAACACGCACGGAACTTCACAAAAGTGGCCGTTATGTTTAAGCCAATACTGACACTGAGAAGAACAATTATATTGTGAGAAATAATATTTTTATTTTATAAGAAAATTTCCACGTTAGTAGACAATAATAATACAAAAAAATATTTTATTCACTTTTAAGTCTGTAATTTTGATTGTTTTCTTTGTCGTTCAACAAATGTTTAAAAGTGAATTCACTTGACAGACAATATTTTGCGCACTTAAATATTTTATAGAAAATTGTTATCGATATGGCATATTTATCTGTGTTATTTATATTGTCGCTAATCCAGCAGTAAAGATTGATTATTTAGTAATCATAATTTAATAAGCAGCCACTGAAATTTTAATCTTAATAATCTTAAGAGACTTCACTGACTGCCGCCAGCAGCAGTTCATGTTGTTTATCAATCCTGTATGACTTGCATTCGGACACTAACTAAATTACACAATGCAAATAACAACATTTCAAAACTGCATTAAAATCTTCACTGCTTTGTGAACGACAACTGAGATCCAGACGATGCGGAACGGAATGGAATTTGAAAATGTTTGAAATGTTGTCATTTTTATAGCGAGGTGATTGCTAGACGATATAGATACGATGATGACAAGATACATTTCTGTATTTTAGAGCTCAGACAGAAAAATATACATTTGGGGACGGAACTATACTTCGACACATTACTTGTTATTTATATATGAAATGTCCAGTTATTTCTATAGTGTTTAACTGCTGGTGCAGATCTACAAATAAAAAATATTGCCATTCCATTCATATGAGATGAGTATTATAATAAATATTATTTATGTTTTCATTTGGTTAAACAAAACAGTTAAATTAGTCATGTAATAAGTGCTGATACTAATATTTGTGATGGTCACTGTGACGGTGAAGTAGCATCAGAACTTTATACAGGTATATGTTTATGCAGTTATATACCCTACGAATGAATGAATACAAACTGATTCACTGGTTACTCGATTTGTTTGTTTACAAATAATTCTGGAAAATATAAAAATCTGTTTTGTATATGTAGTATATGTAGAAATATTAGGCCTAATTTAAAGATACATCGATTCAGACTAGTAAAGTTTATTTTTCTAAACAGTTCGTAATAATTTATTATTTTTAAATCACCTCTTCTACATTTCTTATATCATTAATATCTCAGTTTAGTGAATTATAATAATGACTTACTCGCTTTTTCACATTTTTGTAAAATATACAGGACACGAACTCGACAACAGCCCATAAATAGACAGTTAATTTTGTTATTCATGTAAGAAAAATAATTACAAGTAAGACTTAAAATCTGGTGACCAGTCCAGTCTAAGTAGTCTGCAGACGGGGCAAAACAACCAGGAATTCTTAAATGAATGTAGTGGGTGGAAAGAGTTTTACTGTCAGAAATAAATGTATCGTGTACTATATTGTTCAACATGTTTTTTTTATCTTTCCTGAAGTCCTAAACAGCTTTTATTTTTTTAAAGTACTTCTTATTCTCCTTGAAGCAACTATGTGTGACCTTATCTCCCAACATTAGGAAGAGTTGTTTTGTTTTTGTTTATTTGTTTTTATTTTATTTCAATCTTTTTGTCGTTTTATTTTCTCTTTATATTTATATGAATAAAAAATTACTTGATACATATAATGTGCTCGTTTATCCTAACTTTAAAATCCAAGTATGTTCCTACGTTAATATAATTATTTGTAAAAAAAGGTAAATTTTGACTTAATTTAAAACGCCGAAACTACATCCAGGCAGACGCCTCATACCAAAATTGACGATTTTTATTTTTTTTTATTATTATTTTTTTTTTTTATTATTATTTTTTTTTAATAAATACAAAGATTTTATATAAAAAGTATAAAATACAAATCTCTATTCCAGTAGAAACGATATCCACTGAATGAATTGCTTTTAATTTTTCTGGTGTTAGTTTAGTGCATTCTTGTGTACGTGAATTTCGAGATACTCCCTCTTGCCTGGTAAAGTAGAAAATACAAAAACTAAATCATAAAAAAGTTATGATTACTGAACTAGGAAAATGATGCCAGGAAATAGCTAGAATCGAGGATGTTGTGTCTTTCAAGTCGGAGCCCTAGACCCGTCGCTCGGCGATTTTCAAATTAAAACTGATCCTGCGAACTAAATCATCTCTAATTTATTCATGAACAGCGCCGTGAAGTCACACCATTCCATGTTCGAATAAAAAGTAATTTTATCACAGTGCCCCGTGCCGGTGCGTACGCCTCAGTTGTGACATTTTAAAAGCAGAACTAGCAACATTCAACACAACCAGACACCGCACCATTTGTTGTGAAAGAGCTAAAAGCAGAAGCTTAAAAGGTAGTTTTTAAAACGTGTCAGTTTGCTTACTGATCCTAGTAAAATTAGTTTTCTTCTGTACAGGTCTCCACCTGCAGACATAAAGTGAATTTCTGTTTGTTCAGCAAGTACAGTAAACCTCATCTAAAACTGTCAAGTAAAACTTAATGTATAAAAAGTAAATAAAAAACATCACGATGTAATGAAACAGATAATCTGTATATTTACTTACAAAATTACATTGAAAAGATAATAAAGTTGTTCATAATTTGTTGGTACGTATTTAGAATGTTCAGTCTTTTCTTAAACTGAACAGTTCATTTGTGAGTTACACATGATAGTGTTTCCTGTATATATGTAACACTGACCCTCGCATAAGCAACAAATTCGACATTTGAAAGAAAAAGCGTATTATCGAACTACCAAATTTTACTAAACTTCCTCCCACTTTGTACCTACAGACTAGAGCAAAATACCAGACTTTTGAAACAAAACAAAATTCTCTCTCTCTCTCTCTCTCTCTCTCTCTCTCTCTCTCTCTCTCTCTCTCTCTCTCTCTCTCTCTCTCTCTCTCTCTCTCTCTCTCTCTCTCTCTCTCTCTCTCTCTCTCTCTCTCTCTCTCCTTTACGAAGTAGTGTTTTCTGGCCAGAAATTTTTAATAATAATAATAATAATAATAATAATAATAATAATAATAATAATATTATTATTATTATTATTATTATTATTATTATTATTATTATTATTATAAAATAAAACGCGGATTTTGGTCTACCGTGGTATTACATTGCACACAACACCTTTGTAATATTTTTTATTTTTTAATTTTTTTTTTATTCTACATCATTAATAATCAACCAACCCGGTCACCACTTTAACCAGGAAATTCTTTCGCGATCATGACATTACAGTAGTACCGTTTTTTTTCTCTCTCTTTTTTTTATTTCCCTTTGCTTGTCAAAAACGGAACAATCAGTTTTCAAACAATATTTGAACGTTTCGGATCACGCTCAAGAAGACACGATGAGATTGTACATTCTAGGATCAGTCTTAATAGTTTGTATTGGTATGTAACTTTTTTTATTCATGTTCAGTAATGTACATTTGTCAGAACCGATTAATTAAACCGATTAGTTGGTATGTAATTCTAAAATTAATAGAATTAAACTAACAGACTCTATTCAAATATTATAAATCTCTGTATCACATTTAACTATGTACGATACACAATTATGTGTGTGTAAGAAAGAATAAATTTAACACCGATAAAGTTAAGTTAAATGGAAACATTTTAGAACGGGTGAAGCAATGTTTTAAATAATTATAGTTCTCATGTATAACAACATTTTTTGCAAATTCAAGATATATCAAACTGTTTTTACAATGAGATGGCTTTTGCTTGATTTTTATATATATATATATATATATATATATCAACACACACACACACACACACACATTACTTTGGTTTAAAACTGAAATTTTTCGCTTTTCTTTTAATAACCCTAAATAATTAAAACTCTTAAGTGAAATAACCAGAATGTGTTACTTAGCTTGTCAGTGCTCGTACATCCACATTGCAAAAATGAGTTTAAATTTTAAACAAAGCCTTCCATAGTCAGTTTGCATTAATTGTATTGCTTTCCAGCCTGTTATATTTTTATTCGTCATAAACAGTTATCTACATAGTAAAACAAATACTGACATTTATTTTTTTCTGTTATTTTTGTATTAATTTAGCCGTTTACTCAAGGGAAAATAAATAAATCATAGTTCTATTGACTATTAATATACTGTACTTTGCGAGACAGGCCCAAACGTATTAATTTAGCACATTTGTTGATCATGAAATTCCACTTAGCAGAATTAGTTTATATATGCTCAACTGGGGACAAGTCAGGGGACTTGGTGGCCAGTTCAACACTAGGAGGTGGTTCCGCTCAAGCGGTGTGTGGTCTTGTGTTGTCATTTTGAAACAGAAAGCTAAGATGCTGCTGCAGGAATGGAGTCCACTGATGTAATGATATCGTCGCAGTAACTTTGAGCAGTCATGTTTAAGTGAATAAAAACGGTATCTGTTTTACCTGCACCATAAATACCATAAATTGTTTGCATTATATCGTTCTTCGCGTTGCCTGCATACATGACGCCTGCCATCCGCAAACTGAAAACAAAACCTATATTCCTCTGGGAATAATGTCTGATTCCATTGTCTACGTCGCCAGTGTTGGTGTATTCTGGCCCATCTCAGACGTTCTTGAATGTGACGCGCTGTCAGAGGAACAGTACAACAGGGCGATGTGCTTGTAATCCAGCAGCATGGAGATGGTTACGGACAGTTTGAGCATGAATTCTAGTGTCTGTGGTTTGCTGCAAAATATGGGCAAAAGGTGGAGGACTTTCGAACCTGTGACGTCGAGATGACGTCACTAAATACGTGTGTTTCCTTGGAGTAGTTAATCTGGTCTATCAGAACGTGGTCGATTCGCATTTGCCCAGTTTGGTACGTAGTGTAAGCGTTGGCCGGCGTTAAACCGTCCATTGCTTCATGAGTTGATTTTCCGTTAAGTCAGAACGGCGACCCATAATAACAGGATAAATTCCTTTTGTTTTTCGATAATGTTGGTTCAGTGCATCAAAATTTGATTTCAATATATCGGTATTGCACGCGCTTCTGCGACAGCACGAGCGCACTGCGTTTGGACGTGCAGTACACAGAGCGGCGTGCGATATGACAGATGGTGTTCTTTTCATTACTCAAAGCGACAGGGCATATGCAACTAACATATTACGAATTTTATTACATTATTTTAATTTATTTGGAAGCAACAGTCATTTTACAAAGCATGCTAAACTTTTTTGGTTAAGTATATTTGGTAGTAACTAATTATGTTGATCAAACAAACACATTAAATTGATAATCATGCCATTATTATGCTGTTTTTTATAAAGGTATGTGGTATGTATGCATTAACAAAGTGGTTGTTTTCAACGTTACTTTTTTTCCTATGGGGACGTATTTTTGTCCTACTATACATTTCATCTGGGGTCTTTTGTCCTATCATGTATTTGTACTGGGGACTTATTGTCCTACCCTACAAATCTCCTGGAGGCCTTTTGTCCGCCAGTGCCTTTCTGGACAGGGGTATATGTCCTAAATCCCATTATGTCGTATTGTCTCATTTGGCCTTTACAAAACCTCGTTTCACATTTACGTGGCTAGAGGAAGTAGTGTTTTTTCTCTATTTTTCTAGCCTAGCGTGAACCCTGGGTACACACACAGGGCAAAAATGTCCATTATATTATATTAGAGCAAAATACGGTTTTCATTTCAGTTGTAGACGATAAACTTTATTAACTTTGTATTAATATATTATAAATTATCGAAGGTAGAAGGAATTTCATGATTTGGTATATTAAGATTTATCGACTAGCCTAATAAAGTATAACTGGTCTTTAATTACTTTCAGGATCCGTTGCTGCCCAAGATCCTGTTGGTGAGTTATTGTTATACTTATTTTAACTCGAGACAAGTAAGTACTTGACAGAAAATTAAAATAAAATAATAATAATAATAATAATAATAATAATAATAATAATAACAAAATATATTTTTAAAACTACAGTCAGGGAGTTACAGCCTGGTTGTAGAATATTAGTCTTAAATCTTTTATTCTTACTTTCTTTATTATTATTATTGTTGTTGTTTTTGATAGTTTAGTCTTCTATCGTTTTGTATCCATAGCATTTTTTTACGGGTGTTTTGGGGGAGAGTGTTGTTGTTAATTTAAATTCTTAAAAATCACAAACTGAGTTAATAAATGAAACTAAAAGAATAAATTGTTGAATCAGTCTTGTTTGAAAAAATATATATTATAATAATAATAACCATATATTTTTTGCTTACTGAAGAATGTGAACCACCGGAAGACTACAGAGCGCACGAAATTGATTGCACGCGATTTACGCGCTGTGATCATGGTGTAAGAATTGAATATTCCTGTCGGGATGGGTTTCTGTGGGAGCCTCGTGGCATGTTTTGTCGTCTGCCCATCACCAACAATCTGCAGGATGACCCCACCTGCCGGCAAAAATGATGCAGGGAAGTTCACAACAGCTGATACATAACATCAAAATTTGTGTTAAATCCTTTTCATCTGATTGAATCTGTTTAAATTAAAGCATTTTCAAACTTCTTGTATGGGTTTTATTTATTTAGAACAGAATACTTTACTGATGTGATGAATATTTAGAACAGGCTACTGTGGTTACATTACCTCTACTATTAACAAAAATTATAAACGTTTCACATTGAAATAAATATATATTAATTTTTAAAACCCTTTATATAGCTGTTTCTTATGATAAAATGCCTACTAACTGACGCTGAAGGATATATAAATGTACATGGGGAAATTTTAATAGTAATTGTTTCAAATTATATTTCTGTTACATAAATACACATGTAGAAAATTTCATAATTGTAATATTTGTTATGCCAGCAGCTATTAATATATATGTATATGCACACACATCAGTTATCTGTGTATTTGATCATAAACTGCAGATGTTTATTGGATCATCACGTCAGTAATGTCGAAAACGTTCTCGTAATTTGAGGAAGCTAACCTCAAAGCAAGAGCGATATTTGGATGCCTCGATAATTTTTTTGAGCGTAGCTCATCGTTTTTGGACAATCAGCGCATGAAGATGAAAACAACTATTTTATAAGAAGTTCAGTGGTGCATCTAAAATCTGCAGCACAGAATGAACCTTCAACGCAAAACAGTTTCGTTAAGCAAGCATTTGCTAGTATATAACTGATATAGTCTATTTTGAGTTGCTGCCAGTTTTAACAATCATAGCTAATTTCTTATTTTAACATTTTAAAACACTTAAATGTCAGCAGTTAAGAAAATACTCCTACACTAATCAGTCACCAAAATTTTGTTTCACAGAACAACGCAAAGCTTAATACTCTAAAGCAGGATTGAAATGCGTTCGTAACTTCCGTATTTCCAGAGCTTGTCTCATCTGAAAACTATATGTGTCGAATGCTGTAGAACCTTTATGATCGAATACAGTTCAAAACACACCAATCTGCTATCTAGTTCATTTTCCTCCACACCCAAATAACAAGTGAAGGAATAACACAAAGTGTCGAATTAAACTAGTCTTCAGCTTTTCAGTCACTAATAACTATCTTTAGTAGGCGTTAATAACTATGTAACCAAATGACAGTAAATTTAGAACGAACTGAGTTTATAAAAGATCCCATCGTAAAATATTATACATATTATAGTGACCATACCAACAGCACTTGGAAAGATCCCGACCGCTTTAAATAAAGCCTAGAACATTAGTCTTTTTAAAGTAAAAAGTTGCATTAAACAAATAAAATAAATAAACAGTAATAACCACAAAACATACTTTTTTCGAAATATATTTATTAATACTAAGATACAATCAGTAGTTTTATTCATATACGTGAAAACTGTGTAATACAATTTGATTTTCTCGGATACTTAATCTTGATCTTCTCTGTTCGTTTTGTCACCATCTTTAATGTGTGTAATGCTACCGAACATTTTTTAAATAGATATATTTGTCAGTTGGTAATTTACGACAGATTTGTTATTATTATTATTATTATTTTTTTTTTTTTGTCTTTTTGTTCAGCTAAAATGCCACAGGTTTTCTTATTAACGGTACACTTTTTTGTGGAAATCTGAAGTGAGTGAGCAGATATTTCAAAAATGCGTGATTCTGTGTTTCAAATGTGTTGTAGTTCCTTTTATCACCATAACCTCTTTTATCACCGTAACCTCGTTTGTCACCGTATCCTCGCTTGTCACCATAACCTCTCTTATCGCCGTAACCGCGTTTGTCACCGTAACCTCTCTTATCGCCGTAACTTCGCTTGTCACCGTAACCTCGTTTATCGCCGTAACCTCGCTTGTCACCATATCCTCTTTTATTGCCATAACCTTGTTTGTCGTCGTATCCTATTTTGGTTATGTAACTAATATCGATGTCATTTGGATATTCTTCGTCATCAAAAGTATGCAAAGCATCAGAGATAGATGTTTCGTCGGTCAGTGATACCCCAATAAATAAGAAAGAGAGAAGAAACAGCAGAAACCTTGATATGTTCCCCATGATCACTCCTAAAAAAAGATATTATAGGTATTTTAATTATTTAATTAACATGAGAGAGAGAGAGAGAGAGAGAGAGAGAGAGAGAGAGAGAGAGAGAGAGAGAGAGAGAGATAATTTTTTGAATAAATGAAAAAAAAAAAAAAATTTTATTATTACTAGCATATTTTAATTTTTTTTAATTTTTTTTATTTTATTTTTATTACAGACCTCCTATCCTGATTTCCTAAATTTAGCTAAACTCGTAATCACAATTAACGCAGATACAGAGACAATATTTGATAACTAACTAGGCGCTTACAGGAAGACTGAAGCTATGATCCATTGTGGCTGTCGTGTGTTCTAACTTTAACTTTCCATTTAATGACCGTATAGTACACATTTAATTTATAGATCATATCTATTCACTAATTAATAATACTCACTGTTTTCAAGTCGTCCTTCGACATTATATTACTAGAAAAGTCTTTATCACTAACTACAAACCGACTGTTTAAAAGTTAAATTGTGTACCCACTCTTATAATTGGCAGCAAATGCCCCTTTTTATTAACAAAAACAATAACAATTAAAATTACTTAATTGGTGATTGTTTTATTGGGATAATTTTCATTCCAGCCAGTATCCCCCTTGTGCTTGAAATCGTGTTATTTCCTTTCTTTGGTAAGATGCATATAAAGCTTTTGTTATAGGTGGTCGTGTGTTTCTCATACGCTATCGTTATACATGTGTATAAAGGTATCTTTTATTTCCTAACGTTTGTTAATATCAAAATGTGTCACGCTATCGTTACAAAATAGCTTTCAATGATTCATTTACAAAATATTATTTAATATCTTTCTTTCTTCTGCTGAAGACCACGTGGTTCTTATTAATTAAGATACTGAAGCAAAAGAAGTTAATTACCATTCAGTATATATAAAATTAGATTTCTTATTAATATACTGTTTAATTTACTGTTATAAAAATAAAAACATAAATGAATAATGCATCAACAACAACAATTAAAAAATTATAATAAAACATTTCTAAAACAAAAATGGTGAAGGGAAACTTACCTTAGTCTGAAAGAAATTTCTGATGAAATGTCTGCCAAATTACTTTGCTTTTATACTTGAAATTGATTAATGGTCAGATATCCGACCATAGGCACACGACAAGAAGGCGTACACAGGCGGAGCAAATAAATAAATTCAGTTAAATTCGTCTAATGTTAATGTGGAATAGCGGCAGTTTTATATGCAGTAGACATTGAAGAAAAGCCTTTGGCAATCTTTTAAGACGACCACATATTACATCTTGTCAGTTTAATCTTCAAACGGCCTTTTCATTCCAAAGCGATTTATCTGCTACTGTTTCCAAGGAAATGAATTTCATTTTCTGCTAATCGAGTACTTAAATTTTCAGTGTGTTCCGTATAGTTTAACGAAATTTTGAAAACAAATGAAATACATGAAAATATATTAAATAATAAAAATAATAAGTTATTTGTTGGTGATTATCAGTCTTTTTAATTTAAATTGTTTCACGGTGGAGAGGAGATTAAGAAAAATTATTATTTTGATATTTTTCTTTTAAGTCACCTATTTAATTCATTTGTTCGTTTTTAAAATTGTCTCAGTATTTATTATCTCTTGTTGCTGACAAATTAAACATTTTCTAATGTTCTTTGAATTACGTAATGTTTTACACACAATATAATAAATGTGTTGAAGTGTTGTTGACTATTTATATCAATGTTTAATTTATCAAATACAAACTACTAACTGTGAGAAAGGAAGAAATGTGTATTTAACAACGTACTCAGCACGTTGTCTACAACAACTTAGCAACAAATATATGATTAAAGCAACACTGCCATTTACAGAGTAAACGCACCATCATCAGGCTTTGACATACTGTTTTGATAAACAGGAATCAGAAGGAACATTAGCTACTGCAAGAAATAGTATCATAACAGTACCAAGGACTGATCCTGCAACCAGTTGGCAAAGAGCTATTCTCACAAACATTGTTATAGCAAAGACTGAAACTGGATAAAGAGTTTCATACTTGTAATTCCTATCACGTTTTTCAATCTAGCAATACGAAAGACAAGAGACACTGGCATTTAAATATATAACTTAAAAGGGATTAGTGTGTAGGAGAGCTGAAAAAATTGATGCTGATGACATGCTTAAAATAAAATTAGTCACACGGATTTCTCTACATCTTTACAGTCGTACAAAAATGTGGGTAGTATATTTCTTTTTACATCAAAATCTTGATCAAAATCTTGACATGTGAAAGAAGAGATTCTCTTTCTTTTTTCTTCTTTTCAAATGTTTTATTGAAAGCAACCAGAGTTTTGGACAAATCTTGAATGAGTGGAATATGTGTTGTGCGTTTGTGTTTCAATATATTTAATTTTTATTTATTTATTTATTAAATGAAGATCGTTTTTTAAATTTCATTAGTTTCCAGTTATAGGTAAAATGCTGGTTTTTATTATTATTGTAAATATATAAAACACAAAAAATTGTATTATTCAGGTCAAAAGAATATGTTGTCTGTTATCATCCACCCAAGACTGGTTCTCAAAGACAATATTTAGGGTCCATGTAAGTTCAGAATTTCAAAAGGCTGCAGTATAAAACGTATAAGGCTGATAAAAATAAACTTTCAAAGTTTTACATATCTAGTAACATATATCTTTTAGATCAAATATAAAACTTGGAAAGCAAATTTGTCAGTTAAATTCATTTGAATACAAATCATATAATGCTCATGTCAAAAAACACACCATATCTCTTCCTTTTATTTTCTACTATGATATTATAACCAGTAAATTGTGTTAGAGTTTCTTGTGTTGAGAAGGTAGTTGGCATTGACATTTTGCACAGACAATTACTCTATACTAGGTACAAATCATTCACATATGGTATATATTTAGAACCAAAAATGCAGCCTGGCTCATGGTATAGTATTCTTGTGGTTATATATATATATATATATATATACATATATAGACACCAACAGTCATACCAGAAAAAGAAAAAAAAGGAATACAAGTTGTATTTATGTTGCATTTTTATAGCAAATTTGTTACAGAATTTTTCGATGTAATATCATATCTTAACTTTCACAAAATTAATAATTGATAGACATATATTTTTATATTCCAAAAATTTCTAGTGAACAACATAAATATATAAAATATAAATGAATTAATAAAAAATATGTTCATTCTTATGTGCATCAACAACATAGATCTTTACCATAGTAACCATTCAGAAGGAAAGTAATATTAGAACTATCACAGGCTTGTTGAACAATGCTGGTGATGTGGAAATGGATTTGGGGGAGAGTTGCATGGGGTTCGAAAATCTCTTTCATTTGCTTTTATCAGGTGGTTAAAATAATAAAAGCAAAGAACTTTAACACCTTATATATCAGAATCCTCATTTTGAAACCTTCTAAACATTTGTATGATTGAAGACATGGATGTTGTCTGTAACTTGCCAACATTTCAAGTTTATAATTAAAGTATTTTTTTGTAAGGCCAAACTGAAAATTCAGAACCGGATTTAAACTGCGTTATGTCACCAAATGCTCCTGTTAATGAAGTGTCATCTAAGAATGCCATCTGGCTGGGGGGGGAGTATAGACAAAGGTTAATGGGCTAATAAATGATTTATAGCCAACTGAAGATTTTGCTCACTGAAAAGGAACTAAAAAGTAAAAGAAAAAAGTTGGAAAAAAAGAATAGGAAAGAAAATCTTGATGAGATTCAGAGCTACATTTCATCTTGCTGAAATCAACTACAAGCAGTCTGCACTGAAAATGGAGGGTCCATTGATCCTCTCTTCAAGTAGACTAATGTTTGTTAAATTCTGTAACTGTATCACATTTAGGTTCTGGCTTAATGTAAAAACTAGTAAATATATTGACTTAAAATTTTGGCCATTATCATGCAATATCTGTGTCTTTATCCATGTTTTGGGAAATATGAAGTGTTAAAGTTTAGTGGTACTTTTTTGTTTGTTTTTTTTGCCCCTGATAAATTAAATAAAACTTCCATATCTAAATAAAACGACGGTAAGAAAAAGTTGTAAGTCATTTACCAATGTGCCACTGTAATAAATCAGTAATAAAAATTATAAGTGAGCTTATTGAATTCAGTACAGTTTTGATGACTATGCTTAATCAAGGTCCCAGTATCTTAATTATATAAATTTAAAAAAAAAGAAAAAAGAAAGAACAATTAAAAAAACATCTCACAAGCAAAGGGTAAAAGAAATCAAAAAATAGTTTTCTTATATTTATTTTTATTGCTATTTTTAATCTGTCTTCTTCTGGCAGTTACTGTTCTTGAAGGTTCTTATTTTATTTCCAACCCCTCCCTGCATTTTTTCATCTTTCTAATAGTTATTTTTTATTATTATTTTTGTATTATTAGTATTATTTATTTCTTTTTTTTGAAATCTTTTTATTTCTTATTTTGTATCTAAATATTTTCAATCTGAGAAATAATTAAGCAGAAAATAAATTTCAATATTTATCACAACACATCTTTGGTGGTTTAAGCTAATTTGGTAAACAACTTTAAATACAATGATCAATATAATTAAATTTATAGAAAATAAACCCCCAAGTGTCAAAAAACAAAACACAAACATAAAGGAAAACTAGTACAAAATTATCACTGCAAATTTAAATTTATTTGGCAAGATCTAGTTGAAATTTTGTTATACAAAAAGATAATATAATTACATGCAGATTATTGACAGAAAAACCTCTGATTTTTGTACACAGATTTAAAATACTTAAGCTGCATATAATTCTGAAATAACTTCTTTATCTAATTGTAATGTTTTCAGCTGTTATATCATACCAGCAACAATCATCACATCTCATGCTATTAATACAATAACCTCTTTATTAGAAATGCCATAGAGTATCTTTATTTTTAGATGATGCTTAAAAAACCATTTACTTAATAGTATTTATAAACACTGGTTGGCCCATTATTTAAGCAATTGTGTATTTATAGATTATGTTTAAAAGACAGGATTAAAAAGAAACTTACAAATCAATGACAAATGTAATACTGTTAACAATTAGAAGAGATATATCCATTTTTCGAATGATTCAGCTCCTGCTTTCTGGCAAGGATAACTAAAACCAGTGAGCAAAGGTACAAAATACTTTAGAAAATATTATATAGCAATATCACCGAACACAGTCCCCTGCACTGAGCTAGCTAATTTTTATTTAAAACAAATGAAACTAACTCAGTAACTGTACAAGTGGGTACATTAATGCACAAATTTTCTAATATTATATACAACTACTTAACTTTGATATTACAAATCTTTAATTGTTATTCACCAAGAGTAAATTTTAATTTATTATTTTAGCATTTAGTTTTCATTTCAAAAGAATAGTATTTAGTATAATAACATAAAAAATAAATATGTAAAAAAAATAAGAAAAATAATATATTTCAAAAGTTATCTAGTGTAATTATATGATTAATTAAATAATTAACACACCATGATTTAAACAACTTTTTAATTACACTAGATAACTTTTGAAATATATTATTTTTCTTGTTGTTTTTTTGCATATTTTATCATATATTTTGCCTTGATTTCTGATGCAACAAATTAAAAAAGAAACAAAACAGATTCAGATATTATAAAACAAACCATAACATAAAAATCAAAAATTGTAAGCAAATGATATGACAAGATTCAACACAAATATTAGTCTGTTCATTTTGGTGATAAAGATATCACTTCTCAAACTCTGAATGATAATAACATACATTTCTGTTTCACTGTGCTTTAAAATAATGAAAAGTGACGATCAGTTTTGGCCATTGTATCAACAAATCTGAAAAGAAATTTAAAAAATCCAATGAAGCAGAATAAAATGTATTACTGTAAACTGTATTTGAAATGGACAAAAACATAATTCTGTAATTTAACATCATCGTAACAAAAATGATAACATCAATAATACTGGCAAACAATATTTATGTAACATAATGTCTATAATAATGATTTTATATAACAATAATAATAATAATAAATAATCATAACAACAGTGATGAAATAATGAAGAGATCTAGATAGCAATGTTTACAAAAGCTGGCCAAAACATGATATATAACTACAGTAAACCTACTTTGTCATTTCACTATGTATTTGAGGATAACGTTGTGTACGTGTCCATGGTTGTCTAACTCCTAGAGGTTCATCTTTGTGAAACCAGCCATACTGTGATGACGTAGTTATTGGAAATATGTAGATCTGATATGGATCTGTAATTTAAAATTATTATATTAGATACAACATAAATGTATTGCCAACCTCGGAACTACAGCAGTTACGGGAGGGCTGACCGGTTTATTGAAAGCTATACTATGCATAATCCAGCATGCTGCTAATTAGTAGAACTGTTTATGGATATTACCGAAGAAACGGCCGTTGTGGGTTTATTTGTTGTTGTTTTTAAAACAAAATTTAACTATATCTCTGATTTTGATTAATATAATTGAAAGTATTTGAATAATGTCACGTGACAAAGTCGCTAGCGTCAATATAAATGTCCCACGACTTTTATTTTTCGAATTGTGAGTGATGTTTGCATTTATCACTGAATGGTAAAATAAAAATACGTTCAAGATTATATGCTACAAGGAGCATATTTCATAAAAAAAAAATAATAATTAAAAAAAATATCCAGCATCTATCACTCAAAAAACCTGAGAAATATTAATAGTAAAAATGTAAAATCTTATAAAGAAAAACATGTCGTTTATTTTTTTAAGTTTTTACCTTTTATATTTCTCGTATGTTTTGTCCTCATTCTTGTAAACTCAACGTACGATCCTCGAGGACCGGGTGGATAACCTGAAATTTGGTTAATCGGCAAAACAGATTTTGTTGGCATATTACGGTCCATCAACGGTGGCAATGCCCGAAATCCCAACTCGGTCCTGGAGCGAATCGGACATTCCTGGGCCAAAACAGATGCTTTAGAAATTGTATTCTGATAGCCTAAATGCGTCAGGTTAAAAAACGCCATTATAATTGTTTATAAGAATCTGCCCACGTTACAAAATCATATAAACTATAAACATGCAAGAATATTAAAACATTATTTCTGGTTGATATAGATTGTACCTCCGGTTTTGTTCTGGGATTTTTCTTTCTTTCTTTCTTTCTTTTTTTCTTTTTTTTTTCGGGAGATTAGTTGCTATGGTTCGATCAACATTTCATTCATTCACTGCGTACGAAAGTACTTTCTACAACATTATTCCTGTTAGACATACGCTAACGCTCTGAGATAAAATAATAATAATAATAATAATAATAATAATAATAATAATAATAATAATAATAATAATAAATAACAAAAATTAAAAATAAGAAAGAAAAATAAAGGAAAGCAATTTCTTATTTTTGTTTTCTACTGCGGAGACAATAAATGAAGAGAACTTTTTGAAATAATAAATAATTTTTATTGTCGTTTATATTACTTTTTGTAATAAAATATTGTAAATGAAAGCAGCCATAAATCAAACATATTGCGAGAAAACATCCTGCAATGAATAATTCATTATTATTTCGAATTAAATATATAGCATGATAGCTTATAAGACGTAGTATATGTAGTATACCTCAACCTGGATTGCTACCGGAAGTCTCGATATTTGCTAGATGCGGTAAATTGTTCTGGTGCCTTCCATAGTGAAATGAAATAAAATCCATGCGAATCTGCAGAACTGTAATTCACAGAATTATACGAAATGGCGTCGGCGGGTACTCTTGCATTTGATGAATACGGTCGTCCGTTTATAATCGTTCGAGATGAAGAAAAACAAGGACGTCTTTCTGGTAAAGAGGCACACAAGGTAAAACAACATAGGTTTCTCCTATTCGTAATGAGATTATTTAATGGTTGTAAAATTATATGAAATACAGAATTTTATTCCCCCCACCCCTCTATATAGGTATGTGCAGATAATCGCACTTAGCGGCTGCCGTTTCTTACCAATAACCTGTTCCACTGAAAACGTATTTCGCATGAGGGGGGGGGGGCGCCGTTTGTTCGCTTTTCATTGACTCGTGTTATATTCTTTTCTTTAGGTATGTGGATAAATTTTTCAAACCCCACTAATCTGAAAATAAATAAGACAGTTGGGTAGAGCTTGTAAACCACTTTAAAATGATACCAAGATCAAGTGAATATGTAAAAAATTAAGGAAGTAGCAGCAATTTTAAACCCCCTGAAAAGCAATTTTTTTCTTCCGATTAAACGCTATATAAGTCATTAGAGGTTTGTGACCAAAAATAGTAATATTTTAACATTTTCCCCTCAATCTTTGTTAATAAGCAAGCTTTCTTGATGAAATTTTCAGTGAAGACCAATGCCAATCTCTGCTATCGATTATATTTGTAAATATTAATTAAGAAGTTATTAATTAAGGTACCAGCAACCTAACAAACAATAATTTATGTGGACAAAAAATTCTACCAACTTCAACACTACCAACTTCAACATAAATAACATTGCTGAAAAGAACTCTAAAAACCCTATAAAAAGACAACAAACATCATGTGATTCTGTTGAGTATTAAGGAAGTTACAGCATTTTAACGTTTTCAATTAACACTAATTAATTGTCCTATTATTTAATGCATTTCCGCCATTTGCATTACAATGGCGTGACCAAAATCCTATTGTTTTTCACTAAAATGCATGTAACTTTCTTAATAATGAAATTTTATTAGTGAAATTTGGACTGAAGATAGATGGTAACTAGTCCTCTCAAATCAAGCTATTAAAAATGCAAGCTATTAAAAATTGAGGGTAGAAATCACTTCAGTTTCACTCGAATTTTCATCCGCCATGTTTGATTTTGAAGCCATTTCGATGTTACAGCTCCTCTTTCCGGCGTGTGCAGTTTTTTTCAGCTGTGTCAGATTTCAATATAAATTCACATATAATAAAATTAAATATTGTTCTTCGCCTCCATCTATCTTAGATTATCCTCCGATATCGAAAACGACCGATTTTAACGTGTTGAATACGAAATTTTCGAACTCTCCTCCGAAACGAACCAATTGACCGAATTGAAAAATTCGAAAACGAGTGAGTATACGGGAATTTCCCGCTAATTATACCATCAGGGATAACCGAAACTCCCAACCCCTGAGTAACGAGAAGCGATTTACGCAGAGACACCACTCGCCATCGGGGGAAATCCCGATCACACAGATTTGGCAGAAAATGGCGGACGCAGTTCCGGCAGAAATACACATACCTATTTACTTGGGATTTCTGCATGCAAACTCAGACGGGATATTGATAAGTGCTCACGATTTCAAATATTTTGATTCCGTTGAGTTTTTCTGTGCCTACGCTGCTTTTTAGAAAATTACGAATTTTCAACACACTAAAATCAGCTACGTGACACGAACGAAAGGTAATTGGACATTATAATTAGGTGGGTTTTTTTTTTAAATTTTATCAAAATGTATGGACGCATTCAATTGTTATGATTGCCTCGTGAAAAATGGTCTTTTGGTCATTTCGGTGTTCGATCGCCATCTTGACACTATTATGGAATTTTGAACATGCTACAATCACTAAAACCGGTTACGTGACACGAACGAAAGGTAAGTGGACACAATAATTAGATTTTTATATTATTGTCTTTAAAATTTTATCAAAATGCTTGGAGGCATTTAATTGTTATGATTGCCTCGTCAAAAATGGTCTGGGTGTCATTTCGGTGTTCGATCGCCATCTTGAAACTTTTATAGCACATGCTTAGCGAAATCGCCGTTAATTTACGTTTTCTACAGACCGAAATCGCGTTGATTTTATTTACAATCGCCGTAAATTGTTTCCTACCTAGTCGAGTTGCCGTAAATTTTATGTGCAACTACAAATAACTGGTGCTATTTGAAATGATTATATTTCTATAATCTATGTTGATTATAGTTTTAATAGCTTGTAGGATGCATGTTTTATTAAATGTTGTGACTTTTACTAAATATAATATGAATTCGTTCTGAAATAAACGAATTAATATTGTTTTGCCGATTACTAGCATTTGATGTTTAACTATAATCCTCTGCAATACATAAACTCAGAAAGGTGTTGCCGGTCTTAATTAGGAACAATACAATGTGTATATAATCATGACATTAAAGATACAGGTATGGTAAGTGTCATTTGAAGCAGACAAAAGAATTTTCTTGGCATTGTGTTTGTACATCCTGTGATTTGACAGCAAACAAAAGATACCTATCAATGTATCATGTGACCATTGCACATGTTTTCTCTGATGGAGCAAATCAACACTTGAAGCAAAAATAACCTAAGTTTTAAAACTGAACACTTTATGATTTATCAGTTTATGGTTTTATGATAAAAAATAAAATTAAAAAAAAGGTTATACGTTTCTTATTTAATATTCTACGAATACCTCTGGTACTTAGATTCACAGAATACAGTCATTGTACTGTTCTGTAGTACAGTTTGTTATGCTTATGATTTTTAATTCACCATTTATCGCAAGAATTTTAAAAGCAAAACACGAAGTTAGTTTATTTCTGATTGTATTCATATTATAATGTATATACTTTAGAAATCTGAACACTGGAGAAATCAGAACACAGGAGAAAACCATGCATCCCAAAAGTTATTAAAAATACGAACATCGTTTCTATCATTTTAAATAGCAGTTTTTATATGTTTATTACTTTTTTTTCATTCTTTCTTTTTTTTTTTTTTTTTTTTTAATTTGTTTTAAGGCAAGCAATATACATTTGTTGACATAACGTTTGTTATAAATTTATACGCCATTGGTATTGATAGCGACGTTGTTAGAAATATTGAGTTTTGACCTTCCTGGGTGCTAAAAATAGTTGGTGTTAAGCAAAGGTGACACCGTCTTTAGCTGTGCGCTTTGGAGAGCGACACAGCTTTAGCTTTAGGGATGTTCACAAAGTTCGTTTATCCCCACCACATTTAACACTCATACAAACTTACTGATTTAACACATAACAAAAACATCACCAGTTAAGAGTGCATAATAATCTGTATTTGAGTGTAATTGTTTTTCATGTTATATTTTACAGAAGGGATTTGGGAGTTGCTGGAAATGGACAAAATCAGCACTTTTGATAGCTTTTTCCAATTATGTTTGTTAGGCTGCTGGTACCTTAATTAATAACTTCTTTTTAATTTTTACAAATATAATCGATAGCAGAGATTGGCATGGGTCTTCACTGAAAATTTCATCAAGAAAGCTTGATTATTAACAAAGATAGAGGGGAAAATGTTAAAATATTACTATTTTCGGTCACAAACCTCTAATGACTTATATAGCGTTTAACCAGATGAAAATAAGTGCTTATTAGGGGGTTTAAAATTGCTGCTACTTCTTTAATTTTTAACATAGTCACTTAATCTTGGTATCATTTTAAAGAGGTTGACAAGCTCTACCCAACTGTCTTATTTATTTTCAGATTAGTGGGTTTTGAAAAATTTGTCCACATACCTAATGCATTCAATTGTTAGGATTGCCCTTGTGAAATATGGTCTGTAACAATTATATGACAGTCATTTTTATGTTTTTAATAGAAATGTTTTTATTTGAGGGAAAAGAGCTTGGATTCTACAGTCACATAAGTTGTGTGTCAGGAAAAGTTGTATTATTAAAAAAAAAATACATTTGTTCAATCACTTGGCAACAAGTACAGTCAGAATTGGTCTACAGCATACGCTGGGGTATCTTGCATAATCATCAGCTTCTGTTTTTTCGATCATCTGTTTTTATGTTCCTAGTGTTTTATATGGTAAAAAATAAAAAGAAGCTGGCAGTGTCCTAGGCAACAGCTGGACCAAAATTAAATTAGCTAATAGCCAAGATAAGGAGGCTATATGTATCCTTTTGGGAATTCTATCTTGCTTATTGAATAGCTGGATATCTGTGCAGATTCTCTGAATTCGGAGGTGTGTTTGTCAAATTCTTAGTGATTCAGTGGTGAATTGACATTCTTGATAGCATGTACATATAACATTAGCCCAAGTATCCTCTATCAGGGAACAGGTTAGATAGATATTTGAATGGATATCTGCCACAGCTTTGGCTTTATATTTCTTTGGTTTGGTTATTTTCAAGTTTGTTATTGCTATGGAAATACAAGACCCCAATCATATAATCACTGACTCAAAAAATGTTTAAACTGACCTCAGTGATGATATAAAGGTCAGTTGATTAAAATGTAAGCTTAGTAGCATGATGTATGCACATGGTCTTCTCAGTAAAGATGTCTGATAATGCAGAGGACTTTACTAATTATATTTTTAAGAATGCTGTTTAAATTTTGAAATAAGGAGCAAAAAGATGGATGATATTTGTTCAGTTTTAAACTGGAGTAATATGAATGCTGTTTTTCCCACTGAATATGGCAAGACTTTATGATGGATAAAGTGTCAAAAGTTGATGTTTGTAAATATTAAATTTTTTGTATCAAAACTAGTTACATAGAAACTATTTATTTTGTAAATGAAAACTGATTTTAAAACTCTTTTAATATGATTTGAACTTGCAATTAAACACCAAAGAAGTAACTTTAAACAAATAACAAAATAAAGATAATTTAGTCCCAAGAAACTATATTTTATCTATACATCATATCTTGAATGCAGGGTAAATACATGTACATAGTGTGTATGTAATGCATTTAAAATTTTCTCATTCTGTTGAGTTTTAACCACCATTTAGCTTGCAGTTTAGCTTGCATTTTAGCTACCTTTGCTAGTTCTCCAGAACATATTGGCAACTCTTTGTAATTACTTTAACAGTAAATTTTAAAATTTATTTCTCCCAGACAAGAGAGATATATGCAAGCTGGTTGATCAAAGCAAAATTATTTTAAATTTGGCACAAAAAGTAATGAAAGACTTGTGAATACTTCCTCTAAATTCTTCATGGCATCATGTACACTTCATTTATTTTTGATACTTTGGCAATCTTTGCTAGTTCTCTCACATACTGTATACTGAGATGACCTATCTCATGTCATCACACTGCAAAGATTTCACATGTTAATCAGCTGGCATTTATGATAGGTTTGTTGGGTTCCTTTGTAGCTCATTTATATATGACAAAGTGGAATTTTCTATGGTACCAACAAACTCAATAATTACCAAACTAAAGAATTGTAAAATCAAGATTATGGAATCATTGCTAATTGTTTGTTTTGCAAAGATTAAGTGAAAAACAATGTAGATGTATCTGTGGCAGACAACCCACTCTATCCATCAAAATATCTGTTTTGTGTCAGAGGACACTTGGGCAAACAACTATGCAGTGTACTACTTGTTGGGTATCCTCTGGTCTGTAATGTGCCAGCTGGATTCACAGTATGTAGGTACCAGCAGCCTAGCTGATATAACTGGTCGAAGCTGTTAAAAGTTCAGATTTTGTCCATATTCCTCCAATCCCAAATCATTATGTTCTCTTTTAAATGGTGTTGTTCTTGTTGTATGTTAAATCAGTTCTTTGTACGAATGTGTTAAACACAGTGGGGGTAAATGCTCTTTGGTGCCTGTGGTCAGCAATTAACAGCGTGGAGTAAAAAGTCATAAAATATGGTCGCTCTACAAACGCCTGGTTTGTTTTCGCCAAAATGGCTTCAATGTTATTTTTAGCACAGATAGGAGGGTCAAAGTTCAATCTTTCTAACAGTGTGCATGTCGTCGCTGGCAATCGCTTATATCAAAAGTTGTGTCCAAAAATTTACGTTTTCATGCCTTTAAATCAATTTTGAAAAAAACTGGCTAAAAATAAAACCTGTGTTCATGGGATCAAATGAAAGATCATTCAATTACCTTTCAAACAAAGTGCGACACTACGGTGTGTCTTCTTTGGTGAAAAGAAGCTCCGCATTTGAACGTAGCACTTGCTTAGCGAAATCGCTATTATGTTATGTTTTTTACAGAATAAAATCGCCATAGATTTTATGTACAGCTAGAAAGGTCTGGCACTGTTTAAAATGATTATATTTATATGTTGTTTATATTTTTAATAACTTGTTGGTTGTTTGTTTACTTTTAGCATATACATTATAGCACATGCATAGCAAAATCACTTTCTGAAATAAACAAATTAACATTGTTTTGCTGATTACTATCTTTAGTTTAAAACCGTTGATTATTTTGCTTTCAAAATTCTTGATTATTTTGCTTTCAAAATTCTTGCGATGAACAAACAAATGTGGAATTAAGAATTAGAAACATAACAAACTGTACAACATAATAGAACAATGTATTCAGAGGTATTGATGGAATGCTCAATAAAAATCTATCCACTTTTAAAAAAAAATATAGAATCATAAATTGGTCAGTTTTACAACAGATTATTTTTGCTTGTTGATAAGCTCTATCAGAGAAAATTTCAACAATGGTCTGATGATAGGTAACTTTTGTTTGCTGTAAATCGCAGCAAGTACAATGCTAAGAAATTATTTATTCTGCCATGTGTCATTTTGAAGATTTTGGCATGTTTAGCATTTTATTGTGAACACACATATAAACATACAGGTCTGAAAAAAATTGAGCTCATTTAGCAAGTTGGTCCCATCACTCTTGTTGATCTTCAGCCTTTTGTGTCAGTTACTTTTCAAACTACAGTTGGCCAAAGTAGCCCTTTCTGCTAATTAGCCAAAATAGGGCTAAAAAACAACCAAATACCTGTCATACTGATTTGCATATATATATATATTTTTAACCGCTGGAGATAGTCATAATTTTGTGTGTGTTTTCATTGTTTTTGCTGTAGCTTTCATTATGTGATGGTCTGATTATACGCAACTTTTGTTTGCTGTCAAATCACAGCAAGTACAAAGAAAATTATTTTATGTCTGCTTCAAATGACAGACCTATGACTTCAATTGCTGCTAGTCTCGTGATTACATTTCATTGGCGTGTAATTAATACCTGCAACACCTTGCTGGACTCTAAGGATTAGCTGAGTTTATGTATTGCAGGGGATTATGGTTAAACATCAAATGCTTGAAGTCCTTTTAAGTAACATTTATATATATATGATACATACATATGAGAGTATCTTAACTTATTACTACTTATTATTTAATAGTGAAAATTCAAGCTCCTTATGTAAATAAAGTTGTGCTGTTCTAATAAATTGAAAATGTATTTTTTTTTTTATGGGTTTGGCAGGGGGGGAAATGCAATTTTTTTTATTAAAAATGTTAGATTCAAGTATGTCATTTGAAAGATCTTATTAAATTGTTCACAACACAGGTTGAATTTGACAAATAAGACAAAAATGTCAGTCTTTTGTGTCAGTTACTTTTATAACTACAGTTGGACAAAGTAGCCCTTTCTGCTAATTGGCCAAAATAGGACTGAAAACCAACCAGATACCTGTCATACTGATTTGCATACATCTTTTGAACTGCTGGAGATAGTCATAATTTTGTGTGTGTTTTGTTTTTTTCCTACAGCTTTCATTGTGTGCTAATTGTTTTGCATAGTATATGAATTGAAGTCAGAAAAAAATTTGCCTGCTGGTACCTGTTCTTGGGTATGTTGGTGAGGTTAATATTGAAACATTGATGTCATTGAAAGTTGGGTTCCTTTTGTTACATGAATGGATTGAGTTTCAGTTCCTGGTAATTCTATGTCAAACTGCCCCTAAAAAACACATGTGAAGTGGCACTATACTGAGCCAAAAAATGGGGACAAAGTCATTAAAAATGAAAAGTGCTTAAAATGATTAAAAAACTAGTTGAGATATTAGATAAAACTTGTTTTCAACTAATACTGAAGCAAAAGTTTTCATTTTCTTGTTCACTTGACTAGTGAGGGTGTGAAATCAGGCATCTACTGTTGGTGGCTTCAGTGCCTGAATATCTTTCAATGAAACCCATGACATGTCAAGTTCAGGAAAGCTGTAATAGTTGCCCCTCTTCTTCACAAACTGAACTTTGTGACTTCAAATCTGTCAGTTTGAAGAACCTTAAAAGAGATCAGTTATTATAAATTTCAGCTATTTATCAGAAACAATTTCTTTTTTTTTTTCAAATTCTCTATTCAGACATAGGATAGGGCAATCTTTGAATTGTTTCCGTGCATAAAGTGATCATTGTACAGTTAATATCTTAAAAACATACTAATTAGTTCAATACTGGGCTCAATTTACAATGCACCAATTTGTAAATGAATGTGTAGTTACACCTGTGCAAGTCAAAAACAGACTGTGTAAATCTTGATAGTCTTATGTAACTAACATCAAACAAATTAATTCAACTTCAAGACTGTTGGGGGTTTGTTGAAAGTATCAAATATATACATCAGAAAAAACCTACATTGTTACGTAATTTTATCAATTTTAACAATAAAAACACAAAGAGTAGGCCGTTAAAATTGCTAGGGCTATGGCATTTGTTTTGGTTGATGCCAAAATGGTGGCCAAAATATGCCAGTATTACAATTTTTACTTTTGTCATTATTTTACGACCATTTTGCTAGTAACATGACTTTAACCTGTTGCTAAAAAAGAGCCTGCAAAACATTACACAACTTAAACATAACTCGCTGTAAAATATGATACAGAAATAAAAACTGTTTCATTTGTGCAAGACCACAGAAAGGCGCCAAAAATATTGCCCTGTGAAACAAACATCAGCTGACATAGAAATAAAAATACAATCGACTATTTCATTTAGCTTTCATACTTTGTATTAATTAGCTTTTGATTTTATTACATTAAAAACATTAAATCTCGAAAAAGCGATACACCAGCACTTAACAATCTACTTTTAAATGATGTTCGTTTCACAGGGACGCATATGCATGTGCAAATCTGCCCAGAGCAGTCACCCAAAAATTAGCTAAAAATGCTAAATTGTAAATAAAAATATATCAGAAATAAAGAGTGTTTTTTGCTTACCTGATTTTGTCAATTATCGAATCCAGCTGCACACAGATCATAAAAAAATAGCAATTACTAATTAGTCAAAGTTCAAATCAAGTTGCGTTTCCTGCGAATGTTGGACCATAAATAACATCCAGGTCACAATTATAGCCTCTATCCTTTGTTGGAAAAGGTAAACGGTCATTTTGTCACTTCCTGTGGAAATGTCCAGTCTTATATACCCCATTGACAAGTTTGTAAAGATTGTCGGCCACTTGGGGTGAGCTTTAAAATGTTCATTTCACATGAAACTTTGTTTACATCTGCTAGAAATATAGCTTGTCATTCTTATTAGGTTTTGCCGTTTTATTACGAATATGTTTGAATGTAAATCATGGAAATAAAAGCTGTGTAGAAGTAAACAAAGAAAAAATGAGCCTGCTGGTACCTGTTCTTGGGTATGTTGGTGAGGTTAATATTGAAATATTGATGTCATTGAAAGTTGGGTTCCTTTTGTTACATGAATGGATTGAGTTTCAGTTCCTGGTCATTCTATGTCAAACTGCCCCTAAAAAACACGTGAAGTGGCACTATACTGAGCCAAAAAGTGGGGACAAAGTCATTAAAAATAAAAAGTGCTTAAAATGATTAAAAAACTAGTTGAGATATTTGTTTTCAACTACACGCAATTAAATTGTTCTTGTCCACATTTCTGGCGAATTTTACCTCACACCGTCAACACAAAAAAAATAATTAAAAGAAACTAATTGCCAAACACTGTAATTTAATCATATATATCATAATGTCAACATGCTATATACTTTGATCTTCAAAATCGCGTCTTTTTTTTAGGATTGTGAAGTTGAATGCACCCTTGCATTTTCCGTATTTGGCAAAATAACGAGCCACTCCACATATATTTTAAACTCAACCACCTTAGATTTTTATGAGACTTGGTATACTTGTTGATTTAGATTCCACAGCATCACATATTGAGATTTTCAGCTAAAAGGGGCACGCCAACCACTCTTTGTATCCTAATATCTCAGGAACTACTATGCCAGTCTTCGTGAAATTGGTATTGTTGGAAAGGCTGTTCAGATTGGAGAATGTTGGGTTGCAGTGACCTTTTGACCTTTGTTATGACCTGAAATTGACCTTGTGGATCACATGACATTGCTTTGACCTTTCTTGAAATTTAGTCTCTCCCACATTTTAACTAAAACATAATATTCTTTGTTTAGCAGCAATACACATTCAAAAATTGCATGTGCATGAAAATAAACTTAGGGTCAAACTTTTCAAGTATAGATCACAGATAATCAGTGTCAAGGTAGACCTTGTTCTCACTCTGTGCCAAAGACTGGGTGTACAAATACAATATGTAGTACATTACTGGTTTCAAACTGGGTTGTACTATAGTTGATTGAAATCTTGTTCAAAACCACTGGCAATTCCACATAAAAATATAAAATGACTTAATAGGTTTTATGAAGAAAGCTTCAGATTGTCAAAGAAATGCAGATCAAGAAACTTCTTTATTTTAAACATCTAATTGTCATCTGCTCAATGTAGATTTCACCAGGGGATTTCAAGGAGTCTCAGACATGCCTGAAGCCACACTTCCTGTTTATCTTTTGGGCCTGATTGTGTAGAACATCTCATGCCATTTGGCATCTTTTCATATCCTTCAGACATATCAGTTGGTTTTGACTCCAAAGATGAGTTTTTGGTCTCAGAGAAGTCTATACATGTAGAAAATGTACATTGTAATGCATTGTATCCATCATCCTTGCAGGTATGTACTTTTTAAATGTATATTGTGGCTAAACAAAAAAGATTACTCCTCTGAAACTTTTATGTTTTACTTAATGTGGGAGAGTAAATTTCAAGAAAGGTCATCTCAGAGTTATGTGATCTACATGGTCAGTTTCAATGTCATAACAAAGGTCAAAAGGTCAACATACCCCAACATTCTCCAAAATGAACAATAATTGCTTTTCCAACAAATCTCAAAATTTAGGGGTCTGAATCTCCTACAGTACTGTTCCAATTGGCCTTAAGTTTTTAATTTAGTGCTGTGGGATCCCAATCAACAAGTATACCAAGTTCCATAAAAGTGTTAGATGGTAGGGTTTAACCCATTGGGTGATTCAACACAGAATGATCCATACATTGTTTGCTTTCCAAAATACAACTGCACTTACAGTTGATGCAAGGGATACAAACAAACAAGAAGAAATCCCCACCCTTGAAAAACAGCTTTATGGAGACTTGTTTTAAACTAGGTAGTCAATACAGAGATACCCAGTGAATGATGCAACATTCACACTAATATTTGTTTAAACAATTGTCATAATTTTCATAAAATTGTTTTTATATATTGTTTTCATAACCATTAATTTCATGTTATAAAAATATATTTTTTATGATAGTATTTAAATATATTAAAAATAAACACATACACATTGGTCTTATTAAAAAAAATAATAATAATTTCTTTTTAAGTCTCATATTTTAGCAGCCAAGTCTGTGGCTTCTGTACTGAAAACATCACTGGGACCAAAAGGTCTTGACAAGATGATGCAGAGTCCAGATGGAGATATCACAATCACAAATGATGGAGCAACCATTCTTCAGCAGATGGATGTTGAACATCAGATAGCCAAGTTGATGGTTCAGCTTTCAAAGTCACAAGATGATGAAATAGGTGATGGCACGACAGGTGTCGTGGGTGAGTTTAAAAACTAATTTGGTGAATTCTGTGAAAGTATTGTTTATCTACTTGACATCAACTGAACTATACAAATAGATTAGCATTTCTTGTTGATAATTGGCAAAATTGTAAGTTTAATATGCAGTTTTATGTTCTTTAATTAGTGTTGTGTAATATTCTAAATTGATTTCTACAGGGTTTTTTTTCCCCCCCCCATTTGGTTTTTGGGGTATTTTGTCCATTAGGCACATGTATCCTTTTTACAGTATTTGTAATAATTTATTTTGAGGTTTGGAGTTACAGTTAATAGAAGGATTTAAAAATTAATTTAATGTTTTAGTATTGGCTGGAGCACTGTTGGAACAAGCTGAAAAACTGCTTGACCGAGGTATTCATCCAATCCGGATAGCTGATGGTTATGAACTTGCTGCTAAAGTAGCTGTGGAGCAGCTGGGCAAAATCAGTGAGAAGTTCGAAGTGGACTTGAAGAAACGTGAACCACTCATCAAGCTTGCGATGACATCTCTTGGTTCTAAAATGTAATTAACATCTTATTTGTGTTGCATAAGATCCTAATTTTTAAGTTAATAATTTGCAATTTGCATATTTTATATGTATAAAAATTGTAATAAGTAACTACTATCTGCTTTTTTAGTTAGGATAATGACAAGTGATCAGCATTTGATACTTAATATAGCTATTTTCATAATTATAAATTTGTTTTTTAGAATAAATCGTTGTCATCGTCAAATGGCGGAGATTGCTGTTGATGCTATTTTATCAGTAGCTGATTTTACTCGATCTGATGTTGACTTTGAGCTGATAAAGGTAGAAGGCAAGGTTGGTGGAAAACTGGAGGACACAATGTTGGTGAAAGGTGTAATAGTTGATAAAGACATGAGTCATCCTCAGATGCCAAAAGTAAGATGACATAATTTAAACAAGGTTCAAATATTAACCCTTTCAGACTTTTGTATCTAATGTTACATACAATAAATTTAATACATTCTGACTTAGATTTATGTATAGGGATTTTCTGTTCATAACTAAGTAATATATTAATGTATGCACATTGAACACTGTCAGCTTTTAGTGTTTGATTTGTTTTCATTGTTACATGATAATTTGCCTGTTTGTTTTGATATTTAAGTAGTAATATGATGGGGGATTTTTTTGAGTGAAGGGGATTGTAAATATTTGATATCTTCAAATCCAAGTCATTGGCATGAAGCCAATTAGTTTCATGGAGATGGCATTATGCATGTAAAACCAGATTATTGATAATTGGATAAATATATATATATTTGACATATTTAAAATTTTTGCCTCAGCTAAAAATGTTGTTGATCAAATTATAATATATAAAATAGCAGTCTTCCAGATTTCAGAAAATGCTTAATATAATTCACTGTCTTTTATTTTTTTACATTTTATCAAAAAAAGGCACTTCCATAGTTTGGTTTAATGCTAAAATCAAAAGTCTAAAAGGTTTAATCATTCATTGATTCATTCACGTCTTGTTCATTGTTTTCCTTGGAAATAACCAATTTCAGTTGATTTTTGATTAAAAATACGGCCATTAAATGTTCATTGATCATTTCATTTCACTGTGATGCTCATATATTAAGTAACATAGCATATCCATTTATTCTAAATGCAGGAAATACTTGGGCTTTTTTCGGAAATAGTATGGTTCCAGTGTCATTATACAGTCGCATAATTCATACCTTATTTGATGTCACTGTGGATGTTTGGGTTATGACAGTGACAGCATGTCATGTTATTGCCAATTTAGTAATTGTGTGGATCAGACATCATGCTAGATAAATCTCACTCTGAACCATTGTCAGGTCTACACAATAGATCTGTCGCACTGATGGGAGTGGAACACATCTATAAAATCATCCTACCAGCTGCATTTCAATTGCCAGCAACTGATGGCAGTACATTTGCTCCCAAATTAGATGTTATAAACTGCATTTGTCATCCAATAACCATAAAAAGAAAAATACATGTATTAAGCTGTCATAGAATTATAATATGAGGTTTGATGTTACCCCACAGAAACTGCAAGAACATGCAAAACTACTATCAATTCAAGTTTATTTCTGCTACAAGTAGATAAAGTATTGAGATACCTTTATTTTCAGGTGGTAAAGGATGCAAAGATGGCTATTCTGACATGTCCATTTGAACCGCCAAAGCCAAAGACAAAACACAAGCTTGATGTGAAGTCTGTTGAAGACTATAGAAAGTTAAGAGAATATGAAATGCAGCAGTTTGAGAGTATGGTGAACATGGTAAACATTTTCTTTTTAATTAGCACATTTGGACACAAATAGCTCAGTTTCATTTGATGAATCTCTGTTAGCATGAATAATTTTGTTCATTTACTGAATCTGAAAAACATTTAAATTGTAAATTGGTCATTTTTATGTAAAAAGAAAATTTCATAACAAAATATATTTTGATTTAAGCTGTTCAGAATAACAGTTCCCTAACACTATTACATGGAATTTCCACTTTTCCAAATTGTAAAACAAAATGCCAATTTGTTTCATCAAATTAAAGAGTTACTTATTAACAAATAAGTATATCCTTCTGCTTAACTGATCCTTTCAGCCATTAAAGCACAGCAGACAAAGTTACTCCACAAAATGTAAATAAGTTTCTGAACAGGTTTGGATGCTATTTTCTTTCTGTCATTCAGTTTATTTCAGGTTTGTTTTATTGGCTAATTGTTAGGTTATGTTCAGTTACCTAGATGCAGGAGCACCTGTTTGTTCTTCATATAGATTTGAAGACATGATACCAGAAAAAAAAAAGTTCAGGAATTTCCAATTTTATCAAATTCATATTGTGTAGCATGTGTTAATCATTCATTGATGCAAAGTTTATTGAAAATTTACTCATGTTTTAATACATACATATTCCAGCATATTGACAGAAAGCTCGGAGAAACATTTATATAATATTTTATTATAATTTTTTTAAATATTCAGCCCTTTCAGTTAATTATTTGCTAGGAAAGGATACAGAAGTTAAAAAATTAGGTGTCTCTGATTGGCTAAAACATATCATGTGATTGCATTTCCATGTTTCTTTGTTGCCTTTGATTCATTTGGTCAACTCTTTCACTGCTATTTTAAAGAAATAAAATGTGAAACTTTCTGTGAAAACATTTATTTTCAGGAAAGATCTTGTATATAGAAAAGATAAAGTGTCAGTGCGCTTGGACAGCACACAAGTTAAACATCAGTTCGGCCTACATATACTGCTGGATATTTTTCAAACATTTCACAATTTTTTTTTTTTTTTTTTTTTTTTTTTTTTTTTTAAACCTTTCTGGTGTTATTTCTTTGTTTTACAAAGATGATATGCTGAAGATTGTACATGTGTAATTTGAGTATTTTTATATCAAGAATTATGCATTAGAGGCATTCCGTGTCAAATCACCCAGTGTGTTAAATCTGACCATCTCAGATTTTTATGAAACTTGGTATACTTGTTGATTGGGATCCCACAGCACCAGTCAGACCAGTGGTTTGGAAATTTAATCTTCCACCTGTTAACTAAAACATATAAAAGTTTCCTGGGTGTTATTTTTTATTTAGCCACAATATAGATTTAAAAAATGCACATCCATGAAAATAGCAACTTTTCTGCCATTAACATCTGATTAACTAAAACCTGAATGATCAATTCTGGATGCTAGGAATCACCATCTCTCTTGATCACTGATTAAGACACTGTAGGCCTACATGAATGCATAAAGTTCACATAAATTCAAGAGAACTACGTGTTTCTGATGCATAACCTTCTCACCATCTTTGTTTCAAATGCTCACTGTATCCTTCATTCCCAACCACATTCTACTGTTCTCGTCACTTTCAGAAAATTGGACTATTTCTTCCTTCAATTCATTTGACAGAACTTTCCCTTATTTCTGATCAGAGGGATAGAATTCTTTTCTCTTTCTTCACAGCACAGCTTTTTTTCACACGGTAATTCATTGTTTCAAATTCATTCATTGTCCTTTCAATGGTAAAGGGTGACAAAGTCAAGATTTACACATGCTCTGGGTAGGATTTAGACTTGATGATTTTGTCTTTCAACTCCTCCAACATGTTCCTGAATAAATGAAGGTGTGATTTTTTGATGAGTCCAGGTTACTTTCAAGAGAATGAAGTGGAATATCATGGACTGTTTCAAGATGTCGTTTTAATGATACTGTAGCTGATGCTAGTTTTTTCAGTCGTTTCATTCGTTTACTGGAACATGCTAGTGAATGGAGTTTAACAGGAGTTTCACCTAAACTCAACAGGGTAGAATTCAAATCAAAGTCCTTTTCTGGGGAAACAACAACAGGCGGTTTGTCTGGCAAGTTATCATCAAATTCTCCCATAGTAATACCACCCATACTAAAGCCATCCTCTACAGGGGTTTGGACCTTTGATTTCTGAAGGCTAATCAGACAGTCACAGCACAACTTGTCTCCTGGCACTAATGTCTTTGGATTTACTAAGCATTTGTTAGTGCCCATGCTAACAATTCTTAAAGATCTACTGTGTGCTTGCTTAGGATGGCAATTAAGGGGATCACAACACTTTTTCTGCAATGTTGAAATCTTGATTAAAAGTTCTTGTTAGTGATGTGAACAGATACTCTTGATATCCTGTGTTTTGATACCACTTCAAAGAGTGAGAAGTTAGACTGTTTATTCTTCATATAAATTTGCAACAACTCCTTTTTGGTATGATGGTGTTGATAACACATTTTCAAGAGAGTATTTGCCATGTGCTTAATGGGGATTTCACCAGTCCCCAACATGCCTGAAGCATCACTTCCTGTTAACCCTTTGAAGCTGATTGTGTAGAACATGTTGTGCCATTTGGCATCTTTTCATATCCTTCAGGCATTCCTTCAGACATGTCAGGTGGGTTTTAAGGATGAGTTTTTGGTCTCAGACAAGTATACATGTAGAAAATGTACATTGTAAAGCACTGCATCAGTCATCCATGCAGGTATGCAATTTTTAAATCTATATTATGGCTAAACAAAAAATATTACACCCAGGAAACTTTCATATGTTTTAGTTAACATGTGGGAGATTAAATATCAATAACGGTCACTTCAAGGTCACGTGATCCACAGTGTCAATTTCAAGGTCATAACATAGGTCAAAAGGTCAGTGACCCCAAAAGTGACTCCAAACTGAACAATAATGGCAGATGTGGAATCCTTGTCATATTGCCTTTTCAACAATACCAATTTTATGAAGATTGGACCAGTAGTTCCTGAGATATGAGAGTTCAAAGGTTGGTGTCATGCCCATTTTTCCAAAAATCTCAAAATTCGTGTGGCCATATCTCTCACACCACTGGTCCAATTGGCCTAAAATTTCAGATTTGGTGCTGTGGGATACCAAATTTCATAAAAATCTGAGACAGTTGGGTTTAAAATTGTTATTTTGGGTTGGTGATTTGATATGGCATGACCCATTATCAAAAATTACTGTCATTCACAGGTAAGATTCTTTAGGGTCATCCCATGTCAAATCACCCCACCTCCAAAAAAAAAAATTTAATCCCAACCATCTCAGATTTTTTATGATGTATATGTTGATTGGGATCCCATAGCACCAAATCCAAAATTTTAGCCAATCAGACCAGTGATGTGGGAGAAATGGCCCCCCAAATTCTGTGATTTCTGGCCAAAATGGGTGTGACCACCAACCTTGGAACCCTCATATCTCGGGAACTACAGGGCTAATCGTCATAAAATTGGATTATTGAAAAGGCACTATGACAAGGTTTCCAAATCTGCCATTATTGTTCATTATTGGGGTATGCTGACCTTTTTACCTTTGTTATGACCTTGAAATTGACCTAGTGGATCATGTATAAAAGTTTCAGAGGTGTAATCTTTTTTGTTTAGCCACAATTGTTGAAACTGCAATATATGACAAGGATTCCAAATTTAATCTTCCACATTAACTAAAACATGTAAGTTTCAGAGGTGTAATATTCTTTGGTTAGCAGAAAAACACATTCAACAATTGCATGTCATTGAAAATATCACCTTTTCCGCCATTAACATCTGATTAGCTGAAACCTGAATGACCCATTCCTGATGCTAAGAATCACTAACTCATGATAACCAGGCCTACATGCTATGATTTTATGATATCAAAATACTTCTCACCAGTTCAGCAGTCACAGAATCATTCAGTCACTGACTTCTTATCAGTGTTTTGATACCCGTAGAAGTATTTGTATTCTAGTATTACAACTGCCAGTAATGATGATGATGATGATAATAATGATAATAACCATAATGATAATAAAAGCATATTAATGCAATATTAATGCTACAAGTAGCAGAAATCATGGAAGTCTCAGAAATATAATAATATAGAGGGAGTGTTAGTTTAATTAGTAGAAAAAGTGGTAGGATTAATTATAGTGCTAGTAGTGTCAGTAGAAGTAGCAAAATAAGAAATAGCTATGTAGTAGTTGAAATAATGATGATGCTAGTAGTAGAAGAGGTAGTAACAGTATTTATGATAATAAAAGTGGCAGTGATGGTAGAAGTACTAGTGGTGGTAGAATTAATACCAGTGGTGATGGTGGTAATAGTAGTAGTAGTAGTAGTAGTAGTAGTAGTAGTCTGGAGGGAGTTATAATGGTAATATAATTGCCATGTGCCCAATGGGGATTTCACCAGGGGATTTCAAGGAGTTCCTGGCATGCCTGAAGCAACACATCCTGTTAACCCTTTGGGCCTGATTGTTTAGAACATGTCATGCCATTCAGCATCTTTTCATATCCTTCACACTATGGTTTCAGTTTTGGTTTTATTTGAAAAATTCAACCTGTGTTATGAACAATTTATCAAGATCATTCAATTGACATACTTAAATCTAACATTTTTAATAAAAAATCTGGGTGGGTTTTTTTTTTTTTGGGGGGGGTTGGGTTTTTTTTCTGCCAAGCCCATAACAAAAAAACTTATTCAATTTATATGGATCAGCACAACTTTATTTACATAAGCAGAAAGAATTTTCACTCTATTAAATAATTAGCTGTAACAAGTTAAGATACTGTGATGTGTAAATATCATGTATGTGTATATATATAATGTTACTTAAAAGGACTACAAGCATTTGATGTTTAACCATAATCCTCTGCAATACGTAAACTCATACAAAAAGGTGTTGCTGGTATTAATTAGGGGCAATATTATTTATGTAATCACGAGACCATAGTGAATTAAAGATACATGTCTGTCATTTGAAATACACAAAATAATTTTCTTAGCTTTATACTTGCTGTGATTTGACAGTAAACAAAAGTTACATATAATATGACCATTGTTGATAGAGGTTATCAACAAGCAAAAATAATCTGTTTTAAAACTTGATCAATTTATGATTTTATATGTAAAAATGAATTTTTTTTATTGACCATTGTCAATACTTGTGAATACATTGTTCTATTATGTAGCATAGGTTGTTAGGGTTACTATTCTTAATTCGCCATTTATCACAAGGATTTAAATCAAAATAATCAACTGTTTTAGATTGGAAGATAGTAATAGGCAAAACAATGTTAATTCATTTATTTAAGAACATACTCATATTATATTCAGTAAAAGTCATGACATATAATAAAACATGCATCCTACAAGTTATTAAAAAGATAATCAACATTGAAATATTATCATTTTAAATAGCACCAGTTCTTTTGAGTTGCACTTAAAATCTACAGTGATTTGGCTATGAACATGCTGTAATGTATATGCTAAAAGTAGGAACAGTGAAGAAAAACAAACAGCCAACGAGTTATTAAAAATATAAACATCTAAATATAATCATTTTAAACATCACCAGACCTTTCTAGTTGTATATAAAATCTACAGCAATTTCTGTTTGTAGAAAACATATCTTAATAGCAATTTCACTAAGCACGTGCTACTTTCAAATGCAGAGCTTCATTTTGCCAATGAAGGCACACCGAAGTGTCACACATTGTTTGAAAGGTATGAGCTTTCATTTGATCCTGTTAATTATTTTCAGCCAATTTTCTTCTAAATTGGTTTGAAGGCATGAAAAAGTACATTTTTGTACACAACTTTTGATATATGCCATTGCCAGTGACAACCAACATGCACACGGTTAGAAAGATTGAACTTAGACCCTTCTAGCTGTGCTAAAAATAACATTGACGCCATTTTGGCAAAAACAACCCAGGCGTTTGTAGAGTGACCCACATTTTAGGACTTTTTATTCCATGCTGTTAATTGCTGACCATGGGCGTCGAAGTGCATTTAACCCCAACACGTTTAACACTCTTACAAAGAACTGATTTAAGATATAACAAGAACACCACCACATAATGACTTTTATTTCCATATATTTGTTTTTTATTGTAGGTTTTATAGAAGGGATTTGATAGTGGAGGAAAATGGACAAAACCTGAACTTTTAACAGCTTCGATCAATTATATGAGCTATGCTGCCAGTACCTTCTCGGCATAAATACAGTGTGGCCACTAATCTCAACTTTAAGACTCTCCTTAATGATTGATTTTAGACTGTATGAAAGTATTACAGATGGATATAAATGTCTACCCATGATGTCATGAAGCCATATTTAATGTCGCTGGCCTTTAAGAGCAGGTTCAGAAAATCTGTCTTGGTCAATAATGTGTAACCTCAGCAGTGGCATACTTTAGTTTGGACTTTGTTACTAGGAAAATGTGCATCCCCAACTGCATTTAGTGTCTGCTTAAAATCTTTCACTGAGGAGGCCAATGAATGTTTCATTTTTGGAGTTACATTTCAGTGGCATGTTGGATGTGTAATACTAGGTAACTAACATAATTGGACACAACTATTAAAAGTGCAAATTTTGTCCATTTTCCTCTACTCTAAAATCTCTTCTGTAAAAACTAGTATGAAAAATAAATATATGGAAATAAAAGAGTATTATGTGCTCTTTTAAATGGTGATGTTTTTGATGTGTGTTATGTCAGTAATTTGTTAGTGTTAAACATGGTGAGGGGTAAACAAACTGCCACCCATGGTCAGTCATTGACAGTGTGGAGTAAAGACCTAAAAAGATGTTGCTCTACAAAAACCTAGTTTAACTTTAGTGTTATTTTTAGCACATCAGGAAGGTCAAAGTTTGATCTTTCTAACAGTATGCATGTTGTCACTGGCAATGGTTTATATCAAAATTTGTCTAAAAAACGTATTTTTGCTTGCCTTCAAACCAATTTTTGAAAACAAACAGTAAAATTGATAATCCATTGAAAGCTGTGGCACTGTCGTTTGCCATCTTTGGCATTGAACAGCTGTGCATTTGAAAGTAGCACCTGTTTAGCAAAACTGCCATAAATTACATTTTCTGTTGGCCAGATCACCATAGATGTACACTAGAAAGGACTGGCACTGTCAAAAATGATTATATTTATGAATTGTTTATATTTTTAATAACTATTTTTAGTGTGTGTGTGTATGTATGTATCTATCTATCCACACACACACACACACACACATGTGCAGCAAAAGTGCATTAACTCTTGGACGAATTGCTGTAGATTTTAAGAACTGGAGTGATTTAAGAATTGTAAACATAACAAATTATGCTGCATAACAGTACAATATATTCAGTGAGACCAGGTACCAGAGAAATTTTTAGAATGCTGAATAGAAAACTAATACATTTTTTAAAATCATAAATAGATCAGTTTTAAAGATTTTGTTTCAAGCTCCATCAGAGAAAATAACAACAGTGGTCAGATGATAGATTTCTTTTGTATGCAGTCAAATCACAGCAAGTACAAAGCTAAGAAAATTCTTTTCTGTCTTCTTCAAATGACAGCTCTGCCTTTAATTGCATTTATACAGAATTTATTGCCCCTACTTATACTGCAACATCTTTCTGGAGTAGACTCAAAGGTTTAGCTGAGTTTATATATTGCAGGGTTATAGTTGGCTTTTTTAATATAGTACCCCTTTTCAGGAACCTCAACAACTCAAACAAATATTACAGATGTTACTCAAACTGCTGGGGTTCATTGTAGACATGTCTTTTTACAAAATAACAGAAACAAATAGTTTTCAAACAGCTTCCTTTCCAACAAATGTTAGGATAGTACAAAAAGATAGATGATAAATACAAATGAAGTTTTATAAACCATATTTCCACTTAGTATGCATCATTATGTAATCTGTATATATGAATCTCCTTTTGCAAAAACCTGAGATGTTTATCTGAAAATATTTTATGTACATGTCAAAAACTAAAAAAATAATTTTATTATTCAAATTCAAACCATAAACAATAAATGTTAAATTCTAATCCTTTTTTTGTGTGTTTTGTTTCTTTTTGCTCTTATAAATTCAATTATTCAATATAAAAAAAATATTAGCTACATTTGATGTTTACTTTAATATGTGTCGACAATGATTATAAAAATTATAAATCGAATAATACATTTAAAAAAAAATTAAAACATTTTGTATTTTTGTAGGTAAAAAACAAGGGAGCTAATTTGGTAATCTGCCAGTGGGGATTTGATGATGAAGCCAATCATTTACTGCTACAGAAACAATTGCCAGCTGTCCGGTGGGTTGGAGGACCAGAAATAGAGGTAAATATTCTCCTTCCTTTGTCCAGAGGCAGTGAAATATATTAAAACACATACTGAAGACCCAAAATTAAAATTGCCCTAAATCTTTTATTAATGTTACATTTTTGTACATTTCTGTCATGTTGTATGTTTCACTAGTGACAATTATTATCAAACAGATACGCAGAGATGGTGATGTTATTTGACAGATTCGTGCAACAATGAAAGTTTGTATCTGATTTTGCATTACAGAGTAACCAATAAAAAATGTTGGCATTAAAACACCCAAAGGAATGTTTGAATTACCATTGGAGAGATTAAAAGACTGAAACTGTAAAGAGTAATATCAGTTTTGAAATAAAAATATTAATAAAATTAAATGTCAAGTTTTATTAGTGTCTGTTAAGCTTATTAGTAGCTAATGTTGCTGTTCAAAGATTATTTAAATATTTTTATTTAGCTGATCGCCATTGCAACTGGTGGAAGAATAGTTCCAAGGTTTGAAGAGTTGACACCAGAGAAGTTAGGTAAAGCTGGTATTGTCAGAGAACTGACCTTTGGAACAACCAAGGAGAGAATGTTGGTCATAGAAGAATGTCAGAACTCGAGAGCTGTTACAATTTTCATTAGAGGTGGAAATAAAATGGTAAATACTTCGTTTTAATGTTTGATTAAATGTTATGCCATTGTAAAAATACAATATGTACACAGTTAGGCTGAAAAAATAGAAGTGAGGTTTAGTGAGGGAAAAATGAGAATAAGATATCAACTTGTTATCACAAACATAAAATTAAACATCAACATGCATCCATCAATGTTTGTTTCTAATGAAACTTTCTTTAATCAAATATTTCATACACTTATGCCATTAGTGGAAACATGTAACAAAAGGTTGTTATTCTGATGTTCTTCAGGATTATTTGCAGTCTTCTACCGCAATATCAGATCCCTCTTAGGTTCATGTACAATCATGTACTACGTCCATCAATTTCTATACATGCTTACAATAGCAAAACAGTGCATTTTTGCACATGATCACTCGATCATCAGTAATGGGCAGCTGTTTCTGTAGTACTCACTTTTAGATAATCTGTATCAGTTAACATAATGGCGTAAGAAAGATGTTTGTGTTAATAGTAATTAAAAAATTCTATTAAGCATCACACAGAAACAAAGAAGTCCTATTAAGTATTTGTTCACCACCTTTGTATTTAAAATCTGTAATTGGAAAGGGTGACAGCATTATTTTTAATACTGTTTGTCATTGTTATTATTCAGCCCTTGAATTTATAAACATATAGATATAGAATAGCTGTAATATGTTTTGTTCTCCCCCAAAATAACAGATGCCCACTATCCATTCACAAACTATGGTTACATTATTGTACACAAATCAAAGGTAAAATGTACCTGAAGATATGGTTTAAAAAAAAAAAAAAAAAAAAAAAAAAAATGAAAATGAAGTGACTTGAAAGTTTGCCATAGGTTAAATGTCAGGTTATGTTTAACAGGTGAAAGCACTTATTTTGCCCATGTCAGCCCCTGCCACACTCCTTGTGTGTTCAAGACAATAGCAAGATAATTTTTCAGATATAATTGCAAGTTGTGAGTTCATGTAATTTATTCAGCTTAAATGTTTTGTTTTCATTTGAACAGATAATTGAGGAGGCAAAGAGAAGTCTACATGATGCTTTGTGTGTTATACGGAACATCATTCGAGACTGTCATGTGGTATATGGTGGGGGTGCACCAGAAATTTCATGTTCTTTAGCCGTAGCAGCTGCAGCCGATAAGGTGAGTTGTGATTTTAAAAATATTTAGTTTAGATATTAGGTGTATTAACTGCACCAATTAAACTGGTATTCATGTGATGAAATATAAAAAGACTAATATGTGTATGTAAAAAGACCAATTTTTACTAATGTTAACTAATTTTATTTTTCCTAATAAAGGAAATAAACACAGTCCTGATAATAAAAATCCATCAAATACACGTTCTGTTTCTGAAACTGAAATGTGACAAAAGTGTGATATTGTATTAAAAATTGAAAATGAGATATTTAAATAATCCTATAGAGTTTGTTAATAGATTCACAAAACTACAAAATCTTTGTTGATACCTTAAGAACAGACAGAGCTTTGGCATTCTTAGTGTTACCAAAGTAACAGAATGATTAAACTAAGAAAAATAACCCTGAAGGCTTCCCTTAAATTCTATCTCCAAGTCCACACAACCATGCATTTTTGGGGCACCTTAATCAGGCTTGAAATTGAAACCATTTGGATCACTGCATCCTGTTTTGTGAAATTCAGAATTTTACGTTTACTTTGATTTCCTCCTGTTGATGTTTGCTTTCTGACATGTTTCTTAAATGTTTTCTAGTTCTGGTGCTGATAAAAGTAAATGAATCCAATGTGTCAGTGTTGGTTAGAATTTGTATATGAATTGCAAATTGAATAGTTGTGTGTATTTTATAACAGTTTCCAGTTAAATGTTTTGTAACTTAAATATCCATGAAATCACTACATATGCATTCTTTTTGTTTATAACCAAGATAAAGCTAGAGATGTTGTAATGATTTGTAAAAACAATGATTTTGTCAGATGTTTAAGCATGTGGAATTTCTGCCAGTTTTGTAATTGTGTGGATCAGACAACATGCCAGATAAATCTCACTCTGAACCATTGTCAGGTCTACACAACAGATCTGTCACACTGATGTGAGTGAAACATGGATAGAATCATTATCTGAAAGCAAAATTCAGGGTCATTCAAAAGCCCTGCTACACTTTTAAGTTTTAATTAAATGAAAACAGCTTTATGGTTTCGAACAAAATTAGTCGTGAACTTTCTATAGACAGCTACAATTGTCCCATATCGAAAAAGTCCCTCTTCTGTTTTCTTAGGCTCCGTAAATTTCAACGTGAGCACCTTCTTTTTTGAGACACATTGCCCACCTTTTCAAGCATTCCTCTCCAACTCCAGTCAGCAGCTCCCTTGCAACAAGATTGCAGGCATTCCTTAGATGTTCCTGTAACTCTTCAAGACTCCTAGGCTTTGATGCATAGACTTCACTTTTCAGGAAGCCCCAGAGAAAGAAGTCACAGGGTGTCAAGTCTGGAGAATGTGGCACCCACTCCAGAGTTCCTCGATGACATACCCATCCGTTAGGGAACTTGTGATTCAAGAAATTGTAAACTGCTTTAGCATAATGTGGAGGAACACCATCTTGTTGGAGAAAACAATCACATTATGCTAAAACAGTTCGCAATTTTTTGAATCACAAGTTCCCTAATAGATAGCAGGTCGTCAACAAATCCCAATTGTAAACTTGTCATATAGGCAAAGCAGTTGCGTTACTTCTAATAGGTGAGCCACTCCACTAAAAGTGTGCTATTGTATTAAAAATTGAAAATGAGTTATTTAAATAACCCTATAGAGTTTATTAAAAGATTCACAAAACTACAAAATCTTTGTTGATACCTTAAGAATTGACAGAGTATGACATTCTTAGTGTTACCAAAGTAACAGAATGATTAAACTAAGAAAAATAACCCTGAAGGCTTCCCTTAAATTCTATCTCCAAGTCCACACAACCATGCATTTTTGGGGCACCTTAATCAGGCTTGAAATTGAAACCATTTGGATCACTGCATCCTGTTTTGTGAAATTCAGAATTTTACGTTTACTTTGATTTCCTCCTGTTGATGTTTGCATTCTGCATGGACTGTTTCTGACATGTTTCTTAAATGTTTTCTAGTTCTGGTGCTGATAAAAATAAATGAATCCAATGTGTCAGTGTTGGTTAGAATTTGTATGTGAATTGCAAATTGAATAGTTGTGTGTATTTTATAACAATTTCCAGTTAAATGTTTTGTAATTAAAAGATCCATGAAGTCACTATATAATGCTTTCTTTTTGTTTATAACCAAGATAAAGCTAGAGATGTTGTAATGATTTGTAAAAACAATGATTTTGTCAGATGTTTAAGCATGTGGAATTTCTGCCAGTTTTGTAATTGTGTGGATCAGACAACATGCCAGATAAATCTCACTCTGAACCATTGTCATGTCTACACAATAGATCTGTCACACTGATGTGAGTGAAACATGTATAGAATTATTTTTTGAAAGTTTAATATATTTGTCATCTTGCATATAAATCTGCACATTATATGCTGTTTTAAATGATAGTGGATATCTCAGTTGTTTTTTGTGCATATTCTATCAAATATTTAGAAAATGAGATTAATTTTTAAATCTTTTCTTTTTTTCCTTTCTATCTTTCCAGTAATGAGTTCGGTATAGTGAATCTGCTGTTTACATAAAGGTTTCCTGTTTATACTGTAGATTATATTCATTGGACTATACAAGTTGTCAGCAATTCCGAGTTGTTGTTTTTATGTCATACTGGCAAAACAATTGTATTACTACTAATAAGTGAGCCACTCCAGCAAAAGTGTGCAGTTGCATTAAAAATAGAAAAAGAGATATTCACAAAACTACAAAATTTTTGTTGATACCTTAAGCTTTGATGTTTTTAGTGTTGCCAAACGTGGAATTTCTCAATTATTGAATGATGTCCATGAGACTAATGACATCTGAAGCAAAATCAAGAATTTTCTTAGCATTATACTTGTAATTTGAATACAAAGATATTTTCTGTGATGGAGCTAATCACCCAAATATACAACCAGGTTTTAAAAATTAATATGATATTTAAAAAATGTAATTGGTTTATTCTTCCATTCATAATACAAGCAGTACCACTGTTACTTGGCACTCACAGACTATATTGTACTGTGTTTTGTACTGGTTTTTGTGTTTATGATTCAAAAACCAAGTTTAATTTGCTGTTTATTGTGAGAATTTTGCAAACAAAATATTCACATGAGTCTTAGATTAGAAAAGATGGTAATCACCAAAACTCAAATGCACTGACTCACGTTCTGTCTGGCCAGTAAGCATACTTCTCAGCATGGACATAGCAACTGAACTGGATTGTTTATATGTAAATCATTGTGTTTCCTCCTCGTAACTGACCAAAACTATTACTATATCTTTTTAATAAAAAGTAAGATACCACACACAAAAAAGTTGACATCAGTCATTCTTTTGGTATGTGACTAATGGTATCTGTCTGTCTAGCTGAGTAGAAACAAAATAAGAAAATTGGCAATTTTCCACAAGTTTGAGTTTAATTAGGCAAGTGTCATGAAAGTATGCATCAAAATAATTATTTAGGATTCAAAAGAGGCTAGACACTTAAGAGAGAACAGAGGTTTGGTAAAGAAGAAATGAGACAATATATCATAAAATGTACTTCCAAGTAATATTTATTTATAAAAATGGAAAAAGAAAAAAGACTTAATATTGCTCTGGATTAAAAGTGGCGGACTAATAGAAGGTGATTATTTGTATGAACAGTGATCATTTTATCTATCTTTCTTCATTTTTTCCTTCTAAAGATATCTACTCTGGAGCAATATGCAGTGCGAGCTTTCTCTGAGGCCTTGGAAAGTATTCCATTAGCTCTGGCAGAAAACAGTGGCTTTGCTCCGATACACACACTGGCAGACGTGAAATCTCGCCAGGTGAAAGAGAAAAATCCTCACTTGGGAATTGATTGTCTCCTGAAGGGAACAAATGGTATATTAGAAATTTTATTCTATAAATCTCATTTTATGTTTAGTTCAAACGTTAAACTTACAAATCTATATTCCTTTGCACATTGTTGGAAAGAAGTAGTAATAAAATATTAAGTTGCAATTAAAATTGTTTAAAAACAACAGATTTCAGTAAATATTGAATATTATTCACTAGAGTTGGTAAAGTTTAACTATTTCAATTAAGCAATAAATAAATTTATTTTGGATACTTGTAACTAGAAGTATAGCTATTGTTAAATTGTACCCAAAACTTGTAACACCCATAAAATAGAAGCTAATCACTTTTAACCAATGCCATTATTAAAATGTTTGATAAAATTTTCACTCATGATTCTACCAACTATTAATGGATGAATGTTATTTTCCAGATATGAAGGAACAAAATGTTATAGAGACCCTTACAGCAAAGACTCAGCAGTTGTTACTAGCAACACAGCTTGTTAGGATGATTTTAAAAATAGATGATATTCGAGCTCCTAATGACATGTAAACAGAAACTTTTGCCTAGCTGTCCACAATGTTATAACTTTAATATAAACAATTGTTTGTATTTCCATTGTGTTATTTCATCATCAGGAAGATTTTGATATTTCAATATCTAATTATTTCTGGTGTCTGTTCAGTCTGCAGTTCTTGTTTTTCTTTTTTCATTAAAAATGTTCTTTTCTCTTTTCACACAATGTAAAGATTATTTGATAAATAAATAAAAGATGTGCGATGTTATAATAAAACTTTCAAAAATGCAGGGATATTTTGGTTTGTTTTTTACTATTTTATCATTGGTGGATTTTGTCCTATTTTTACTGTTACTCAAATAGTTTAGAAAGGTTTATATGAAAGAACTGGTTGCTGGTCAGTATAAACATTATGTACAGTTACTGTACCTCAAAAGAACAGTTAACATCAACACTTAAAATTGAGCATGTGAACTTTTTCGTTTTTTTTTTTTCAAAAACTGGCAGCAACATTACTTGAACTATGTGATGAATAAGTAAACAGTGTGATCAACAAAAACATTTTTGGTAAGAAAATCTCAGTAAATTAAATTAAGATGCTATAATCAAAATGATAAACAATATTGATTTCTTAATGTTCTGATAGTGAAAAATAGAGAAATTAATTAAATGTGTGAATTTGCCATTACATGTATGATCTAAGTTTGTAGGTCAGATAGAAGGCACATAAAACAAAATGTTAATTAAAATTGAAACTATTGTAAAGATTAAAATTTTATAAATTAAGATTTGTTGGCCCTTTTTGAACAATTGGTTGCAGATTGTGGGTTTTTTTTTTTTTTTTTTATATATGAAATATATTGCCTTCAGTGACATGTATATTGAAATAGGTTTCTTTCATTTAACATTGTCAACATTAACCTGTCCTGAAAATAAATAAAGTATATTTATTTCTCAAATCAAACTGTAGTCCTGATTATTCCACATTTATAAAATGTAAAATTCAGTGCAGGGTAGTGAGTATTTTGGTTTGATAATTTGTTATAATTACAGCCTTGAGCAGATGTCGGTTTCTATTCTAAAACTTGAAATGATGAAGTTAGTTTACATGATAAATAGAAAAATTGTCTGCTGTTTCAGTTTTCTTTATTTCAGTACATAAACATTTTGACAACAGATGTAATTATTTCCAGTGTAGACCATTTTAACTTGCTGCCAAGTCTAAGTTTTCAGTGAGAAATTCAAGTGATTCTTTGGTTTAGTGATCAGCAAGTCCATTGCCAATAACATCAACGTGCTGGTAGCCATTCATTGATTGATTGTTGTCAAACAGTATTTCTTTGTATGTGTTTTGTTATTGAGGGCAATGGCCCAGGACATAGGTAATATTTTATAAATGATCCCAAAATGAATTCTAGTTTGCGGGACTTGTTATGGAGTACAAATTAGGATCTATATATGTCCCAGTACTCCTTAATTGCCCTATTACCTGGTTGAAGGTGTGTGTAGTCAAAAGGTAACACCGAACTATTCCTGTACCACAGTGCAGTTGTCAGTACTAAGAGTTAGTATTAAATAAAACAAAATTTTAATATGATATTCAACAATACCTTAGATTAAAAAAAAATCCAAAAAATCCTCAACTTTGTCCAGCGAAACCATCTGAAGGGTTGAAGCATGCCTTACCACCTTTTGTATATCATCGTTTTCAAGATAATCTGATGCTAGTATATAAAGGTTTCGCATGTCGTCGATAAAGAAAATGACTTGCACTGCAATGTTAAACTTGTAAACCAATGGGTACCTTCTACTCCCCAACTCAAAGTAGACAATTTGTTTCCCACAAAGTATGATGTTAAATAAGAAGTAAATTAACATTTGGTATAATAGTTGAAACATGTAATTCATTTCTGTAGTATTAATCTAAGGATACAAGATCACTGTGTAAGTGCATTTCATTTCACTATAAACAATATCATGCCAGATACTAACCCCACTTCCAACATAAATTCTTTATTTTCCACAAAAGTGTGTACTGTTACCAATCGCTGAGGAAAACCTCCACATTTTTCACTGTTTATCTAGATGTGGAGCAACTGAGAAGCTCCTGTGCAATATATTAAAGTCATAATCATTATTTAGTTTTGTATAAAAACAAATTAAATAGATTGTATAATAAACTGAACATTTATTCTAACACTAATTAGTTAATCCAAATAATAATCCAGTATTAGAATACCAATACAGACTATAATAACCGCTTGTGGGAGAACAGGGATTAAATCGATGAAACGTAAGTATTAACAGATCAGTTTTCTTCTAATCCATCCCAGTGCTTAATGGCCTTTTTTATCAACTGTATGCATTGCTTTTGTGGATGTTTTTTTTTTTTTTTTTTTTTTGCATTGATGGTGAATACATATGTAAGTACCTATTAAATCATTTGTGACCAAATTGAATAATATTTTATCAATTTCGTCAATAATATTAGTAACTTAAAGACCGTGATGCGTAATTAATGTTACATGCCCGCGGGATTATTTGAGTTTTGGCACGCACAATAATGCAACACCCGTCAAATTTACAACATACTTGAACATGTTTACCTTTTTACGTGTGACGATAAAATAACCTGAGATAAACTGATTCAGGTATTCTCAAACTATTTTGGAAATATTAAAACTGGTTTGGCTATACAGAAATCTACAGTATTATTATATAGAAATGTTTATTGCTGCAGAGTGCCGTCATGCGTGCCTGTCTGTAAGTAGCAAATCCAAATCTAAATGAAGTAATAAATAATAAATACTGAGTCTTTCTGAAAAAAAAAAAATAATAATAATAATAATTTTAAAAAATTAGGTTCATATATATATATATATATAGGTACCGGACCAATTATCCAGCGTCCTGAAATCCGGAAAGACCAGAAAACCGGATGATTTTTTCTGACGCTATTTTCATAGTTCGGGCGCACGGGTGTTGTCCTCACCAGACCGGAACTATTCTTTCAAGCCGCGTGGCGTTCATTCACTCGCCGTATTGTTTACATGTCGAGTCGCCACAGTTATGTATCGTCAATTTTCTTTAAGTTCTTAATTTTAAAATGTTTATGCCTAATTATTTATGTATTTAGATGATTTGGTACCAGAAAACGGGAAAATGCAGAAATGCGGAATGCCTCGGGCCCTAGGGAGTCCGGATAATTTGTCCGATACTTGTGTGTATATATTATATACATATATATATATTAAAATACACACGATTAATTTGTCGTTGCTTAAGAAAAGAAGAAAGAAACCTTCAAAATACTATTGTAGGTAACACGACCTCCACCTTAGTTGACATTTCTGTAATCATTAAGTATATAACAGTGATATATCTGCTCAGCGAATCGAAACGGGTGCAGACTACTAATCCATTTCAAGTCTCATTGATTTTTCTCCTAGCAACAGATAAACTGTTGGTCGGTTGTGGAAATAGACGTTTCGCATGTGCACCTCTTAGCAACCGATAAACTGTTGTTCGGATGAGAAGATATAAATAAGAACGTTTAATACAAGAATGCCTTTAATACTGTGTTTAGTAAAACGGTTCGTCGTCTCCCGTTGACGGTCAGGAACACAGTTGAAGTTTCCCTAGTTGGTTTGGATTTTGTGATTTTTAACTATGCCAGAAGAAAACTTGAAAGTTGCGGTGAGGGTACGCCCTTTTATATCCTCTTACTGAAGTTGTTTTGGTAAAATAATACTTAATATCTTCCTTTTTTCCTTCATAATTATAGTCATTTAATTTTTTACATATGTCATTTATTTATGATGTAAAATCAAGAAAGAGCTTCGTGAGGCATCGACCAATCGCCCTTGTATCGCGTTTGCCGAGCGCTTGTTCAAAACGAATATTTGTTTATTTTTATTTATTATTATTATTTTTTTTTTTTTTTTTTCAATATTCCTTTTTCACTGAAGCCGACCTAAGACCTGACTTAAAAGTTTCATTTAGGTTACATTGTTAATAGTGTTTTTTAAATGAACGATTTTTTAATTAATTATTTTATTTTATTATTATTATTATTTTTTTTTTTTTCTTGTTGATTTGTGTATTTTAGGGAAAATGAAACTTGAAATGAAAATCATGAAAAATCTTTGGAAATTCAGTTGAAATTTAGTGATAAAATTTCAAGCCTTAATGGCCTTGAAATAATTAAAGAAACACTGGTATTTACTTCTCCATCACATCTGTCCAAATTAATTAAATAAAGGAGAAGATCATTTTCCATTTCTTTCTTCATATTATTAGTCTACTTTTATTTTTTTATATTTATTCAAAAATTACTGTGATATGTGATTATTATATAAATATGTTACTTTTAAGTATTATTATTATTATTATTATGATTATTATTATTATTATTATTATTATAGTACCTAATAATAATAATAATAATGTCCAATATTGGTTAGTCTTTGTGCTGATTAAATAAAATAGTTAGGTTAAATGTATCTTAAACCCAAACTATTATGAACTATTGTTAAATCAATGTTTATTTTGAAATAATATTGATATGCTGTTTTATTTGTAACCATGTTTTTTTAATCATAATTCGTTTTTCATTATGCACAGTATACAGTGAATGTCTGTTCACAAAATTCTGTTCGTCTGTATTTATGTGGAAAAACAAAACATAATTGTATGTGTTTGTGAGTGTGTGTATTTTATTTTACTTTGAATATTAAAACAATAATGATGACTTTGTCTGAAATACCAAATATGATCAGTAGATGAAAAAAAGTTACATTTCAGCATTATTTGTATATGATTCAAAAACATCCTTCAAAGTTAAAACTGGAAGTAATTTGTTTTTTAGTTGAATATTTGTTTCAGATTTATCAGACAGCCTGTGCAATTTTTGACTGCTGGGATTTATAAAAAAAAAAATAATAATAATAATGATGATGATGATAAAATAATATATAAAATATATATTTATGTATGTACATATGTTCTTGTAACACCAAAATCATTCAAAAATTATCTTGACAGAAGTTTTTGTCAATATCCAGATACATAATCGCAATAATTGGCATATGGTTTTGCTGAACATATTTTCAATCTGGAAATGCTAGTTTTTATATCATTTAGATGAACCTATCTTTCAAAACAGTATTATATTTTGAATAAAAGTAAGGATTTTAGTGTTTAGGGATGAATAACAGGTTTTGTTTTGAGGGGTCATGTCACCCTTAAAATCTCTGAAGTCAGTCGAAACATTGTCAGACAGTCAAAAGAAATATTGTCAGTCAGACAAAAGTTGTGAAATACAGGTAACAAGATGAATGGAACATTGTCAAGCAAAAGATCGTTGATCATAATAGTGAAAAAGATTCTGTCAAAAGTACTGATAATCTTTTTTCTGTTTTTTTTCTTCTTCAGTTTTATTTTTATTTTTATTTTTATTTTTATTTTTATTATTATTATTATTATTATTATTATTATTATTATTATTATTATTATTATTTAGATGTATATTTTATTATTATTATTATTATTATTACTATTATTATTTATTGGGGGATGGGTGATGATGGGACTGAATACACTAACGAACATTAAAACAAAACAAAACAAAATGTTGTAAAAATTGTACTAAATGGCCTTGCAAAATCCTTGCAATGGATCTAATGATTTCTCATTAAGCATTTGTGCTGGATGCATTATAATGTCAGATCCTCATCTGTATGTTAGTACTTGCATGACGTAAAAGTATATGATTCCTGCTGCTTTTACTCAATCTCCCACATAATTTGAAAGTGCTGTTAAAGGTTTTAAAAAATTCATTGCCAAAATACAATGAGCTATTTATCAAACAGCTGCAAGGTATGTAACTTAAGTACCTTCACATAGACAGGAAAATACCTCCTTTTTCCTTTGGTAATGTTGTCAGTCTACAAAATAATTCAGTGTAAGCATTAACTTTCAAGATTATTTTTTGGAGTAGTTACAAAAACTACTTTTCAAGTTGTGAAATTGTATTAGGAAAACCTGGTTGTTTAGGTGCAAAGAAGACAAAATGTCAACCAAAAAAATCCCAACTATTGTAAATGTTAAGAAAAATTTGAGCAGTTTATTTTATATATGCAGTATTAATTTTAATCTTATTGTTGTTTCCTTTGAATTTAGATGGTAGAATATATAGTTAAAATTAAATATATTTAACATACAAATATTGGAGCTATACAAAATACTTTTTGTATATGTAAAATTTTTAAATTTTGAAATGATCAATACCTGTATATGAATATTGATTCTACAGTTCACATCTAATTCTTGCTAGAATCAAATGGGTTTTGTCCACATTTGTAGTAAATGTTGTGGTTTTAACCTGGATCTGATTGTTCATTTGCATTCAATTTTTTTATTATTTATTTATTTATTTATTTATGTGATTTTAGTAAAAGTTTATATTAAAATCAGAAACATATTGCTTTGCAGAATGTTGTTAGAAGTCCAATAACATTACTTCCATTTAGCTTTGTTATCAGAATAGCAAATTTACAAAATAGTTTGTGCTCATAATCATAACTCATATCAGAGTTTTTTAATTATTACATCAGTCAACATCAGTAGAAATTTCTGACAAAAAAATTGGCATTATTAATAAATTATTAAGTTAACATTATTTACTTATTTATTCATTTATTTTTACTTTACAAACTTTTTTACCGTCTAAAAACTTCACAATAAATATGATATCTCTGTTTCAAATATTTTTCTAAATGGTTGAAAAAACTGATTTCAGATAATAAATTTTGGTTTATGTGACCTAAATTTGGAAATAGAAACTACATAAAGCACAAATATATTCAGAGTTTTGCATCATTTCATATATCTATATATATATTTTTAAATTTTCTATGTAATTAAAAAAATAATAATAATAAATATATAATAATCCAACAAATAAATAAACAAAAGTAAGAACATTTGAAAAACCTGTTAATTACTAAACAGCTGAGACAAATGTGGAACAAATGATATGCTTCTGGATCTTTTCTAATTCCAAATAGTGCCCATTACAGCTGGTTTATCAAAGGCTGTAGCAAAAGCGTTTTGTATTATTTAGTGTGTGATGACAGTGATTTCCTCTTTCCATACTGATACAGTTATTAATATGGCATAATATAATCAAAAATGTAAAATATATTCAGATGATCATTACAGAAAATGTTTCTTTCTTCCTTCCACATTATGTTTATAAACAAAAGTTAAATAAATACAAAACTGAGATATTCATCCTTAACTATTCCTACAACAAACGTGAGCGAGATCGAAATGCCAAGCTAATTATTGACATGAATGGTCCTACAACCATCATCCAGAATCCAGAAGATAAAAATGATGAAAAAAAATTCGCTTTTGACTACAGCTACTGGTCACACGATGGATCTAAAGAGATGCCTGATGGTTACTATGGCCAAGATCCATCACACCCAAATGGCAAAAAGTTTGCTGATCAGGTAATAAACACTAATATTATTATAATAAAAACTTGAAAAAAAAAAAAAAAATGATTTAAAAATGTTAAAGTGAGTATAACATATCAGAGAAATAATGAATATTAAAACAATTGAAATTTTTACACTCTGACATAATAAGATTATTACTTGTTTGATCAATCAGATTTTACAAATGTAGTATTTATCTGAAAAAACCTTTTTACAGAATGAAAATAAAAACAGATAATTTAGAAATATATAATGTGCTTATCTTTAAATGTATAGAAATGTAAACAGTTATTTCCTAAAATTTGTTTTTAATTCTTCTAACAGTCTTCAAACTTTATTTTCTTTTGTTTGGATATATAGAAAAAGGTATTCAATGATTTGGGCATGGGTATTCTGACCAATGCTTGGGAAGGTTACAACTCCACTCTATTTGCCTATGGACAGACTGGGTCAGGCAAGAGCTGGTCTGTGGTTGGATATGGAATCAACAAAGGTAAATAATATTATAACTGTCCAAAATGCTTTAAAAGCTGATATATATATATATTTAGTTCGTATTGTAGATTTTATTCCTTTTCGTAAATGATAAATAAACTGCAAAAAAGCTGATCCAAATGATTTCAGTTAAAGGATAGTAGATGTGAACTGCTAGGAGATCTTATGTTTTATGGAAATAAACCAGTTAATAATTATATATGAACCAATCTATTTTTATTAATTTTAGTGAATTGCACTTTTGTTATTGGTATGGAGTAAATTTCTATTTCCGTATTATTAGTTGTCACTAACTAATAAAACTGAAAAAGGCAACAGCAGTATGACAGAGAAACAGAAAGGCAGATTTTAATTAAGAATAAGGGGACATTAAAATAGTTTCCATTAGTTTTCTGTTTATATAATTAAGAATTATATTTGTTTGTATTTTCGTTATCAGGCATTGTTCCACAGTTTTGTGAAAAGATTTACCAAGGAATAGATGAAAAAGTGGCAGCAGGTGATAAAACAGAATTTGAGGTATGTATTTAATTTAGTCACAATATTATTTCTCTGTAGGATATACTTTGAGACTGTAGTGACGTTCAAGGTCTGAGCTGAGTTTTAGTACTGTTGTGAGAAAAAATATGTTGTTAGATCAATACACTTTCACTGCATTCCTTTTACAGCCAGTGTTCCTCTGCTGATTTAACAAATTGTTTGTGTTTTCTGTCTATCCATAAAAGATTAATGGCTGTTAATTAATTCTGAAAGTGGTACCCACTCAGGTCATCATATACAATGTTTGACATTTAATATTTCTTCATAGTAACTTTAGGGTAGCTACTGTTAAAATTCATTCCTTTTAGTGACTAAATTCTGATTTAGTGGGTTTTTCAATTGTCTTTACACTAGCAAAAATTAAATCCCACACACAGGGTTTAGGAGATATCACAATGAATATAGTTAGCTTAGTACAAAAATAAGAATAAATCTTTCTGATTTTTTTTAATACAAGGAAGAAGTATTTAGATCAGAGGGAATACTCCTGAATTATGTCAGAAAGCATCTGTTTGTATGGATTTATGTTTTTAATTTTCTTAATAATAACAGTACATTTTTAATATTTAAATGTTTTGTTTTACAGGTAACATTTAGTATGCTTGAAATCTACAATGAACAGGTGCGAGATTTACTCAATACAAAGACAAGACGAGGAGGTCTTCGAGTCAGACAACATCCAAAGGGAGGATTCTATGGTATGTATTAATTTATGACATATAAATGGCAAACCAGTGGTTTTATGTGTTACATTGTAAACTTAGTAGTATGTGTTAATTTATAAATATATATTATAAACTTAGTGGTATATGTTAATTTATACATATATATTATAAACTTAGTGGTATATGTTAATTTATAACTTGAACATAGTAAACTTAGTGGTACGTGTTAATTTTTAAATATTTATAGTAAACTTAGTGGTATGTATTTTATAACATACACTGTAAACACACACATGTGCGCACATGCACACAGACACACACACACACACACACACACATGCACAGGAACATATTTCTGATGATTGAATACACTAAAATTAAAACTGTTACATGATTTGTAGCTGAGAATCTGAAAATAGTGCCTGTGAGGAGCTATAAGGACATTGAAAGTAAAATAGAAGAAGGAACTTTAAACAGAACTGTTGCCTCAACTAACATGAATGCAACAAGCAGGTAACATTATTTACTGTTTACATCATTCTGTGGTATATTTTTTACATCAGTTGGGTTGTTCTTTATTCATGTTTATTATCATCACCATCATTGTTATTGCTTTCATTTTTGTTGTTATTATTAGTAGTAATAATTGTAATATCATAATTAATTAATTAATTTTCATAGATTTCAAATTAATTGTAATTCAGTTTGATAAAATTAATTTGATTTGAAAAAAAAAGGCATACCTTTTTTATTTTCATTTGTTAATAAACTTAATAGGGCAATCTTTTATTATTACCTTTATTATTATAACCTTCAACTATTTTACTGACATGACCAATGTTATCTAATTTTTTTAGAACTGTATTAAAGAATGTATTTATTTAGATTTGTTATTTATAAATATAGATTTATTACTAAAGATATTATAAACTATATTTCTTAATGTATAGGTCATATTTACATATAGCCCTGCATTATACTCATTTGCATATAATCAACAATATATAGATTTACTATTGATATAAATTGTTAGCAATGTGAATCATAATTTTCAAGCAGCTCAGTATGATGGTTAGAATTTCTAAAGACCATTCAGATATATTACAATAGTCACTGTGCCAACAAGTCAGTCAGTGGTAACACATTCTCACACTGACTGTTTGACTCACAGAGTTCTGCGTATGGTTGTGTACACTGTTGTATGGCTGTCATGACTTCAGCCAAATATTGTGATGTGATGGTTGTACTCTGTGAAAGTAGTTGTTCATCAAATGAGGCAGACTGCATTTCTGTCTTATACAGACAATATTTGATTTACCTGTCCTAAGGTATAAATAAATTAGCAGATGTTATTTCATAATTCTGTCAAGAACTAAGAACAGTACTTTCTACTCTGGCTTCTTTTGTGTAAATTGTAAAAGATATTAATTTAGTATATAACACGTTTTTAACAGAATAGTCCATTTCAATTTTTATTATTGATTTTGTATTCATAAAAATAATGTTCATATGTACACATTGTGAATATGTGTTTTTCTTTTTGTTTGTGTATGTGTGGGTATATATGTGATACTACTTTTACATTTAACTTTTATCTATTATAATAGCTGTATATATCTGTTGTGTATGTACCAAACACACACACACATTTCCAAATCTGTGTGTTTGCATATTTACCTTAAGAATATAATGTTATAGTCATGTAGAGAATATATAATAGTGTACTTTCAAACAAGCTTTTTGTAAATTAATTTAATATAAAATTTGCAACACAGTTACAGATAGTAAAGCAGTAGGTGCTTTGTTTGGGTAATTACTATATTAATTAAATCAGCGAAGCATGCTTTTCACAGGCATAACTTATGAACTCAGCAGAGACAAACTTTTTATTATTATTTTTATTTGCCAATATTATCTCTCTCTGTAAAGTCAGTTTTAAATAAAACATACATGTAATTATGGATCTGGGGTTAGTTTGACTACATATTTCTGTGTTGATGAATAGATTATATACACCAAATTTGGTTACTCCACACCACAGGTATTATCTACTTGGATATCAGTTCATTATGAGCTATGTTGTTATTGATTACTATCAGTAAGTCATCAGTCAGTAATTGTTTCTGGGGTATAATACCAACAACAGAAACACAATATATAAGTCTTTGTTAATTATTTTTCAGTTCTGTATGGGCAGAGACATGTTTGCATATATTGATGTTAAGTGAATGTTATACAAGAAGTTAATTATATTACACACTCATGAAAAACTTTATACACATGACATATTGTTCCTTACTAGTCATTTTATATGGAGAAAAGAAATCACAGAAAAGAGAAATTACACACACACATGAACATCAAAACACAAAAAAACAATATAATTTCTTCACAACAAAAAGATAAGAAAAAAAAGGTCCATTAGGATTCTTATTAATACTTTATTTATCCTGTTTTAATCTATCTAATTACTGTAAATAAAAACTAATGATATAAAATTAAGTGTGCACTGGTAAAAATAAAACATTGTTATCCATTACATTTTTTATGGATTAAAATCACAGGTTTGAACTTGGTTTGCAGTGTTTGATAACCTCCCCCACCAACTACATATGACATCATCAGTGCTTCCCATAACTTCTCCATCCATCAATAGACATAAATGTAACAGCTTCTCAAAGGCTACAATATATGGTAATGAAATATTTAACCAATGAATATTTAGTCACTTAGATTATTGTCTGGCAAAATTAATTATGAATTTTGGTATTCTTATATGAAATAGGAATTCAGATTTTGTCATCCACAAAATGGTTTTATCAATTATCTGCAAAATTACTGTTTACTGTTCATCTTTCTACATATGATAAAACTATACACAACTAATGTAACATAGTAGTTATATAAGATACAGTTCAGTAATATGTTTTAATTGCAGTTTTATACACATATACAGTTTACTTCCAAACAGAAAATATATCTGGATTATTTTTGCCTTATGTAACACTGAGTTGGTATTGTACCTGTAGACTAGTTGTTGTTTACTAGTTTCTAGTATTATATGCTTAGTTATCATTAGAGAGCTACAACCTTAAATTATTTCAGATTATTCTAAAATCCAAATTAAATATGAACACTGTCTTTATGGATTTACCATTGTTACATTTGGTTTCAAAAGGGTTTTTGTTGTATTTAATTACGAGGACTCAAAATTGACTTCTTGTTAATAAAGAATATCTTGGTTTAAAAATAATCATACATCCATTCTAAACCTAAAACTAATCCTTAACCTAATTCTAAATCTGAAAATTATTCTAAAACTAACACCATGACTATAAATCTGAAACTTACTCAAAAACTAACTCCAACAATTAGAATGTTATCTCAAACCTGAAACTAATTATAAAACTAAACCAAGTCTAGATGGTAAAATGGTTGGATTTCAAAAATGAGACACATCATCATTGTCAGATAAAATTCATGTAAAAACAGTCTAGCTTTTAATAATCTTATATCAAGTATGGAAAAAAAGATAAGACAATTAAACAATTAATGATAACTTTAAAATAGAATCCTCCAAAGAGTGTAGATGGCCATGTATCAATTTTACAGTCTGTTAGGAATCATGAACTAAACAAAAACCTTAGCTAAGTTTTTTTAGACATTTGTAAGGCTTAAAATCCTCTAGAAGGCTTTTCAAATATGCCTGATAATCTGGAATATGTTTCAGGTCTATAATAAGTCAAGGCCATGCATGGAAGTCAAGGTCATTTTTGACTGGTTTCAAGTTGATTGGAGGTCAGATATGCAGGAAGGTCATGATAAACATTCAGTAAAATCTAATTATAACAATTGTATAATGTTACAGGTTTGATTAATTACAGCATAATATTAGAATTCAGAGTAAAAACACCAAGGAGGGACATGTATATATAGATACAGAAGTTCAGGTTTATGATCAAATTCTGAATACAAATATGCAGATAGAAGTAATTATCAACAGTAAATTGTACTGCATTTCAGACAACCTATTTAATTTTTTCCTGAAACATCTACAGAAGATACATAGGCAACACCCAGATTAACATTAAATTTAGGTGAAGAAAAAATGTTTAAAGGTTAGATTCTTTAAACATATGTATACAACACATATCATGGAACAGGCCATGTTGTTGATAGTGTCGTCCTTGTCCATCTTCCTGAAACAGTCATACACCTTCTTTATATTCATCTGCTATCATCCTGCCATAAAGGTTGCTGCAATCAGAATTGTGGAAGTTTCATGAGCACTCATCCTTGCAAAATGTTTTTCAACCATAGTTGATCGGTTCCAAAATTACAGCTACTGCTGGATTGTAGACACTGACTGGGACATACTCATCCCTGACAAGCATCCACTCATTTTTTCTCTGAGGGCAGTAGGCACAGAAAAGATGTCGTATAGCTTTTGTTCCCCATAGCCACAGAGTTGGTTCATAAGACATGGGACATCAGAGTCACTCTGGTTTGAGGAAACTTCTTGGATAGCTCATTGTCACCCAGCTCATGATTGACAGCACCAGTCAACAATGATGTGTTCATCATTGTATGGTTTCACCATCCAATCCTTTCTCATCCAGGTGTGTCCTCCTTCACAGCTTCTGGAATCAGTTCTTTGATGACATGATGCTTTTCAGTGGTGCACCAACTTTGGGCATCCAATTTTTATGGAATTAAATCTCAGTCTACACTAAAAAGTTAACCATTTATAATTAATAAATGATATCAACATAATAATAATAATGATAAAAAAAACCTTTAGAATTCATTCAAAAGCACCACAACACACATTTATTTATTACTACTATTTCTAACTGAAGTAACATTTCTTTAATATACATATATTATTTGTAAAAAAAAATTGACTCTTCAGATATTGTGAAACAGTGTAATCTTTAATTTGTAATGATGTTTTCTATTTCTAGTTATTAATAATGAGTTATCTTATTTGTTGATTTTGTTGTTGTTGTTATTGTTATTATTACTGTTAATGATTAAGATTGATTTATGTTTAATACCACATAGTGGTTTCTTTTCAGGATGTGCATACCAAGCAATGACAATAACATCATGATATTACACCATTTGCTGTCTGACAAAAGTTCATTAGAGTGTTATCTAATAATATTATTTATTTCAAAAAGAAATAATTTTAATTGGAAATTACTTTTGAATTCATTATTAAACTGTACATAAATTCTTTAAAAATTAAATTATATTTTTCTCCTTATTATTCTATTTTATTGTCACTATTATGCCAGACTAAAATGAAATATTTATTTTTAGTCGAGCTCACACTATTGTAGGGATCACACTTGTACAGAAGTTTATCAATGCAGCTGGGGAAGAAACAACCAAATCTGCAGTGATCAACCTTGTAGACTTGGCTGGCAGGTAAGTGGGAAAGTTTAAATGAAAACTGTTGCTAAATATTGGTATCATATGTTAATAAAAAATTTTTTTAATAATATCTTTAAAATGTTTGTTGTCACAATGTGAAGCAGTTTAACAAATATTATTTTAATAATAATACTTTATAAGTAAATAAATAATAAATAAAAAAACCTTTCAGAAATACAGTACTGTTTTTATATGTTTTTGCCTTTGTCAGACCACTAAAGTAGGCTAGAATGATGAAGATGTTGACTAGAATGTTGTCTGTGCATAATAATGCTGGAAATTATAATTAAGATGAAAAAATGAATAAAATAACAAATGGATAGTAATTACCAAAGATAAATAATTTTATCTAACACACTTAATCACAGTGAAACTGATATAATACAACCTTTACAGATGTTGACACTCAGACATTCTAATTGTAATCTTTATCATATGATTACTGAACATCAGTTTACAGAATATGGGAACAAATGCTACACAAAGTATTCACTGAACATTTCATTACATTAACTTATCTTAATTTTTACTAACACATTCAAATATATATTCATATTAAATAATAAAGTAAGTTTAATATTTCTGATTATGCACAGTAGCCTTGGTGTTTGGCTTCACTGTTACTTTAAAGTATATCTGTGGAACAATAAAATAATGGCTTAAATACTTTGTTACTACATCTATCTCCATTATTTAGTTGTTAATTTTGGATCTGGCATCCAATCTCTGCTAATAAAACATTGCAACTATGAATTTTTTTTTATTTTTTTTTGCCAGATTTTAGTTGAAATAATGTTACTCATTTACTGCATATTAAGAAATGTGTGTGTGTGTGTGAAAAACTCTTTACACATAACATATTGTTCCTGACTAGTCATTTTATCTGGAGAAAAGAAACCACAGAAAAGAGACATTACACATACACATGGGCATCAAAACACTAAAAACAATATAATTTAGTGTGTGTGTGTGTGTGGGTGGGTTGTTTGTTTGTTTGTTTATATATTTCCTCAAAGCCTCCTGGGATTAATAAATCACAAATGAAGACTGAAGTAATACAAACAAAAAAAACTGAAAAAATATTTAATAAAGGTATTTTCATGTATCAAAGCCAAATACAAAATGAAGAAACTTAGAATACACCAGTGGCATCATAATGTAGGCAACAGAAATTCAGCCGACACTTTTAAAAATCACATTGTGTCATTTGCAGTGACTGTTTCTCAAGGAAATATTTATAAAATGTGATGTGAAGGCAGAGGTATCATTTGACTAAAAATGCTGTACCAACTGTTAAAAACATTGATCTCTGAGAAAAATAAAAGGTAAATAAAAGGTCACCTTTACAACAATTTGTTGTTGACAGGTTTGCCCATTCCTGTTTTCACTAACATTTACCTCTTCAAATTAAGAAGAATCAGTGAAGTTGCTGTTGCTTTTCATATTTATGAAATTTGATTTCAAGAGCACTAGAAAAAACATGTAGAAAGCATACCTATATCACATCACATCTTAGCTACAAATCTAATGGGCATGAATAAAATTGCTAGATTTGATTAGCATAGTTTGGCTGTCAGGTGCAAATGCAACAGTAAGAGGGAAGTACATGCATAGATAATACATAGATAATATATTATAGTTCATTAGTTTCATTTGCATTCAGTGAGACAACTGAAAGTGCTCTTTGTGTATATGTTAATAAAATAGTATATTCTTATTTTTAAATGGTATTTCCATGCAATGGTAAAGAAGTGAGATTGTGTATGTATATTTAAGTTAATCTAAACATCTGGTTAATTTGGTTAATTTACAATGTTATATTTTACACAGTGAGAGAGCTGAAAGTACTGGTGCCACAGGAGACAGACTGAAGGAAGGTGCTGCAATCAACCAGTCACTGTCATGTCTAGGCAACTGCATTGCTGCATTGGCAGAGAAGAGCAGTGGAAAGAACATCAGAGTACCTTATCGCGATTCCGTACTCACAAAATTACTGAAAAATGCACTTGGAGGCAACAGCAAAACTATCATGGTGTGTAAAAAGAAATTTTCTCCATTTTCTGGAATAACTGGCATTAGGTTGTAAACAAACTAAAAAAATGAAAAAACATATTTAATGATGCCATGATTAAAATGTAAGTTTAAATCAGTTTTGAGTTATCAGAGCTGGATGTATACATTATATGTCTAATTATAAATTAAAATTATTTTATATTTTATATATTTATATATACATACATACATACATACATATATATATATATATATATATATATATATATATATATAATTATTTTAGTTTCAATTTTATCATTAATGTTAATTTCTAAATAATTAAACTATTTTTAGATAGCTGCTGTGAGCCCAGCTGATATCAATTATGATGAGTCACTTTCAACTCTTCGATATGGTAAGAATATGAAAACAGCCTACTGAACTTACAAGATGCATAACCTTTTCTACTTAGTTTAATTATATCCTGTACCTTGATCAAATTAATTTTTTAATTTAAAGAACATGACAGGTCAGGTGTTTTTTGCATGTTACACATAATTAACCATTAAACAAGATGTAAGATATATTTGTATCCAGTCTAATCATACAGTATCTGCAGGTAATGAAAGCATAATTATTTTAATTATTATAATTATTATTATTATTGACTGATGCATTTTCATAGAGTAATAAAGGTGTATGATTATTTTAAAATTATGTTGCTCCAAAATTATTTTGTTGAACAGGAGTTCATTTTTATATTTTACTCAACAGAAAGAAAAAAAAATGGTAGTTCTGTCCATAAAACTATATGATGTTTTATTTTATTAAAAATCTGATTTTGTATATTTAGCTGATCGAGCCAAGCAGATTAAGACAACAGCAACAATTAATGAAGACCCGACAGAGAAGTTGATACGAGAACTGCAGGAAGAGAATGAAAAGCTGAAGGCCATGCTTGGTAGTGGTAATATGACTCTAATGAAAGATGATGACGAAGAACTCACAGACGAAGGTAATTAACATGCTATGTATCTTATAAATTAACATTACCTAAAATAATTTTTTCTATCTGAAAGCTAATATATACAAGATATAAATTATATTTACTTCATAAAGTACTTGCAGTGTAAGAATCATGAAAATTTGCATGAAACAGAAGTGCAATTAAGCAGTTTTGCAAGGATTGCTTGTTTGGAACAAAAAACATGTAATAATCAGGATAAATCCTGTGCAGTGTTCACAATAAAAGGCCAGACTTTTAGTTGTAGATATTTGCCACTATGAAACCTTCAGAAATCCAGAAGTCAGAACACCACCATTTGTCAACTGTTTGATGCAGTTTTATCATACCAAGTCTATGTGAAAATTAGATGGTGAGTAATAGGGATGCTTGAATCTGGAACTATATATCAATTCATTGACCACAGAAACACCATATGGCATTTTAGCAATGATATCAACAAAGCAATCAGATCAGTCCCTTCACATATCTAGACATCAACTAAATATGTCTAGGATGAAATGGAATGACACTTGCAGCATTTGTCAAATCTTCAACAATACTGAAGGAATTCTTGTTTATCATTCCTCAGAAATGGAATGACATTCCCAGGAACATAATGGCCTCAATGAGATGATACATGTACCAATACTGATGTATGAACTTTGCTCTAGAACCCCTCTATTGTTTTGGCTCATTTGCTTATGGTAGGTGCACAATATTCATGGACTATTGCTCATTTCCATACCTTTGGACATTTTTCTTTCCTTGTTATTATGTTTCACACATGACAGTGAAATCTTATCATCAGTTATCGTTGTCTTATGTTGTGTCACAATACTTTTTGTCTTTTTGTATATATTACAATCTAGAAGCCAAAAAAAACTTGAAATTTAACAGAACAACATTTATCTGAAACAAATACCTGAAATGTAATAAAATATTATATACATGAAACATTTGAAACCCAAATACTTGAAATGTGATAGACCAACAGTTACATGGAACATTCAAAACACAAATACCTGAAATTTAACAGAACATTATTTACCTGGAACACTGGAAAAACAAACAACTGGAAGGTAATAAAACATATTATATTCCTTGAACACTGGAAACAGAATTACCTGAAACATAATAAAACATTATTTACTTGGAACATTTTGTAACACAAAATACCTGAAATGTAAGAAAGATGTTTATCTGAGGACTATTAGACACATCCATTAGCTGTAATAAAAGAAACATAAGAAAACAGGAATTAATTAAACAGGTAAAAGGTAATTTAATAAATATTTGTTCAGATTAAAACTATTGTATTATTCTTGTGAAAATTCTTTGTAAAGTCTTTATTTTCTTTCTAATGTTTTATGAATATTTCCTGCTGAAATAAGAAAATATTAACAATTATACAAATAATTTTTGTACTTTTGCTTTTTCATTACTTCATTTTCATTATGAAGATACTAACAATGTCGGAAATTTAAGTTAATTATTAAATGTATAACTTGACACTTAGTATTTGTTATGACCAAAGGCTCTTTCTTTTTCAGAGATCCTGAAAATAGAGTAAGGTTTTTTGATTGTTTTTATTTTTAATATCCTACATGTTACCTGTAGAAATTGCCAAGCTGAAGGCAGAACTAGAGGAAGAATACCAGAGTCGACTGGAAGCTAATGAGAAGGAAAGACTGGAAATGCAGAAAACATTTGAAGAACGACTCAAAGAAGCTCAAGCACAGGGAGTGAGTGTTTATTATATCATTACAGATAATGAGTTATTTTTCTTAATGATACATGTGTTAATAATTGTAAAAGTGTATTAATAATTTAACAGTGGACACTTATCATCTCCATTACATGGAATTCTAAAAAAAATTAAGTAACTATAATCTAACAGTTAAGTAATAGTTAGTATTGATATTTATATTACATTATTAGTAAAAAAAAAATATTATTTCTTTATTCATGAAATTTAACAGATTAATTTTGTTCTCTCCAACTCCACAATGCTCAAGGATTTAACTGAACATAGGTAAATAGTTTAGTTTAATTATACCTGGGTTTTGATAAAAAAAAACTTTTGTGTTCATCTCAACAGGTATTATTTATTCAATATTATTAGAACTTACTATGAATGGGTCTTTTTAGGGTGTTGGTTTAGCTAGCATATCAGAAATAGCAGAGAAGAAGAAGACTGTGCCACATATTTACAATCTTAACATGGATCCTATGTTAACTGGACACATTGTTCTTTTCCTGGAAAAACCAGAAGTGAAATTTGGCAAAGGAGATGACTGTGACATCCACATTAAAGGACCAAGGTTAGCATAAAATTAAAGCCGTTTAGTATAAACAGCTTTGTGTTAAATGTTAATACTTCCATAAATGTAATTAAATTATCATTAGAACAATATTACCGATGATAATGATAACCATAAATATGATGAGATAATAATGGTTATTTAGATTCTTTTTAAAATTCCTATTGGTAATAAACAGGAAAATAAATTTTGTGTTTCAGCATCGCTGAGCATCATGGTCATTTTGTGAAGGAAGGTGACACATACACTGTAGAGCCTGCTGAAGCCACACTGAGGATCATGCGTAATGGTAAAGCTGTTATACAGAAAATTCCTCTTAATCACAATGACAGGTAAATTTATTACTTATGTCAGTTTTACTTTTATTGCCTGATGATTGAAGATGTATATAATGCATAAAAAAGATCAAACCAAAAATTATCTGAGATAGACATGTACATCTTTTAACACTAAAATGTATGCCTCTAAACTGAGCACTTCATGTAAATCTTACCTCTGAAATCCTGATAATCAAACCAATACTTTTTGGTATGGCACCACAACATATTTCAAATATCATTCCAGCCAGTTTGCTTCCAGTTAGTGTTGATAACTTGTCAGTATACATTTAAAAGACCAGCTTAGATATAAAATGAATTATTGTAAAAATGCATTGTATTGTAATTTTGATTACCATAAGCTGAGTTCAGGTTCGAGTTTAGGTCTTTTTTTATTAATTTTTGATTATGATTTAAGGTCTGTATGTTCCTCAACAAATATAAATCAAAACAACAATGAATTTAGTTAAGTCTTTCTACTGTGTGAATTTATTCTTTTAAAAAACATTTATTTAGCAAATAAAGAGTAATCCAAAAAATATTGCTTGCATCTAGTTGAACACATGTTGGTATTATTTCATTTTCATATCCACAAGGACTAATTACTTGATAATGGAAGTGACACCAAATCTGAAAAAGCAATATCTGTTCCAGAAAACACTTTATCTTAATTGGAAGTTTTCAACATTCTTCAAATGTAAAGGATTTTGCAATATAGATAGATGTACTACTGATGTGAAAAATGACAAAAATGGATTTTTCACAACATACACTGATTGGTAGTTTGTTGATATATTGATGCATTTCTTGTTCAAAATTATTCTAGTGTTCATAAATTTTTATTTTTTTAAATGCTCCTAAATACACTATTTGCTGAATATATCATCTTGTTGTTTTTGAATATCTTGTATTTCCTATTCTTTGGAAAATAGAAGGTATTTGTGTCAATGCATTATGACAGATATATTTTAATAATCTCTTTTATTGATTTCAGACTCATATTTGGAAGTACACAGTACTTTGTGTTTGTTAATCCTGCACAACAAGACAAATCAAAAGACAAATTTCCAGAAATCACATTTGAATATGCTCAGGAAGAAATAGCAAAAAAATCAGGGTTTGATTTTGAAAACAAAACAAGAGGTAAATAAATTAAGTTAGGAATTTAATTATGTGTGACAATATTAACATTTTTCATGGGTTTTTTTGTTGTTGTTGTTATTGTTCTGGGTTCTTTTGGTTTTTCTTTTCAAATTTTAACAGTATGTATGAATGATCTTCAAAAACATTATCTGTTCTTCCAAGTTATTGCTTTTGTTGTATGACCAGCCATTACAGTTATTCTCTAACAAAACATTGTACTCTTTTATGATTATGATCATATGACAAGTGTATCTATTATGATGAAACCTGATCTACCCTTATGTGATGTTACAATTACAGAAAACAGCCATAACACCAAAGATTTTTATATGTACTCTTTTGTTGTGGCACTTTCTTATTAACATTGGAAAACAAATAACCTAAAGCATAATTTGGATATATGCAGACTACATAATTCTCATAATATTTGCTATAAATTCAAAAGAATCATTTTTATTAATATTTTCATATTTTCAAGGGTCATATCTGATATTTTTTGTCTTTAATGAAATATCTTTTAAAACTACACTGGTGATGTTTTTAAATTTTAGATGATGCTTTACTACAGGAGGACATTATGGAGATACTTCCAGCAGTGGAAGAAGCTAATTCCATCAGTGAAGAGCTGGACAAAAAAATGAAGTTCGAGATAATGATTGTTTCTCCTGAAGCAAGAGGAGAACTGAAGGGTCGTACAGAGGTAATATTTGGATCAAGATGTTGGTGATGATAGTAATGTTAATTAAGATAATTTATCTGCGGCTTGTCTCTTTGAATTGTGAAAAATAATTCATGACATCTGACAACTGGGCTAAGAATTTAACATATTCACATTTCAAAATACATTCTTTTATGTTTTCCAGCTTTTGACACACACACACACACACACACACACATATATATAAGACAGTTAAAAAAATAAATATTTTCAGTTAGTGTATGTAATCATTGTTTTGGTTAAGAGTGCTAAGAATTTTGAGAAAATAAGAAATCAAAATAAACAAATTCAAATCTTAATAATAAAATATCATTTGTTTATTAAAAATATACAAGATGTAAGAGTTATTGCATACTTGAACAATAATCAACAGTTATCACAATGGTAGACACAATGGTGAAATATATATAATATATATATGTTATATGATAAGCTATCAAATGGGCAACAATAATATTTGTTATGAACTAATTGTATATAATTTAATTGAGTTAATTCATAAATTTTGGTATCAGGACTGCATTTTTCCTATATGGTGATTATGTATTTTCAAATAATTTTATTAAATTCAAACAGGTCATGGTTCGGGTGATCAATCTAGAAACCAAACACGAATGGATCTGGCCAAAAGAGAAATTTCTCAACAGGAAATTTCTCATGCAGGAAATGTATCAGAACTATCTGGAGGGTGAAGGCTGGGATGTCCCAGAGGTTGTTCTTAGAAATTGTTAAAATTAGAACACAAGTTAAACATTTTCAAAAAATTGATTTAGACAATTACCACAGTCTTTGTTTAAATAACATGTATGGATACAACATTTGTAAATATTATCATTTATTTACGTCTTTTCAGTTTCTTCTTGATTATTTATTTCAAAAATATTTTTTCTTATTCTTATTTTAATTATTATTAATTATTTACTTACAATATTTTTAAACAGTAATTTATTTAGTTATTTATTTATAATTTTGTATTATTATATTTAGTAAATTTATTTTTAATAAAATTTAATTCATTTTGTAGATATTTTTTAAATACTATTTTCATTTCTTATTATTATTATTGTTATTTATTTATTCTTTTACTACTTCTTTTCTTATTATTTATTTTTTTTTTTTTTTTTTTTTTTTTTGTTCTATTATTGTTTTACTTTTGATGAAGTAAAGTCATTCTGAATTTTGTTTTTATTAAATAAAATAAAATTTGCTAATATTTAAAATTAATAATATATTTCACATATAAACACAGTCATTTACTTTGATGTTTTTAATTTTGCAGGACTCTTCAGATGTTATTGTAAATATTTAATATTTTTCTGGTCAATATTAAATTTTGCTCTAACTTACATCTGCTGTTTTAGCTTTAAATATAACTGACTAGATTTCTTTATCTTATTGTGATGTGATTTGTTCTTGTGAATGTTTTTACATTACATAAAATATTAGAATTGATTATATTCATTACCGTATCGGAATACTAAAATATTTGAAGTGATAGGAAGTAGGTTTGTATTTTAAACATTATCTAAAACTGTTTAATTACTGTAATGTCAGTTTAAAGAGCAGATTTACTGAGAAACAAATGAAGCTTGAGGCCCACAAGTGATTTTAGTCATCTAAAATGCATTGTGAAACATTTCTTCCAAATATTTGTAAGCAAAGCCCAGCTGAAATATTCCCCAGTATTATAACTATACTTAAGCTGTATTTGACAGTGCTTATCACAAACCATGAAACAGAAAGGAATGTTTTTAAAAAAAAAAAGATGCACATGAAAATAATAAATTTTTGTCTATCATGACTGAAGGTTGCTTAAATTCTTTATGCATATTGTCTCTAGAAAATGACATTGCAAGGCAGTTCTAACATGATAAACCCTGAAAAAAGAGTACTTTGTAAAATTTGTTACATGTAAATATATTTTTATATGTATTTAAAACATAACATTACTAACTGCAGTCATAATTCTGTGATGCATCATGCCTGCATATAACATTTGACTAATTTTCATTGCCGTTAATTTGAAAACTTTTATAAATATTTATTCACACCAGAAACTTAATGTGAGATAATTCAATACTGAAATTTTCAAACAAGTTGTGATAATCTGTCATGGAATAATCTCATTAAAAAAAGTAGCTGTGGTTATCTTGGTTTTCATTACTGAAAAATTAAAGCCCCCCACTGGACAGATTTGGAATAGCTAATAAAATGACCCATATGAGTAGTTGATATGTGCAGATTTAATTTAGAAAAATGCCTAGGTAATTAACTGATTATCTTCTGAATTAAGGTTTAGTTACAGTAATAGGGTTGCTTTGTGATAGATTATTTCACTAACAACCTACTGATGAAAGAGTCTTAACTAATCTGATCACACTAACTAAAATGATCACACCAGGAACTAAATTTAGTTACATATGAGGTTTAACTAATATCATGCAAAATAAACATTATAAGAAAGGAAAAAACATATAAACATGCATACACACATATAATAATAATAATTAAATGAAGATTATTTATTTCTTGAAAATATTTTATTTTTAAAAATGAGTACCAGTAGTCATAAAATTGTATTTCTTATGTCTTCTTTTTAAAAGAACGTGAGTGCATTAAATGCTATCTTCATTTGGTATATAACCCTGTTTTATTTAGGATATATTTTCATCTACATATTTTAGATATATATATTTTTATAATAGTTTAAATATTTATCATGAAAGGGAATAAGCAAACAAACAAAAAAGACATGGCCACAGTCATATTAGATTAGTAATAAATCATCCATTTACCTCAGTAATAATGTACTAGCATCTATTAGGAATAAATTTATTTCTTCAGGTTGCTTAATAATAAATTTTAATATATATATTTTGATCATTCTTTATTGTTTTCTTGTAAATAGTGATATCTAAGAAACAAAAAAAAAAAAAAAACAAACAGTTATAATTTCAAGGCAAGCATTATTTTATCACATGTGTAAAATGAATGGATCACCGTACAGACAGTATTAAGTAGGCATTATCATAATAATTAAAAACATAGTTTAATGTTAACTTGCAAAATTAAAATGAATATAAATATTAAAATAAAACTAAATTAATTGATTAACAAATATTTATATAAATATTAAAAAATATATACATAAATATTCTACATTACATTTATGCTGTTGTTCTTTCAGGCACGAGATCCCTTTGCTGAGGACTATGAAGCAGAATTTCACATTGGCAGTGTCAAATTCTGGCTGCAATCACTGGCTTATATTGTAAGAAGTTTAAAATACAATTAAACTGGTGCTTATATACATACACACCATCAGAGATTTAAACTTTCAACAAAAAAGTTTAATTTCGTAAACAAATATTTATAAAGAAACTTCAATTAGAATCATAATTTTACTAAATTTATAAACAATAACTCTTCATATTTTTAGGGGTTCTATATTTTAAACTTTAATTTTTATTGTTGGCTATTCATTATGGAATCAGTTCTGAAGAACCTCAGTTTATTCCAGTTTTGTTTATTTTTTTTTAGTTTACTAGAAGAATTAATGCAATATGATGAGTTTATATTTAACCAATGTCTTTAGATAAGTATTTTTGGAAAAATTGTGCTGTTTCATGCATTCACATAGCATGGCATCTTTCCTGAAAATACACGAGGCTTCATCTCTCACAATTTTCCCATTCATACAAGATGGTTACATCTAAAAGAGTATGGACTTCTCTTGAAAATAATGTTTTCGTTTTTTAAATTGATCAAATCTTTGTTTCTGAACTGAAAACTTTTTACCTTTTTGCCAAAAAATCCCTCAACAAGTATTCGTTTTGAAAAGAGCAATTTCTGCTCTATTAAACGGCATGAATTAATTCAGTGGAAATGAACTTTAACAGCAATGTATGATCTCACTAAGCAAGTGTATAATTTGTGGAGGAAACTATGAGTGACAGATGATTATTATGAGATTTACCTTGAAAATAACAGAATGATGTGATGGGGCAAAAAAAACTGTTTTCTTTTTTTACTCTCCCGTTCTTAAAAAATACTCATATTTTTAGTTCAAGAAAATTGATGTAAGTGATTCCAAGGGAGGTAATTTGTGATTGCTGTGTTGCAGATTTTAACTAATTTGAGTTTAAATTTAACATGAGCTTGTTTTTGTATCTATGTTTCAGTTTATGCTGTTGAATAATTGCATGATAAATCTTATGATTTAAAAAGTATCAATCTGAAGGAAATGAATAAAAAAAAATATTTTGGTGAGGACTATAAATTGACACATGCTGAAAGTTGGTAATGCCCTTGAGAAATACAAATAGAAATATGAATAGCTTTATATGTATATTGCTATGTTAGAAATAGCTTTTTTGAAAAGATATATATAACACAGGAAAAACTATCAGTAATTATTTCAAGATGACATTTTGGGTACCAGTACTTACTTTAGACTTTTTATAATGTTTTCTAGATTGAATCAAAGGAACAGTTGGAAATTACTGATTTCAAAGGACAGGAAGTCGGTCTGTTGAATGTAAGCAAATTAAAATTGATCTGTTTATAAATGATTTTTTTTTTTTTTTTTTTTTTTTTTTTTTTTTTAATTCTAAGGCATTTTTCCCCCTGGATATTTCCTCCCAGTCAATTGCCCCAGTCATTTCCCCTCTGGTCATTTTCCCCCAGGTCATTTTTCATTATTCCCAAATTTAAGCAATGTTTGGCCCCTCAGAAAAACGTTATTAATGACTTAGATATTTGACAGCTAAAACAGGTGGGAATTGTCATGGGAGGGAAATGACCTAGGGGGAAATGATTGGGTGGAATATCTGGGAGGAAATGCTCTGACACCATGTATACATATATATATATATTTCTTTCTCTTTGTTAACTGAAACATTGTCTGAGGAATCTTAAATATTGATATCTTTAATAACATCTCTTATTACTTATTTACATGAAATTATATATTTTGAGCTGAAGATTTTTATCCACATTATAACATAGAGAACAATATTTAAAAAAAATAACAGAATTAAAATGTCAGGGTATTTGCAAATTTTGCTGCCATCAGTGTATCTGTGATAAGGACAAATGGGGATTATGAATTTCAGGTTGAATGCATACCTTGTGATGAGAAAGGGAAGGAGTACACAGAAAATGATGACATTTTTGTAGATGATCCTAAAGAATTGGTTGGAAAACAAATTTGTTTTAATGTGAAGATTCTGAATGCTCGAGGATTACCAAACAAGTTTACAGTATGTTTAATATTATATATTATATATTTTTTCAAGTTGTCACCTAATATCAAACTAAGTTACACTTTAAAGCTTTCCCAATTTTGAATGATGTGACTGGAGATAATGTGGAGCTATGATATATAAAACTGCACTTAGCCTTTCTCTGTATCTGTTTTTCAGTTTTTTCTATGGAATTTTAATATTCATAATGTAACAAATATATTTACTTATTTTTTCCCTTTTTTTTTCTTTTTTTCAGGATATCTATGCAAAGTATTTAGTATACCATGAAACAAAGTATGTTGAGACAAATAAAGTAAAGAATACATGCAACCCTGACTGGAATCACACCTATATGTACAAAAACCTGAAAACTGATGGAGAGGTGCAATATTTATCTTTATTTTCAGCTATTTATTCACTGATTATAAACAAACAGCATATATGCTTTATATATTTTGAAGTCAATGACTTATGGTACAGGTATAATATATCAACATTTCAAATTAAGATAAAACAGTTTAAATGTTTTCAAGTGAACTTTAAAATCAGGTTCTATGTCAGACTTCATTATTCTAGGCTACATTGTGATACAGGCATGTTCTTTGAATGGTCAGGTGTCAAGGAGGAGGACATTTTGTCACAATTTTCAGAAATCACAACAAACTTTTGGAATTTTGCAGTGATTTACTTTGTCTGTGAAAAAGAACAATATTAGCCTTCTTGTATTAGCTTGTAAATTTATTATCACACTTTATTATTATTGGCAAAGTTTGGCTGTAAGCATATATAAACAAACAGTGAATTGTGATTATATACACCTTTTTCAGAAGTATAGTCTAGCAGTATGGTTGATTTACTGTTTTCTAGGCCTGGTTATGAGTATGTTTAATGGTGTTCTATTTTGATTGCAGTTCATTGATTATCTGTGTAACAGCGCCATAATGATTCAAATCTGGGGTAAACAAAAACCACCCAAGAAGAAAAAGCAGGTGAACACAAAAGCTATCATGATGGCTGAAGCTGCACAGAAAGGACAGATTGCTGTTGCAGCAAACACAAATGTTAAGGTATGATTAGAAATAGGCAAGGAAAAACAGTGTAAAAACAGCATGTGAATGTATATCTTTTATGCACATGTTTCTATAAACAGAAAATTACTTAACCAGTTATTGAAGAAAGTGTGAATCAATTACAGTGACTACCCACATCTTTTAATTAGCAAACATAAACTTTCAGTTAAGTTAAAACCAATCATTGTTGAGCACGTGGCTAGGTGATGATAACCTTATTTGATGGGCATTAAGAATCAAACCTTAACTGTGCTCATAAACTTGTATCCCCCACCCTGCCCTGTGCCTGGTGATTTTTCTATCAGATTCACCTGAGTATGTAAAGAATGTAATACTTTGTTTTATTTTAGAGATTTGATGCTGAGAAGGTGAAGTACATGATGGAATCAGCAATGTTGAAAAAACGGCAATTACAGATGGAAATCAGACTGGTTGGTTTCCTTTATTGAAATTGTTTATTTTAATTATATTTCCTCTGTATAACCATTTTACTGTATAACAAATGTATGTTTAATAATAAACTGGAAAATAATTTTTAAAAATTTGTTTAACTGGAAAAAATATGGAGTATTTTGTTGCCTTTTAATTTTTAATTTATTTTTTTTAAAACTCTTTATTATCTGCATTTTTTCCTCTATGTTCTTGAGATGCAAAAGAAAATTAATATTTGATAGCTAATAATGTTTATATTTGGTAATGGTTATTTGTCATTTTCCTTCTGAGATACTAATGGAAATGAGTTAAATGTGTGAGCTGCACATTAAGTTATATTCAATTTGTGTCATATATCATTTTAATACATAATAAATATGTTTTTCTTTTTCAAATTATTATATAAATTATTGTTCTTTTGAAAATACATTTACAGTTTTGTAAATATTTAGCCAAATATGTCACAAATAATGAAACAAAAATAACACTAATAATGGTTTTACCATGTTTTCAATTATTTCAGAAATCTATGAAGAAAATGCTTGATTTGGCAGAACAGTTCAAGAAGAAAAAGTTGTCTACATCACTGATCAGAAGCATCTATAATGCATCCACAAATGATGCGGCAGAGAAGTGTCTGAAGCTGATTGAAAAGGAGAAAGGTAAATAGTGGTAGGTGTCTTTCACACACAGTGACATCAATATCAGTGTCTAAAAATACACAGATTATATAGCTTCCTACTTACACCTTACTCTAAACAAACTATGATATTGTGGTCTTACTGCTATGTTTTACAGAGTAAAAGTAAAATATTTTGGTACTTCATAAAAAAATATGGGTATCATTCTCAATGGATCACACGCATTGTATGCCTAATTTAGAATATTACTAGTTAAACAAAAAAATATTTCACAATAATTCAGATTATATCATTTTTGATATTCCTATTTTAATGGCGTAAACTATGTACTAGTCTGTATTAACAATTTGTTTTGTATTTATACCTACAAATTTTAATAAAATACAAATATTGAAATTATGAGAACACAAATAAATATACAAATAAGTGGCAACTATACAAAAGCATATAACCATATATTTACAGTGTTTTTGTGTTCCAAGAAAATATCTTCAAAATTAAATAGTATTTTTGGATTTATAATGACATAAATGATACAAAAGTATATAAAGTATCAAAATCAATGAGATTAGACAAAATAGATAATGACAGAAAAATTGATGGCATAATCAATAAAGTATAGGAATATTAATGAACAGAGCACTATAAAATAATTTAATTATCACTTCTTTATGTATCACATAAAGATGTCTAGAGGTGAAACTTTCTGATTAATGAAAGGAAAATGAACAAAACTATTAAGATTGCTGATTACTTATGCAATTTTCCATAGAAAGCAATGCACATACCATAGCCATTCATACACAGCTATGTAACACTGACAGTTATGAGAAACAATCTGTTTGTAGAATAAATAAAATAGATTTTAACACTTTGAGAATGCCTTAATACTTATAATGTTATGGTAAGATGACAACAATGGCAGTGATGATCTAGATCATATCCAGGTTGTTGTGGAAAACCCAGCATCACCATCATCATCACTGAGGTTATCTCAAATAGTTTGTTGTTGGAGAAAAAAAAAAGACAGTTTTAAGTTTCAGTAAGTTAAGGTGATTAAACAACTTTTTCCAGGCATTATTAACATATATAATATATATTGTGAGCTTTGAGCCAAGCAGGTATTTGGAGTGTGAGGAATATCTCATAAGAACCATCTTAGTTTTCAATCATTGTTTTATTGATGTTTTTTCCCCAACATTTTTGAAGATGATAGGAAATGGACAGAATTCGGCAGAACTGAGATGGTGGGTGAGGACATTTAGGACATCCATGAAATTGCCATTGTTTCTACTCCACACTATTATAAAATACAACAAACACCTTTTTTGAAGAGAGTGATATATTAATACTGAAGAAAACATTTTCATTATGTGTGTGCATAACCACTATTATGTAGGCAGCATTAAAAAATAGTTTGAAGAGTTAAAAAAAGAGAAAAAGGTTTTGGTGCAAAATCATCTTTGTCACTGTCCTTACAGAATGGTTGTAGCATTTTCCCAGGAACATATAAATAACAAAAGTACTTCAGATAAATATTAGCTGGAAAAATATAGATTTATAGAGGGTGTCCCAGTTCTTCCTTGTTCGTTCTTCCTGCTCTTCCTATATTTGTGCTGTTTGGTCTTCAGCATGTCATAATACTTTTAAATAACAATTACATTAGAGAGAAAACAAAAACCTACATGCCCCTACATACACACATCAGCATTGATTTTCTATCGTATTCAGTAATATTATTTTCATTTATAAGTTTGTAATAATAAGCTTAATAAAATTAAATCTTATGTGCATTTTGTGTATTTTCATTATTATATACCTAACTTTTATGACTGGAAACAAATGTGCTTAATAATAATAGTTCTGACTTCATAATGATATTTTATGTTTATGGAAAACTGTCATCATTTATTTAATAGCATATTAGAAAACAAATGTAGTTGATCTGTTCTTTTGTTATGTAAATACATTTATCTTAATATTATATCAACTTCACAGTAAGTTAATCATTTAAATTCTTATGATTAATATTTAAATATATATATGTAGTTCCAAAGTTATGTACCATCAGTTTGTTTCTGTAATTGGTATCTAACTTGATGACTATTCTAAACTGTTCAGAAATAGATAAAATGATATTATTATTATTTATTTTAGTAATCCTAACTTAAAATAATCCTAATGATGTTTTATATAATTATTTCATAGACAGTTAGCATTGAGAAAAAAATAAAATGTTCACCACTTTATGATAGTTACCATCATGTAGTAACAGTATGTAATGTTTTTTTTTTTTTTTTCACAGACGACAGTGATGATGACAGCAGCAGTAGCAGTAGCAGTGAAGAAGAAGATGTCAGAACAATAAAGCAAGCAAAGGGAAAAAAAAAATCAGAATCTAGACAACAAACAGCACTAAAGAGTTCTGGCTCATTGAAGTCTGATAAACAAACAAAATTTTGCATTCTTCTGTAATCTAATGTTATAGCAGAGAAAAAAGGCAAAATATTTTTGAACATGTACATATCCGTTTATTTGTTTCTTACTGATATTTTTTATTTTTATTTCTTTTTTTATTACTGTCCGAGTTGTCCTGAATATAATATGAACTATTTAATTTATTTCTGAATAAATATCTACACACTTTTTTTTTTGTTTATGTCTGTACAACATTCATTGTTAGCAGATACCATTGCTCATCTTGGATGTTTCCAAATATTTGCAATAATATTTCAATATTGTAACATTTTTCTTATTATATTTGCTGTGATGCTATGTTTCAGTTTTGTTGTAAACCACAAACATCTATACTATATCTTGATTTGTTTCTGAAACAGTTTGTTAATGTATTGATTAAAATTAATTATAAATAAATGCCATTTAAATTTCTTATTTCTTATTTCTTATTCTGCGTTGAAACTAACCATTTTCTGTTTAAAAATATTAAAAGGTTTTTAAATATGAAAGCGTACATTTATTAAGTATATAGCAGTGTAAATTATTCTTTTTCTATTTATATCAAAGTGTGCTCTGTTGCTTTACTAGCAGATTTTATCAGAAAATGTTTATCATGAATATGTACATACATTATTAATTAGAATAATGAAAGCACGTAACTAAAATTAATTTTAATGAATAATGTTTTACTTTTTTCATTTAGTCACTTGCAAATCCATTTCAGAAATAATTGTTTAAATATTTTATTTGTAGTTAACTGGTAATAAAATATAAATTATTATTGCAAGACAACAACCACTAAGATAATCAGAAAATAAACTATTCTTTTCTTTGAAAATATTTCCTTCTATTTTCTTTCTGTGTAACAAATCACAGCACTGGAAAAATTTTGCATCTTTAAAGCTAACACCTAAAATGTTGCCATTTACCTCTACATTATATTTAAGTAATTTATTTTATTTTTTTAATTATCATTATTATTATTATTATTATTATTATTATTATTATTATTATTATTTAATATGTTAATAAAAATAATCAAAAATAACATTGTAACTAAATAATTTCACATAATTTAACGAAGAAATGATAATGTTCACAATGTAACAAAAGAGAAACTGAAATTATTTTCAGAAAGAAATTCATCATATTTTCGTTTATCTTATACATTATATTAGGTAATTTTTTTAATTTTTTTTTTTTTTTTTTTTTATTTAATTTTTTTTTATTATTTAATAATAAAAATATTAAAAAATAATATTGTAACTACAGAAAGAAATGATAATATTGAAAATGTGACAAACTGAAATTGATTTGAAAACAATTTTAAATTTAATAACAATTTTTTTTTCAATGTCTGCAAAACAAAAATATATTATGTTTTTCTTTTTTTCCATTCCTTGTTATATTTAAAATTTATTTGTTGATTACAGTTATAAATATTTTAAATGACTCAAATCATTGCCATTTGGTCCTGTTTTGTAATAGTTATAATTTCAGCTTTTTGTATTATTTATTCATTACTAAACAATACAGCATTAACTAGCATTAAATAATCATAAAGAAAAATTTTTATGACAAAACTCATCATTGTTTCATTTTAGTTTCTTTATTGTCATCATCTAAATAATCAATTTAGAATTATTTTCAGATAGTCAGACTATTTTTATCTACCCCTTCACTCAAAGAAAAAAAAAGCTGCTATTTAATTTGATATCCAATTTAATTTAAAAAACAAACAACTAAAAATCATATTTTATCTTGCATAGATGATTATCTCATGATTTGAAATTGTAAGTTAATGGTAATAGAAACTAACTGCCTTACACCATGGAAGGTGCTTCCACCAAAATTATTTATTTAAAATAGGCCTGTTTGATTTAAAGCAGTAATTAGTAAATCTATAATGAAGTATGGATATCTGATCCATTATTAATGTATATAATTTTGTGTATCCAGTTGCCCAGTTGATTCTTTTTGTTTTTGTTTTTTGTTGTTGTTTTTTTGGTTGTTGTTATTGTTAGTTAACAGCCAAAGATAACAATAAACTGAAGAGGTAAAATGGAGATGGACATTTTCTCTCTTTAGTGATATAATTTCATATCTTAAATTTAAGTTTTAGAAAAAAAAACTTAGAATGAATTATTGTATAATGTCAGGTAATTAATTTTATTTATTTATTTTTTCATTTATTATTATTATTATTATTATTATTATTACAAAAAGTAGATGTCTTTTTCACAAACAGGTTATTTTATGATTGTTATATACTTTGTCTTTTCTTAAATATTGCATATTTCAATGTTTTTAGCTGTTGTGTGCAATGTTAAAACAACTCAGCCATTCATAGTTACAAGATTTATTTGAATGTGAAGCATGCATTGTTAAAAGATTTTGAAATTGTATATTGTTCTTTTTTTTTTTTAATTTTGAAAATTATTTTATTTATTTATTTATTTATTTATTTATTTATATTTATATTTTTGAGCTTCTGAAATAGTGATGGCTTAGCTTTTAACTGGTCCATTATACCAAAAGTTTATTTTAATAGATGCATAGCATAAATGTCCTTACTGTGGATACAGAAGTAAAATAAAATTGCGTAAAACATTATGTGTGATCAACCTAAACAACAGAGTAAAACACTGCCATTTTGACCAGTTACCTGTACAGGTGAGGTCTACCTGAGCTTGTCAAAGCAAGGCTGTGATACTGTATATACACATTAAACCACTCACTAATCTTTTCATTATCATTTTTGAAAGCATTTTCTTTTCCAGCTCTGCTCTGAAATAAACTTAACCTTTCCCTTCTCAGTTTACCAAATAATTTTAATTTTACCATTTCAGAACTTTATTATTTTTACACTTTATAAATATTTTATCATTCAGTTATAAAACATAAAAATTTAGTTTAGTCATTACAAAAAAGAGTATTCTGTTACCATTTTGCAAACCCTTTACCTATTTATAAAAGTGCTGTCATCATTTGTACATTGGCTTGCAGTAATATTATTCCAACACAAAATTTAGCTCATTTACTAACATAATCATAAACCTCTTTATATATATTATATATATTTTAGCTGTCCTCAAAATAGGTTCTAGTGCATAATCTTACAAGTATTTAGAATTGTGTATCATGTAAACATGCAAGGTGATAAGAAAGTTATTTTTCAGCAGTGCATTATAGGCCTAGTTTTATTGTAATGTTATACTTAAAGCAGTAAAGAGACAGTTCAGACAGTGCACTGTGAACAGCCAGTGTCTCTGCAGTCAGCAACTAAACATCGTTCATTAATGAAAAACATTAACACTTAAATGACTAAGTCGCAAACACATTTGCACAAGTTCTGCATCCATGTTTTAGATTCATTGCAACATTACTGTATTTGTGATGAAATCTTTCTGTTAATAAAGTCTATTAATATAATTCTGAGCACAACTGTTACTGTTTACTCTGAATATAAATTGGCCAAATTTTATGCAAAAATTCCAAAAACAAAATTATACTGTCTTTAATCATTTAAAAACAAAAAAGGATTTAACAAAGTATAATACTTATTTTTGTTTTTGGATTTTGTTTTTTAAATCTACCACACACACACACTAGTAAAATTATTTTATCTTTCTCAATATAAACCAGTATAATATTATGATTTATTGTAATGTAATTAAAGTTAAAGCCTCAGTAAACACACATCTCTTCACCCTCCACAAACATCAGAAGTGTAAACAAAAATAGTTACTCTTTTTTTAAATAGGATGTCTGAAAATGTTCTATTCAGTGTATTTTATGGCTTTTTAATGTTTTAGTTTTTAGATGAATAAAAATTTATGTAATAGATAAGTTTTATTTCTTTTCATTTTTAATCTTACAGAAATTACTGAAATTATAAATTTAAAAAAGTAAGAATAATACTTGATACAATAAAAATAAAAAACAAAAATAAACAAAATAAACAAAACAAAAACCCCCACCAAAAACAACATTAAAAGGAAGAAAATGTATTCTAGGAATATGTATGTGTTTTGTTAGTAATTATGCCATTCAATATCTATCCATCAACAGATAACATCTCAGTACATTTCAGTACTGATAGGTATTAAATGTCAATCATTTGTTTGTTTTTTTAAGTGATGAAGAAATGTTGATAGTTTTGAATTGGAAATCAGAAACACTTTCTTTTTTAATCACATTCCTTAAGAAAGATTATATTACATCCTTTGGTTCACTGATTTAATCACTAAATGGACATTGGTAGAGCTAGATGATGATATGTATTTTCTTTTCAACAGGAAACTGCAAATAAAACATCCAGTACTGTCAAACAGTAAGCAGTAGGTAGCTTCTCTCATTATTTCTATGGACCTTAAGGAAATGTATGGCACGATAAAATTAGAATAAAAATATACTGAGTCATTTTTGTATTTCTTTTCATCAAATTGCCACTCAGAATACTATTGCTTGACAAATTAAAAAAAACATTCAAAAATATAAATAAATAAATAATAAGCTTAATATTGCTCTAACAATCTGCATGCTGTTATTTTATTCATTATGTCTAAAATACAGTATAGGGTAATTTGAACTGTATTTATTACTAAAGCACATTTCAAGATTGATTTGTTATTTTGGGTTATCCAAAATAAACTGGTTGGAATTTGTAAAAGATTTCAGTCATAATTTAAACCAAAATATTATTTTATGTAGTATTGTGATTTAGGTGTACTTCATTCAAATACAGAAATGAAAACATAAACAAACAAACAAACAAACAAATCATCAGTATTATAATTTATGATTATTTTATATTCATTCTTCCTTTTATGATTTATTTCTCATTTCAAATCAAAAAGATAAAAATATGAAACGATAATTTAAATCTCACAGTTTTAAGAAGGTAAACATTTTTTATTTAAAACGTAATCATTTTCTGGGTTTTGAATGTGCGCTTCATATTTTTGAGTGTATGCCTGTACGCTCTAGTTTGTTGGGACACTTTCTCCAGCCTTTACTAGGTGAACGTCAGTCAGAGGTAAACTTAAATATGTTTTAATATTCAAGTGCATAAAAACACCGAAACGGGTCGAATCGTCGCATATAACTGAATCGGACGAAAACAGACCTTAAAACACCATTATTTCACTTTTATATTTGTTTATTTAAAACATACACACATTTACTAGTTAATGTAACGAGGGTATTAGAGTTTAAGCTTTCACGGTGTTATTTGCTTTCTAATGTCAGTATATGAATTCACTGAATGTTGCTTAAATGTTAAATAAGAACTTAGGTTAATAAATATTTATGTAGCCTATGAACAATACACCAACATTACTGATAAAATCAAACATTAGTTTTATTATATTTTCATATTTACAGTAGTAAAGAGACAGTTCACCCTAGGCGTTGGTACGCTTACGTTTTGACGAGAGGGTGATAGCGACGCCTGGATGAGGCAAGGGAAGCAGGCAACTTTGAACTCATGAATGTAATATGCTTGAAACAAATGGATACACAAGAGCAATGATGGTAATTTTTTTGTCCGTTTCGGTTCGATTCTGTGTTTTTATGCACCATTAATATTCTCAGACTCATGTAAGATCGATTCTCTTCCAGCTGCGAACTTACCTTTGGGTCCCCGAATCATGAAGTATTACTGTTCCCTTCGCAAGCAACAACAGTGTCTGGGCAACCACTGTTTTATTCTTCCGTGGGGTTCTTTCAAGACAGAACACCAACATTTATTTTTAAAATTTTAACCAAGGCATCTTAGATACGGATAAAAGATTTTAAACAATGTGGTCAAAGTTGCCTCTGGGGTCCCTCATGAATTAGGGGCCGGAAGCTTAAATTTCATTAAATGTAAAAAAAAAAAAAAAAAAAATCGATCTATCATGAGTACATACTACAAGTAGCAGCAGCAATAGTAATAACGGTATAACAGTTATTTATCTCTTTTTTTTTCTTTCTTTTCTTAAATTTTTTTTTATTTTATAATAAAACATAGTTTCTTACGTGCACTTATGTGCTTAACATAATAATGTTGCAGGCAATCTTTGCGTTGGAAGATGTCTTAATGTTTTAAAAATGTGTAATAATAAAATATTTAACTTTTTCTCTCTAATAATCTAGTGAACATTATTTTGTGGAATATTTAGTCAGGTTATATTAATTAAAACAGAACAATTTTATATTTTAAGAATGACAGATAAGAATTATCTCCCTTAGGGCGCTGTTGGACGTTAGTATCGTAACTTCAAACTCCGTAACCTAACATACGTTTTTATTCATTGCTATGAATTTCTTTGACATAAATACAATGGAGGATTATATAATGTAAGTAAAATAAGATTTACTGACATGTGACAACACAAACGTAATAATTATAGCTATTTTTACCGGCGCAGTTTTTCGGTTTCAGTTTTTATCATTGTTTGCTATTGTTCTTTGTCGACTTTAGTTTTATTTTATTTTATTATCTTTTAATTAATTTATTGTTTTTTTAATTAAAAAATAAGTTAGTGAATTAACTTAATGTTAATCGAACAGTTAATTACATAAATTATATAAAGTTACAAGTATTTTACACTCAAAGCAACAATGTTGTAAAGCATAACTTGAAACTATTAAAATTATTTTTTTAATTATTTATTTCCATTTTCAATGCATTAGAGGTCATATTATATGTAAAAAGCAAAGTAATCACCAGCTGTTCGGACCACTTCCCTGATACATTCATTATATAGCTTGATACCAGTTTTTGAGCAGAAAGCTAAAATCTGTGTTTAAAGGTTCGTCAACCGGCCGTAAAAACAAATTAGTTAAAAATTAATTTTTCATTCTTTTTCGTTAAAACAAAAAGTATTCATCTTCTAAATCTTATATTATTTATGCAAACAATGAGTTTCCTATTTGAATTTTAAAAAATCATTGCTACAATTATAAGGGTGATAATATTATACAAAAATTCGTTTATAATAGTAAAACTAATATTAATTATTTTCTTTTAAGGGAATGGAAACCGTGGTCGAGCGCTTACCGAGATTTTAAACAGTTTTCCGCTTTCACTGCTGATGTACGTTTTTTCCCATGACAGTAGCAATGCTAATGGCCACCTGGGACGCTCACTACTAATATTTTTACAGAAGTGGTGTATTCCCAGACTCAGAATGTTATGCTAATTTACCATCTGTTTAAAACAGAATGAAATCATATATCAGTTTATTTTATTTGGGTAAGTTGTAATCAAAACAAATAAGTGGTAGCCAAAACATTCATAAAAACAAAAATAGTTAATTACACATTTAAATCTATGATCTTTCACATTCTGCTTTGTATTTGACAAGTAAGTAATAATCCCTGTTTAATCAGCCTTTCAAGGGAAGCAGTAATGCCGATCCATCAGGAAGGCAACTCTATATAGTCATCCACAAAAGGATTACACGTTCATAATATCAGCTGAAACTGGCCAAAAACATATTTAATTCAGTAAGTCTATGTTTCTTAAGGTCATTATGAACAGAACACTTTATTGAATAGATCCTGTAAACTTGATAAAAATATCCCTTGAAATAAGTTTTTTTTATGACTTAAGGTTTACCTTTTTAAAAACATAAACATTCATATATTCAGACTGGATTTTTGACAAATGAAATGATATTTTTTTTAATTTTTTTTTTTTCACCTTTTTCTTTTAAGATATCTTAAGCATTTTTTATTGTCATTATTATTTATTTATATATTTTTTTCTTTTCCTCTGGGATCATGGTCTTGATGGTACAAAAAACATCTTTATTTGACAATAATAATTTTAAAAAAATGTGTTAGCATTGCTACTGACAGTTTTTAATTAAAATTTATTTGTATTTAGAACTAATTAATATGGCAGTTTAGAATACGTACATTAACTAAACAAATAATAATGCTAATATTAATAATATTAATAATAAACAAATAATTAAAAAATAATAATAAATAAATAAGTTATTAATATATTTATTGTAAAAACTCTCAAAAAATGAACCATGTTAAAGCAGATTTGTTTTAATCAACAAGAAAACACAGCAGTAAAGATGAAAAGCTATGAAGTAGATTATATATAAAAATTTATGGTTGATTTGATTTTGATAATAATAATAAGAAAACTGAATTTTATTTACACACTTTATTACTACAGTTCTATTTCCAGGACTCTGGCAAAATCCGTTTTACTAACCTAAAGACAGAAAATTCTAACAGCAACTGTGAGTAGTTTTATTAGTTAATATAAATTTGTAATCTAGTTAGAAAACATATTTGTGGATTTTAATTTAATTTAAGAATGTCAGACAAACTAATTTATAAATCATAGTTAAGTGTAATTGTGAAATCAAATATACAGATAATTTTGCAAATATTCTTTTGCTACAAATTTATGAATTACAGTATATTAACTAGAGGTTTATACAAATATTACTAATCATTTTAATGTTAAATAATTATAAATTTGTGTTTCTTGTAATTACACTTACAGCATCTCAAAGTTCCTTATATACAGCTTCCCTTGAGGATGACTTAGATTTTGAGTTTGACTGTCCCTTGGACACTTCTTGGTCTCTCCTTAATGAAATTGTCAGTGAATTTCATGCATCTGAAGTCTATAAAGACCTGGCCAAGTTATTTGTAATTATTTATTTCATATATATATATATATATATATATATATATATATATATATATATATATATAGATAGATAGATAGATAGATATAGATATATAAATATATATTGTTATTAATATTTAACTTTATTATTATCAGTACTGAACTGGCTTATATTTAATTGCAAGTATTAAATTATTGTATTTATAAATATTTGGATTGGTGGACTTTACAGTCTATAAAAACTTGTATGTCAGTAATATAATTAAACTTTGTCTCATCACAAAATAATAAACAGTTTGGATTTCAAGCATTATAAAGCAGTATGAACTTTAGATCCAGTCCATTAAACAGTAAACAGGTATTAATATATCCAAAATCAAAAGAACAAGTTGCATAACGACTTAAGATTTTTTATTTAATAAACTGAAAGATAAAGAAAAACTAATTGAAGTTCTGTTCAGAATTCAAAGAATAATCAAATGTTAATTGTTCAACCACTAAAAATATTCCAAGTTGATTTATCAAACGTCAAAGTTCAGGAGTTACTTTATACTCTCAATATATTTCAAAGTTAAAGTCTGCAGGTCTTAGAATGTTGAGCTTTGTGAGGAGAAGAAGGCATGCTGTCCTTCCTTAAGCATTAAAAGCAATGTCTAAGTATGTTGAGAATTAACTACAAAAAACTATGCTGCTCAACTAACCCATGCCTTGAATGATTAAAGGTTATTGATAAAAAAAAATAAGTTCTTACGAAAATACAATCTTGTTTTCAAAGATTAGTAACAGAATGAAAACAATTAGTTTATGCACTAATTAAACATAAGTTCATTTCATTATTTATAATTATTAGTATTAATTGAAAATGTTATGTCTTCTGATTATTGAATTACCACAGAAAATGTTAATTATTTTGTACTGCTTTTAATAATTTAATACATATGATTTCAGGACAACAAGTTTCTTGAAAGCTCACTATCTTTGGAAGAATTAGTGGTAGGTTTTAAACTTTCATTTGACTTTCTTTTAAAGTATTCTCATATTCCATCTTATTTATTACTTCACCAAACATTTTATCCATCATTTGTTTTAAGAATCTTCCACTGTTTTATATTAAGACAAAAAGTAAACAGCTTTGTTTAAAAAATTAAGGAAACTCATAATAACCCTCATAAAACATTTATAAAATTTATTATATTGTCCAACTAACAATAAAATATTTATGAACAATTATGACCACTGTAATAAAATAAGTAAATCGAATAAAAACAGTTTAAAGTAAAATTTGTTATATATTTTTACTTTTCAGACTGATAAATCCACTGACAGTAAGTTGCATATATAGATATATGTATATAGATACATATACATATACACATTCACACACGCATATCATTCCTTGTATCACATGAAACCTTTTATGTCATGTCAAGCAATATAAACAATTTAAAAACATGGACATCATTCACAAACCGTTTTTTAAAATATACAAATTGAAGAATTAATTGTTCAACTATGATGACTTCTGAGAAAGATTAAATTAGAGAATTATTTATAAATTATTACATTTCTTTTTGAAAGAGTGTGTGTCAGTTGACTCCCTTTACACTCTTAAATATAAGGCAGACCTTGATGATGATGAAAAAAGCATAATTAAGGAGAAAGAGGTTAATCCAAGTTCTGATTGGTCAATGATTGATGATATTATTTCCCACTTCAGTGGATCTGATATGTATGAAGATGTTGTTAAGATTTTGGTTAGTATTGGCTAGTTATTGCTCAGTAAACCCTTGGAGTTATCATTATATCATTAAAAAAGAAGAAAAATATAAGCTCACCAAATAATTGTTAGTATACTGGGGAGAAGAAATTAAAATTTAAATGATAAATCAGTTTCATTTGATTAATAAAAACACCAGTGTCTATTTCAGTGTAGAGTTTCTTTTAAATGAAGTTCATAAGTTAGAATATCCTTAAGATCAGTTCCTCAGTTACCTTTTAGCAAAAGAAGCATTCAGATTTAATTTATATATATAAACATGTATATGAATATATATATATATTACAGCTCTGTTTTATTTTATAATGAGTACAACAGTGTTAAAATTATATAATACAAAGTCAGTATGTTTTTCTTCATTCAGGAAATAAAGACTCCAAAGACAGGAGAGCCTGAAAATGATATCCAGTCAAAAAGGATGATTATAACATTTATAAAAAAAAAAAAAAAAAAATCATTATTCTCATATTATCAAATTAATGGACCAAGAAAGTTTTAAATTATATTATTAGCATTTACAAACGTACAAAATATATGCCAAGAAATATTTGCATGACAAACTGAATAGATTTTGTATTTAGACAAAATCATCTTAAAAAGAGAGAGAACATTTTGTTAATGTTCTTGAACAGTAAATGTAGGTGGAAGTTTCACTCATGAAATTAAGAATTAATGTTAAAAATTGAATTAGTAGAAATTTATCTGTTTGAAAATTCTATAGACAATCACAAAGAGACTTGTGAATAGAAATAACTTGAAAAGAAGTGTTTGTCTTCTTATTTCCTCAAGTTATAAATGAGACTTTTTCTCTTTGAAAGGAGAAATATATGCTTTATATTTTCTATAAATACACCAAAAATTAAGAATGACATCTTTCATTAACATCCATGAATTTGTTACATTTCTCATTGTTATTTAATATTTTGCAAAATTTCTTCTCTGAAGTTAATTATTTGAAATTAAACAAAAATGATGCAAAGGAATGACCTGGTTATTGCTGCAGACCAGAGCCATTAGTTGTTAATCATAAACATGTAAATGTTGTAACATGAAAACATATATTTCTTGATTTGTTTTAGTAATTATTGTATGACTTTTGACGTTTTCTCAAATTTGTTATTAAATTTTATTTGCCATGATGCTATTTGAAACCTTTGTTTAGTAATAATGTAACAATCAAATATTTGAAGCAGATTTATTAACGCAGTGATTAACTTTCAGATGAAATATTTTTCAGCTGTGTCAAAAGTGAATATCAAATAAATATCAAAATCTGCCTTCTAAATGTTTTAAAAGAATTAATGGAAACAGGACAAGTGTTCAAAAATGGTGTGTATTTATAAATAAAACTTAACATAGCTATATCATCTTGTTATCAAACCTAATCTAAATCATTAAGTTAATTTCATATAATAGTACTGAAGGCTACATATCAGTACAGCATTTTGAGAATACATTGTCTTTAGAATTATATACAAAAAATAAATATAATATATAGGTATATACTTAATTTTGAGATATAAATATTACATAAATTGGAGTTCTAGCTGAAAATATATTAGGGTTTTATTAAATTGGGCTTTTTCACAACCTGGTTAGTGTCATAAAACTAGTATAGTGGCCATAAGAAGTGAACATAAAATATGAATGGGTGGAATCATCAAATTTTCTTTTATAATTTATGAAACTGTATATATATATATATATATATATATATACACATACACATATATATATCCCATTGGTTATCTTGCATTGAGATGTTCCTAAACAAATATTCACTCATTTGTTGCAGACAAAGATGGAGAACAAAGTACAGCTGCCATTCTTCCCGGATATGACAGCCTAACACTAACAAACTAGTAACTTTTTTGTTCTTTTGTAAATAAATATATCTTACCTGCACTTTTGTTAGTATTTTAAATAGTGAAATAGTAATTATTCTAAACGTCAATTTGTATTTTAACAGTGATGCAGTATTCAGTTTATTCAATTATTTTTTATATGTTTATATCCATGTTGAAGCATGTTAGTTTTCAATAGCAAGTCTTTCTTAATACCTTGGATGTGATGTGATGAAAACCAACATTTAATTGGATAAATGTATGGTTTCCAGTCTTTTTACACCACAACCAGAAACATTCCCAGACAAAACTTGATTGACAGGTGGCACTGCAGTGTAGTCACTAACACAACACAAAGCAGATTTTCAGTATCTAATTTTGATTTTATATTTATATAAAAACTACTAATAGTAATAATAATCATAGTTAATTATATAAATTTAAAAAGTTTCAAAATATAGTTTTTGAAATTTAAGGGGTTTAGTTCTTTTTCTTTGGACCCACCCAATTATAAATAATTCTCACAAAATCAGTCGCTTGTTGGAAAAATTCAAAAATGAGTTATTAGTACCAGTTGAAAGAGCAGCATTACTATTTTGTTATAAGTTATTGTAAATGAAATTCAATCAGTTCTAACGGGAGCTATGCGGTGATAAACGCGTTGAGGATAAAAATCGCAAAATGCAGAAAACGGCTTTTGAAGTATTTGATTTATTTGGGGGTATTTTATCTTTATCTGGATTACCATGGACGGATCATTATAATCTGCTAATATGAACACAATATCTTTGTTAGAAAAAACACGCAGATGTTTTAATTATTTTGTAGTTACACCGTTAAGAAACATAACGAACCAGTACTACAGTTATTCTTTGGTTTACATGACACATCTCACTTAAGCTTGTACCAGTCAGTGCTTTTCTCTTGATACTGTATTAATATTTAAAATAAAATTCTTGTTTGAAATAATGAATAATAAAATAATTATTACCCTGTTTAATTTCAATAATGTTTTCTAAAATGGAAAAATTATGTTAATGTGATACAGAAAATTAAATGGTGTATCTGCTAGCTTAAAGATAATATATTCTCAAGAGTTTTATACTGAAACATAATTTGTTATGTAATTACCATGTTTAGTAACAAAGGCTATATCTACTTATGTAAATATAAACATTGTTAAAGCCAGGAATCACTGTTTTACCACTGATCAGTAAAGAGTTAAAATATTTTTTCTTCTGAGCAATAATAAAAACAAAACATCATTTTAAGTAACTGATATATTTTTATTTATTTCTTTTTTCACGGCCTCGTTTATGTGGTAAAGAAGGTCGACTGTTGCCTACCCTGCAGCAGTGCCCTGTCACCGCCGCTTAAATGGAAACAAAAAGTTAACATTCTTCCCCGCTTTCGAAATCTCTGCTGAATGTTGTCAGCTGCCTGTGCACAGGGCGCTGTGAACAAGAACACGTGGTGCTTGTAAAAGACATGGATTGGAGACACAAGGAAACAAATGTCTTCAATGCCACAACCGACGTTGATGCTTGCTGTCTTACACACCACTCTCTCCTACATTCCTCTTTCGTAAATGTGGGTCAGCGGGTCACATACAAATAAGTAGGAATCGTTCTGTTTTTTGAACCTCTTCTCTCAAAACTGTAACGCTCACCATCGTCTTCGATGACTAATTCCCGCCGAACGTAGTTGCATGTCTTCTCAATGTCAGAAACACAAACACGCAAACGTGCTCACCATCAAATTTAGATCATTCTACACACACACGTTGTTAGCTACATGTGTACACGGCGCTATGAACAGGAGCAATTCTTGCGCGCTTCCAGTGTAATAGTCGTGAAAGAAACAGCACCGACATCTGCTGCTTTCCGAGCTATCTTTTGTTTCTCTGTATGTTGCTTACAGTGAGGAATAAAGCAATTGCTCTTCCACCGATCACGTACTTTTCAATGTGCGTGTCTCTCACAGGGAAAACAAATAAACTTGCCGTTCGGCTGGAACGCCTTTTTGAAGACGATGGTGCCCTGAGCCGATTCTAACAGTGAGTTCGGAACACCTTAAAGAGAAGAGCTTCCTGTTGAGAGCCCCGTGTACACAGGCAGCTAACAACGCGTATGTGTGTAATCACCTAAATTTGAGGGTGAGCACAATTACATGTGTGTGTTTCTGAGAGCGAGAAGACAAGAAAATACATTCGGCGGGAATTAGTCTCCGAAGACGATGGTGCGCTGTGCAGCGTCTTAGCGTTCGAGAGAAGATCTTCAAAAACAAAACGATTCCAACGGGTTATTTGTGTCTGAGACAGTTAACCACCTTTAGAAAAGACGATTGTAGGAGACAGTAGTGTGTAAGATGGCAAGCCTTAACGTCAATTGTGACACTGAACGCATCTGTTGCATTATATCTCCAATCCATGTCTTTTACGATCAACAATATTTCCTGTTCACACCGCCGTGTACACAGGCAGCTAACAACGTGTCTGTGTGTAATAACCTAATAATTTCTTCTCCGGCTTCGCAACCACTCCCAGTACGTAAATTAAATGTAGACAAACGACACACGTCTGAATGCGTTCTGTTATGACTGTTAAACCTCGTTTAAGAGAGATTATGCGTGTAGGTGTTTGGTGTAATACAGAGATAAGGGACATGGCCGAGCGGTATTTCTGAGACACTAAGAGAACGGTAAAGTCATTACAATGGTACTAGAGAGATTTGTCAAAGAAAAGAGGGTGCGTACCGTTTAATGACTAGTACCCGCTGAGCGGGAAAATGAATTCTTCTCCAGCTTCTCAACTTCTCGTACTATTTAACTTTGAATCGTATGTAGACGTAGCTATCAGCATTGAATGCGTTCTGTTGTCAAGCAGTTCTTCCTACGGCGTTAAGAGCAAACCTTTAAATCTAGTTTAAAACTTGTGGTGCGTGTGTGTGTCTTCTGAGGAAACACCAATACGGATGATATAAGGGACCTGGTACAGTCTAGGAGAAAGGAAACAGGTATGCAGGTAGCAAGAAAATTAATTTCTTCTCTGGCTTCGAAGACACTCCTAGTACGTAAATTTCAAGTGTACGTAGACACACCAGACACGTCGGAATGCGTTTAAAGACCTGCTGAAAACAGAACGCATTCAATGCTGTCTGTTACGTGTGCATACGATTGAAAGTTTCGGAGTGAGAGGTGTTGCGAGGTGTGTTCGTCTCTTGTCAATAAACAGAAACACGCACTACCTCATCGAAATCAGATCTAATGATTAACCCTTAACAGCGTTTAAAGACCTGCTTGAGAACTGAACACATTCAATGCTGTCTGTTATGTGTGTGTACGATTGAAAGTTTCGGAGTGCGAGCGGTTGTGAGGTGTGTTCGTCTCTTCTCAATAAACAGAAACACAGACTACCTCATCGAAATCAGATGTAATGATTAACCCTTAACAGCGTTTAAAGACCTGCTTGAAAACAGAACGCACTCAATGCTGTCTGTTATGTGTGCATACGATTGAAAGTTTCGGAGAGCGAGCGGTTGCGATGTGTGTTCGTCTCTTCTCAAAAAACAGAAACACGCACTACCTCATCGATATCAGATCTAATGATTAACCCATAACAGCGTTTATAGACCTGCTTGAGAACTGAACGCATTCAATGCTGTCTGTTACGTGTCCGTACAATTCAAAGTTTCGGAGTACGAGTGGTTGCGAGGTGTGTTCGTCTCTAGTCAATAAACGCACATACCCACCAGCTCATCAAAATCAGATGTAATGATTAACACTTAACAGCGTTTAAAGAGCTGGTTGAGAACTGAACGCATTCAATGCTGTCTGTTACGTGTCCGTACAATTGAAAGTTTCGGAGTACGAGCGTTTTCGAGATGTGTTCGTCTCTTGTCAATAAACGCATATACCCACCAGCTCATCAAAATCAGATGTAATGATTAACACTTAACAGCGTTTAAAGACCTGCTTGACAACTGAACGCATTCAATGCAGTCTGTTATGTGTCTGTACGATTGAAAGTTTCGGAGTGCGAGCGGTTGCGAGGTGTATTCCTCTCTTCTCAATAAACAGAAACATGCACTACATCATCGAAATCAGATGTAATGATTAACCCTTAACAGCGTTTAAAGAGCTGGTTGAGAACTGAACGCATTCAATGCTGTCTGTTATGTGTGTGTACGATTGAAAGTTTCGGAGTGCGAGCGGTTGTGAGGTGTGTTCGTCTCTTCTCAATAAACAGAAACACAGACTACCTCATCGAAATCAGATGTAATGATTAACCCTTAACAGCGTTTAAAGACCTGCTTGAAAACAGAACGCACTCAATGCTGTCTGTTATGTGTGCATACGATTGAAAGTTTCGGAGAGCGAGCGGTTGCGATGTGTGTTCGTCTCTTCTCAAAAAACAGAAACACGCACTACCTCATCGATATCAGATCTAATGATTAACCCATAACAGCGTTTATAGACCTGCTTGAGAACTGAACGCATTCAATGCTGTCTGTTACGTGTCCGTACAATTCAAAGTTTCGGAGTACGAGTGGTTGCGAGGTGTGTTCGTCTCTAGTCAATAAACGCACATACCCACCAGCTCATCAAAATCAGATGTAATGATTAACCCTTAACAGCGTTTATAGACGTGCTTGAAAACAGAACGCACTCAATGCTGTCTGTTATGTGTGCATACGATTGAAAGTTTCGGAGAGCGAGCGGATGCGATGTGTATTCGTCTCTTCTCAAAAAACAGAAACACGCACTACCTCATCGACATCAGATATAATGATTAACCCTTAACAGCGCTTAAAGAGCTGCTTGAGAACAGAACGCATTCAATGCTGTCTGTTACGTGTCCATACGATTCAAAGTTTCGGAGTGCGAGTGGTTGCGAGGTGTGTTCGTCTCTAGTCAATAAACGCACATACCCACCAGCTCATCAAAATCAGATGTAATGATTAACACTTAACAGCGTTTAAAGAGCTGGTTGAGAACTGAACGCATTCAATGCTGTCTGTTATGTGTGCATCCGATTCAATGTTTCGGATTGCGAGCGGTTCCGATGTGTGTTCGTCTCTTTTCAATAAACAGAAACACGCACTACCTCATCGAAATCAGATCTAATTATTAACCCTTAACAGCGTTTAAAGACCTGCTTGACAACTGAACGCATTCAATGCAGTCTGTTATGTGTCTGTACGATTGAAAGTTTCGGAGTGCGAGCGGTTGCGAGGTGTATTCCTCTCTTCTCAATAAACAGAAACATGCACTACATCATCGAAATCAGATGTAATGATTAACCCTTAACAGCGTTTAAAGAGCTGGTTGAGAACTGAACGCATTCAATGCTGTCTGTTATGTGTGCATACGGTTAGAAGTTTCGGAATGCGAGCGGTTGCGAGATGTGTTCGTCTCTTGTCAATAAACGCACATACCCACCAGCTCATCAAAATCAGATGTAATGATTAACCCTCAACAGCGTCTGTAGACCTGCTTGAAAACAGAACTCATTCAATGCTGTCTGTTATGTGTGCATACGATTCAAAGTTTCGGAGAGCGAGCGGTTGCGAGGTGTGTTCGATTGTTGTCAATAAACAGAAACACGGACTACCTCATCGAAATCAGATGTAATGATTAACCCTTAACAGCGTTTAAAGAGCTGGTTGAGAACTGAACGAATTCAATGCTGTCTGTTATGCGTACATACAATTGAAAGTTTCAGAGTGCGAGCGGTTGCGAGCTGTGTTCGTCTCTTCTCAATAAACAGAAACACGCACTACCTCATCGAAATCAGATCTAATGATTAACCCTTAGCAGTGTTTAAAGAGCTGCTTGAGAACTGAACGCACTCAATACAGTCGGTTATGTGTGTGTACGATTCAAAGATTCGGAGTGCGAGCGGTTGCGAGATGTGTTCGTCTCTTGTCAATAAACAGAAACACGCACTACCTCATCGATATCAGATCTAATGATTAACCCTTCACAGCGTTTAAAGAGCTGGTTGGGAACTGAACGCATTCAATGCTGTCTATTACGTGTCCGTACGATTGAAAGTTTAGGAGGGCGAGCGTTTTCGAGATGTGTTCGTCTCTTGTCAATAAACGAACATACACACCAGCTCATCAAAATCAGATGTAATGGTTAACCCTTAACAGCGTTTATAGACCTGCTTGAAAACAGAACGCATTCAATGCTGTCTGTTATGTGTGTATACGATTCAAAGTTTCCGACTGCGAGCGGTTGCCAGGTGTGTTCTTCTCTTCACAATAAAAAGAAACAAGCACTACCTCATCGAAATCAGATCTAATGATTAACCCTTAACAGCGAGTAAAGAGCTGGTTGAGAACAGAACGCATTCAATGCAGTCTGTTATGTGTGCATACGACTGAAAGTTTCCGAGTGCGAGCCGTTGCGAGGTGTGTTCATTTCTTGTCAATAAACGCACATACCCAGCAGCTCATCAAAATCAGATGTAATGATTAACCCTTAACAGCGTTTATAGACCTGCTTGAAAACAGAAGCATTCAATGCTGTCTGTTATGTCTGTATACGAATCAAAGCTTCGGAGTGCGAGCGGTTGCGAGGTGTGTTCGTCTCTTCACAGTAAACAGAAACACGCACTACCTCCTCGAAATCAGATCTAATGATTAACCCTTAACAGCGAGTAAAGAGCTGGTTGAGAACTGAACGCATTCAATGCTGTCTGTAACGTGTCCATACGATTGGAAGTTACGGACTGCGAGTGATTGTGAGATTTGTTGGACTATAGTCAAGAAACAGAAACACGCACTACCTCATCGAAATCACATGTAATGAATAACCCTTAACAGCGAGTAAAGAGCTGTTAGAGAACTGAACGCATTCAATGCTGTCTATTATGCGTACATACGATTGGAAATTACGGAGTGCGAGCCGTTGCGAGGTGTGTTCGTCTCTTCACAATAAACAGAAACACGCACTACCTCATCGAAATCATATGTAATGATTAACCCTTAACAGCGAGTAAAGACCTGTTAGAGAACTGAACGCATTCAATGCTGTGTGTTACGTGTGTATACGATTCAAAGTTTCGGAGTGCGAGCGGTTCCGAGCTGTGTTCGTCTCTTCTCAATAAACAGAAACACGCACTACCTCATCAATATCAGATGTAATGATTAACCCTTAACAGGGTTTATAGACGTGCTTGAAAACAGAACGCATTCAATGCTGTGTGTTACGTGTGTATACGATTCAAAGTTTCGGAGTGCGAGCGGTTCCGAGCTGTGTTCGTCTCTTCTCAATAAACAGAAACACGCACTACCTCATCAATATCAGATGTAATGATTAACCCTTAACAGGGTTTATAGACGTGCTTGAAAACAGAACGCATTTCACGCTGTCTGTTACGTATCCATACGATTGAAAGTTTCCGAGTGCGAGCGGTTGCGAGGTGTGTTCGTCTCTGTTCAATAAACGCACATACCCAGAAGCTCATTAAAATCAGATTCAATGATTAACACTTAACAGCGTTTATAGACCTGCTTGAGAACTGAACGCATTCAATGCTGTCTGTTACGTGTGTATACGATTCAAAGTTTCGGAGTGCGAGCGGTTCCGAGCTGTGTTCGTCTCTTCTCAATAAACAGAAACACGCATTACCTCATCAGTATCAGATGTAATCATTAACCCTTAACAGCGTTTATAGACCTGCTTGAAAACAGAATGCATTTAATGCTGTCTGTTACGTATCCATACGATTGAAAGTTTCCCAGTGCGAGCGGTTGCGAGGTGTGTTCGTCTCTTGTCAATAAACGCACATACCCACCAGCTCATCAAAATCAGATGTAATGATTAACCCTTAACAGCGTTTATAGACCTGCTTGAAAACAGAACGCATTCAATACTGTCTATTATGTGTGTATACGATTCAAACATTCGGAGTGCGAGTGCTTGCGAGATGTGTTGGTCTCTTGTCAAGAAACAGAAACAAGCACTACCTCATCGAAATCAGATCTAATGATTAACTCTTAACAACGGTTAAAGACATGCTTTAGAACTAAACGCATTCAATGCAGTCTGTTATGTGTGGATACGACTGAAAGTTTCGGAGTCCGAGCGGTTCCGAGCTGTGTTCGTTTCTTCTCAATAAACAGAAAAACGCATTACGTCATCAATATCACATGTAATGATTAACCCTTTAACAGCATTTTTCGTCTCTTCTCAACAAACAGAAACACGCACTACCTCATCAAAATCAGATGCAATGATTAACCCTTTACACCGTTTAAACAACTGCTTGAGATCTGAACGCCTTCAATGCAGTCTCTTATGTGTGCGTACGATTGAAAGTTTCGGTGTGCGAGCGGTTGCGACGGGTGTTCGTCTCTTCTCAACAAACAGAAACACGCACTACCTCATCAAAATCAGATGCAATGATTAACCCTTTACACCGTTTAAACAACTGCTTGAGATCTGAACGCCTTCAATGCAGTCTCTTATGTGTGTCTACGATTGAAAGTTTCGGTGTGCGAGCGGTTGCGAGGGGTGTTCGTCTCTTCTCAACAAACAGAAACACGCACTACCTCATCAAAATCAGATGCAATGATTAACCCTTTACACCGTTTAAACAACTGCTTGAGATCTGAACGCCTTCAATGCAGTCTCTTATGTGTGCGTACGATTGAAAGTTTCGGTGTGCGAGCGGTTGCGACGGGTGTTCGTCTCTTCTCAACAAACAGAAACACGCACTACCTCATCGAAATCAGATGTAATGATTAACCCTTTACCCCGTTTAAACACCTGCTAGAGATCTCAACGCCTTTAAAGCAGTCTCTTATGTGTGCGTACGATTGAAAGTTTCGGTGTGCGAGCGGTTGCGACGGGTGTTCGTCTCTTCTCAACAAACAGAAACACGCACTACCTCATCAAAATCAGATGCAATGATTAACCCTTTACCGTTTAAACAACTGCTTGAGATCTGAACGCCTTCAATGCAGTCTCTTATGTGTGCGTACGATTGAAAGTTTCGGTGTGCGAGCGGTTGCGACGGGTGTTCGTCTCTTCTCAACAAACAGAAACACGCACTACCTCATCAAAATCAGATGCAATGATTAACCCTTTACACCGTTTAAACAACTGCTTGAGATCTGAACGCCTTCAATGCAGTCTCTTATGTGTGCGTACGATTGAAAGTTTCGGTGTGCGAGCGGTTGCGACGGGTGTTCGTCTCTTCTCAACAAACAGAAACACGCACTACCTCATCAAAATCAGATGCAATGATTAACCCTTTACACCGTTTAAACAACTGCTTGAGATCTGAACGCCTTCAATGCAGTCTCTTATGTGTGCGTACGATTGAAAGTTTCGGTGTGCGAGCGGTTGCGACGGGTGTTCGTCTCTTCTCAACAAACAGAAACACGCACTACCTCATCAAAATCAGATGCAATGATTAACCCTTTACACCGTTTAAACAACTGCTTGAGATCTGAACGCCTTCAATGCAGTCTCTTATGTGTGCGTACGATTGAAAGTTTCGGTGTGCGAGCGGTTGCGACGGGTGTTCGTCTCTTCTCAACAAACAGAAACACGCACTACCTCATCAAAATCAGATGCAATGATTAACCCTTTACACCGTTTAAACAACTGCTTGAGATCTGAACGCCTTCAATGCAGTCTCTTATGTGTGCGTACGATTGAAAGTTTCGGTGTGCGAGCGGTTGCGACGGGTGTTCGTCTCTTCTCAACAAACAGAAACACGCACTACCTCATCAAAATCAGATGCAATGATTAACCCTTTACACCGTTTAAACAACTGCTTGAGATCTGAACGCCTTCAATGCAGTCTCTTATGTGTGCGTACGATTGAAAGTTTCGGTGTGCGAGCGGTTGCGACGGGTGTTCGTCTCTTCTCAACAAACAGAAACACGCACTACCTCATCAAAATCAGATGCAATGATTAACCCTTTACACCGTTTAAAAACAACTGCTTGAGATCTGAACGCCTTCAATGCAGTCTCTTTATGTGTGCGTACGATTGAAAGTTTCGGTGTGCGAGCGGTTGCGACGGGTGTTCGTCTCTTCTCAACAAACAGAAACACGCACTACCTCATCAAAATCAGATGCAATGATTAACCCTTTACACCGTTTAAACAACTGCTTGAGATCTGAACGCCTTCAATGCAGTCTCTTATGTGTGCGTACGATTGAAAGTTTCGGTGTGCGAGCGGTTGCGACGGGTGTTCGTCTCTTCTCAACAAACAGAAACACGCACTACCTCATCAAAATCAGATGCAATGATTAACCCTTTACACCGTTTAAACAACTGCTTGAGATCTGAACGCCTTCAATGCAGTCTCTTATGTGTGCGTACGATTGAAAGTTTCGGTGTGCGAGCGGTTGCGACGGGTGTTCGTCTCTTCTCAACAAACAGAAACACGCACTACCTCATCAAAATCAGATGCAATGATTAACCCTTTACACCGTTTAAACAACTGCTTGAGATCTGAACGCCTTCAATGCAGTCTCTTATGTGTGCGTACGATTGAAAGTTTCGGTGTGCGAGCGGTTGCGACGGGTGTTCGTCTCTTCTCAACAAACAGAAACACGCACTACCTCATCAAAATCAGATGCAATGATTAACCCTTTACACCGTTTAAACAACTGCTTGAGATCTGAACGCCTTCAATGCAGTCTCTTATGTGTGCGTACGATTGAAAGTTTCGGTGTGCGAGCGGTTGCGACGGGTGTTCGTCTCTTCTCAACAAACAGAAACACGCACTACCTCATCAAAATCAGATGCAATGATTAACCCTTTACACCGTTTAAACAACTGCTTGAGATCTGAACGCCTTCAATGCAGTCTCTTATGTGTGCGTACGATTGAAAGTTTCGGTGTGCGAGCGGTTGCGACGGGTGTTCGTCTCTTCTCAACAAACAGAAACACGCACTACCTCTGATCAAAATCAGATGCAATGATTAACCCTTTACACCGTTTAAACAACTGCTTGAGATCTGAACGCCTTCAATGCAGTCTCTTATGTGTGCGTACGATTGAAAGTTTCGGTGTGCGAGCGGTTGCGACGGGTGTTCGTCTCTTCTCAACAAACAGAAACACGCACTACCTCATCAAAATCAGATGCAATGATTAACCCTTTACACCGTTTAAACAACTGCTTGAGATCTGAACGCCTTCAATGCAGTCTCTTTTATGTGTGCGTACGATTGAAAGTTTCGGTGTGCGAGCGGTTGCGACGGGTGTTCGTCTCTTCTCAACAAACAGAAACACGCACTACCTCATCAAAATCAGATGCAATGATTAACCCTTTACACCGTTTAAACAACTGCTTGAGATCTGAACGCCTTCAATGCAGTCTCTTATGTGTGCGTACGATTGAAAGTTTCGGTGTGCGAGCGGTTGCGACGGGTGTTCGTCTCTTCTCAACAAAACAGAAAACACGCACTACCTCATCAAAATCAGATGCAATGATTAACCCTTTACACCGTTTAAACAACTGCTTGAGATCTGAACGCCTTCAATGCAGTCTCTTATGTGTGCGTACGATTGAAAGTTTCGGTGTGCGAGCGGTTGCGACGGGTGTTCGTCTCTTCTCAACAAACAGAAACACGCACTACCTCATCAAAATCAGATGTAATGATTAACCCTTTACCCCGTTTAAACAACTGCTTGAGATCTGAACGCCTTCAATGCAGTCTCTTATGTGTGCGTACGATTGAAAGTTTCGGTGTGCGAGCGGTTGCGACGGGTGTTCGTCTCTTCTCAACAAACAGAAACACGCACTACCTCATCAAAATCAGATGCAATGATTAACCCTTTACACCGTTTAAACAACTGCTTGAGATCTGAACGCCTTCAATGCAGTCTCTTATGTGTGCGTACGATTGAAAGTTTCGGTGTGCGAGCGGTTGCGAGGTGTGTTCGTCTCTTCTCAACAAACAGAAACACGCACTACCTCATCAAAATCAGATGCAATGATTAACCCTTTACACCGTTTAAACAACTGCTTGAGATCTGAACGCCTTCAATGCAGTCTCTTATGTGTGCGTACGATTGAAAGTTTCGGTGTGCGAGCGGTTGCGACGGGTGTTCGTCTCTTCTCAACAAACAGAAACACGCACTACCTCATCAAAATCAGATGCAATGATTAACCCTTTACACCGTTTAAACAACTGCTTGAGATCTGAACGCCTTCAATGCAGTCTCTTATGTGTGCGTACGATTGAAAGTTTCGGTGTGCGAGCGGTTGCGACGGGTGTTCGTCTCTTCTCAACAAACAGAAACACGCACTACCTCATCAAAATCAGATGCAATGATTAACCCTTTACACCGTTTAAACAACTGCTTGAGATCTGAACGCCTTCAATGCAGTCTCTTATGTGTGCGTACGATTGAAAGTTTCGGTGTGCGAGCGGTTGCGACGGGTGTTCGTCTCTTCTCAACAAACAGAAACACGCACTACCTCATCAAAATCAGATGCAATGATTAACCCTTTACACCGTTTAAACAACTGCTTGAGATCTGAACGCCTTCAATGCAGTCTCTTATGTGTGCGTACGATTGAAAGTTTCGGTGTGCGAGCGATTGCGACGGGTGTTCGTCTCTTCTCAACAAACAGAAACACGCACTACCTCATCAAAATCAGATGCAATGATTAACCCTTTACACCGTTTAAACAACTGCTTGAGATCTGAACGCCTTCAATGCAGTCTCTTGTGTGTGTACGATTGAAAGTTTCGGTGTGCGAGCGGTTGCGACGGGTGTTCGTCTCTTCTCAACAAACAGAAACACGCACTACCTCATCAAAATCAGATGCAATGATTAACCCTTTACACCGTTTAAACAACTGCTTGAGATCTGAACGCCTTCAATGCAGTCTCTTATGTGTGCGTACGATTGAAAGTTTCGTGTGCGAGCGGTTGCGACGGGTGTTCGTCTCTTCTCAACAAACAGAAACACGCACTACCTCATCAAAATCAGATGCAATGATTAACCCTTTACACCGTTTAAACAACTGCTTGAGATCTGAACGCCTTCAATGCAGTCTCTTATGTGTGCGTACGATTGAAAGTTTCGGTGTGCGAGCGGTTGCGACGGGTGTTCGTCTCTTCTCAACAAACAGAAACACGCACTACCTCATCAAAATCAGATGCAATGATTAACCCTTTACACCGTTTAAACAACTGCTTGAGATCTGAACGCCTTCAATGCAGTCTCTTATGTGTGCGTACGATTGAAAGTTTCGGTGTGCGAGCGGTTGCGACGGGTGTTCGTCTCTTCTCAACAAACAGAAACACGCACTACCTCATCAAAATCAGATGCAATGATTAACCCTTTACACCGTTTAAACAACTGCTTGAGATCTGAACGCCTTCAATGCAGTCTCTTATGTGTGCGTACGATTGAAAGTTTCGGTGTGCGAGCGGTTGCGACGGGTGTTCGTCTCTTCTCAACAAACAGAAACACGCACTACCTCATCAAAATCAGATGCAATGATTAACCCTTTACACCGTTTAAACAACTGCTTGAGATCTGAACGCCTTCAATGCAGTCTCTTATGTGTGCGTACGATTGAAAGTTTCGGTGTGCGAGCGATTGCGACGGGTGTTCGTCTCTTCTCAACAAACAGAAACACGCACTACCTCATCAAAATCAGATGCAATGATTAACCCTTTACACCGTTTAAACAACTGCTTGAGATCTGAACGCCTTCAATGCAGTCTTTTATGTGTGCGTACGATTGAAAGTTTCGGTGTGCGAGCGGTTGCGACGGGTGTTCGTCTCTTCTCAACAAACAGAAACACGCACTACCTCATCAAAATCAGATGCAATGATTAACCCTTTACACCGTTTAAACAACTGCTTGAGATCTGAACGCCTTCAATGCAGTCTCTTATGTGTGCGTACGATTGAAAGTTTCGGTGTGCGAGCGGTTGCGACGGGTGTTCGTCTCTTCTCAACAAACAGAAACACGCACTACCTCATCAAAATCAGATGCAATGATTAACCCTTTACACCGTTTAAACAACTGCTTGAGATCTGAACGCCTTCAATGCAGTCTCTTATGTGTGCGTACGATTGAAAGTTTCGGTGTGCGAGCGGTTGCGACGGGTGTTCGTCTCTTCTCAACAAACAGAAACACGCACTACCTCATCAAAATCAGATGCAATGATTAACCCTTTACACCGTTTAAACAACTGCTTGAGATCTGAACGCCTTCAATGCAGCAGTCTCTTATGTGTGCGTACGATTGAAAGTTTCGGTGTGCGAGCGGTTGCGACGGGTGTTCGTCTCTTCTCAACAAACAGAAACACGCACTACCTCATCAAAATCAGATGCAATGATTAACCCTTTACACCGTTTAAACAACTGCTTGAGATCTGAACGCCTTCAATGCAGTCTCTTATGTGTGCGTACGATTGAAAGTTTTTCGGTGTGCGAGCGGTTGCGACGGGTGTTCGTCTCTTCTCAACAAACAGAAACACGCACTACCTCATCAAAATCAGATGCAATGATTAACCCTTTACACCGTTTAAACAACTGCTTGAGATCTGAACGCCTTCAATGCAGTCTCTTATGTGTGCGTACGATTGAAAGTTTCGGTGTGCGAGCGGTTGCGACGGGTGTTCGTCTCTTCTCAACAAACAGAAACACGCACTACCTCATCAAAATCAGATGCAATGATTAACCCTTTACCCCGTTTAAACAACTGCTTGAGATCTGAACGCCTTCAATGCAGTCTCTTATGTGTGCGTACGATTGAAAGTTTCGGTGTGCGAGCGATTGCGACGGGTGTTCGTCTCTTCTCAACAAACAGAAACACGCACTACCTCATCAAAATCAGATGCAATGATTAACCCTTTACACCGTTTAAACAACTGCTTGAGATCTGAACGCCTTCAATGCAGTCTCTTATGTGTCTCTTATGTGTGCGTACGATTGAAAGTTTCGGTGTGCGAGCGGTTGCGACGGGTGTTCGTCTCTTCTCAACAAACAGAAACACGCACTACCTCATCAAAATCAGATGCAATGATTAACCCTTTACACCGTTTAAACAACTGCTTGAGATCTGAACGCCTTCAATGCAGTCTCTTATGTGTGCGTACGATTGAAAGTTTCGGTGTGCGAGCGGTTGCGACGGGTGTTCGTCTCTTCTCAACAAACAGAAACACGCACTACCTCATCAAAATCAGATGCAATGATTAACCCTTTACACCGTTTAAACAACTGCTTGAGATCTGAACGCCTTCAATGCAGTCTCTTATGTGTGCGTACGATTGAAAGTTTCGGTGTGCGAGCGGTTGCGACGGGTGTTCGTCTCTTCTCAACAAACAGAAACACGCACTACCTCATCAAAATCAGATGCAATGATTAACCCTTTACACCGTTTAAACAACTGCTTGAGATCTGAACGCCTTCAATGCAGTCTCTTATGTGTGCGTACGATTGAAAGTTTCGGTGTGCGAGCGGTTGCGAGGTGCGTTCGTCTCTTCTCAACA
>CM022676.1:0-17679 GCA_012295275.1 Chrysomallon squamiferum
TTTCTAACAAGTACACATTTCTAACAAGTACACATTTCTAACATGTACACATTTCTAACATGTACGTATTTCTAACATGTACACATTTCTAACAAGTACACATTTCTAACACGTACACATTTCTAACATGTACACATTTCTAACAAGTACACATTTCTAACATGTACACATTTCTAACATGTACACATTTCTAACATGTACGTATTTCTAACACGTACACATTTCTAACATGTACACATTTCTAACATGTACGTATTTCTAACATGTACACATTTCTAACATGTACGTATTTCTAACATGTACACATTTCTAACATGTACGTATTTCTAACATGTACGTATTTCTAACATGTACACATTTCTAACATGTACATATTTCTAACATGTACACATTTCTAACATGTATGTATTTCTGATTACATGGTAGAATGTCTGTAGAAAACGGAACACTGAAATTTACAGTGGAAAGGTTCAAATTAAAAAGCAGTACAACAACTTGGACAAAGTCTGCTACTGGTACACAAGTATTTTGATAACACCAGATTAAAATACTGTTTTGTAAAAAGTACAAACAAAACATTTGACAGGGATTCCATACGAGCGTTTAAAAGTTTGAAAAGTTATAAATATTTCTCGGATGGAGATATATAATTTGTTTACTGGAAACACATGCATGTATAAATATTGTAAATACACCCATGTCAAAATGAGGACGTATTTGTGCGTCTCAGTATAGTATGTATGTGAGTGTACATACACATGTATATATAATTCTGTATGTATGTATATAAACATATAAACATAATATTAACATAAAGTCTGTTATCCAGCCTGTCATCTCCCACCTACAACAATGGGAGACTGTTTTTTGTGTACACACACGCACACACACACACATACACAGACACACAGACACATACACACACTTACACATTGCGTATAAGATGTACATATTTCTAACATTACATATTTCTAACATGTACGTATTTCTAATTAGATGGTAGAATGTCTGTAGAAAACGGTCCACTGAAATTTACAGTGGAATGGTTCAAATTAAAAAGCAGTTCAACAACTTGTCAAAGTCTCTGCGACTCGAACCCGAGTGTTTTGGTAAAACCAGATTAAAAGACTGTCTTGTAAAAATACAAACAAAACATCTGAGAGGGATTCCATACGAGCGTTTAAAAGTTTGAAAAGTTACAAATATTTCTCGGATGGATATAATTAATTTCTTTACTGGAAACACATGCATGCATAAATATTGAAAATCCACCCATGTCAAAATCAGGGCGTACTTGTGTGTCTCAGTATACTATGTATGTGTGTGTACATATACATGTATCTATAATATTTTCAGTTTGTATGTATATGTATATGTATATATATACATATACATCATATTAACATAAATGCTGTTATCCAGCCTGTCATCTACAACAATGAATGAATGAATGAAAAAAATGAACAGGTCAGCGGGCGCGTCCGTCGCAGAAAAGAGTTTAGGGTAAGGAAAGAGGGTGGGTTCTCGCTACGAGTGCAGGACACAAGGGAGTGTCCAGCATGTCGGATCGTAACGAGTCGGTTCCGATGTTTCGTAGTCGTTATCCGCTCCTTGTTGTTTCCGGCACTTGTCTGTCTCCTAGTCATCTCAGTAGTTATTTGAACCATGTCTTTAATTTCATTTGTTTTTTGTTACACTAGGTGTTGTGACAGTTTCCCGCGCCATATTCAGGGAATGTCTATAGTCCACGTTTTTTAACGTTCACTGGCTTCTCACCTAAAACTGTGCCGAACAAACCCTCGTGTTTGCAGTGACATTAAAATATTTTTCATTTTTGTGTGAAGCGATTACTCACAAACGTTTACGATATTCATTTCCCGTTCTTCTGCGACTGGAACAGTTAATAACTGAACAATGGTCATGACCTCCCATTACAGCATGACTGCTTTTGTCCACCGATTTCCAAGTAGGACTATTTTGCCGAGATCTCGCGATCTGCGTCCTCGAATTACCAAGTAACGCGCACATGCGCAGTGAAATGTGGAATACCTCTGTTCAGTAAAGTTATGAAGTAAATATATACGACGAGACATAATACACACACACAAACACAGACTAACAGACAGAGAGATAGAAGTGTAAATGTTTTATGTGTACTATCTCGTTCTTTCTATATTTCTCTGTCTTTCTCACACACACGCCCACACACATACACACGAATACACACATATAGAGTATAATTTGTTCAGTTTTCAATTGCTGTGTTTTGCCGTAGTCTTTGTCATGCGCGAGTTTATCTAAAACAAGTTTTATTTTTATCACACAGATACACTACACTGTTCTATAACTAAGTAAACAAGGGAAGGTAAAAACTATTATCACCTAACAACTATCTTTTACTCTGTTATCTTCTTCCTGGTCCAGGTGATTTCTTCATTGTAGTTATTTAAAATCTCGAAGAATCCGCCATGTTGTCTACAGTTGTCGATATTTTTATTATTTTCTTTGTTTGTGTGTCTACCCAGTCAGAAATATTAAGTAAGTAGATCTTATATTAACTATTATAATCAAAGAATATATATATATACATACTTATGATTTAAAGCAGGACAAGAATAAATAAACTGAAGTATTTTTAATATTAAAGTGTCTATTATAAGTTAAATATGTGTTATACCTCTCTCTCTCTCTCTCTCTCTCTCTCTCTCTCTCTCTCTCTCTCTCTCTCTCTCTCTCTCTCTCTCTCTCTCTCTCCATTTCACACACACATCTTTACGTTCATTCATTCACGCTCTATATACATAAATAAATCATTACATTTGAAATGATGTCAAGGTATCAACTGTGAGAACGTAGATGAAGAACTGAATTTCTCTCAAAATGATGGAAATGTTTATTTCGTTCTGGAAGACGAAGATGTACATGAAAATACAGATTAATATTTATAAAATATTTTCTGCATTTTTAGAAATCACCGTAAATTTATAAATCATATCGACTATTTCTCTTGACTATAATAATAATTAAAAACATTGATGCAGATTTATTTCTAATTTAATAGTTCCTAAATATAAATCCATTCTGCAAATTATTTCCATTGTTTATTCTGAGAAAATAATATTATTTGTGGTATATTTCAGTTTTATTGTATAGTAAAATTATGTGTTAACTATTTTACCTGTTGATATTATACTTTGTTCATTTATATACTAAGTTAGACCTTCACACATTATCTTTATTATGTTAATTTAATTATATTACATTATTTATGTCTTACTAAGAAATTATATTAAATTATATGAAAACAATAAAATTACCTTTCTGTCTTTCTTAATTATAAAGAAAAAATGCTTTGATCAAGACAAATGAACATACTGATACATTTTTATATGCTTTTCTAAGAAGATAGCATTTTCACAAATAATCAAATTTCTTAAGTATAAATCAATCGCACACACACACACACGCACAGAGAGAGAACAGGGCAATGGCTCAAAATCTATAACAGATAACTTCAATTTTCATAATTTATTCGACACGTAAACGTATTCTTAAAATTCGTAAACAGAAAACATGAATTTGTATATAGTCAAATGAGGAATACAGGAAAGAGGCAAACAACAGTTACAGAGAGAAACAATGTATATGTGTGTGTGTGCATGTATGTATACATGCATGTATGAGTGTATGTATGTGCGTGTGTCCTTGTTTGTGAATGCTAGAACACGTATTGTTTGTAAATAATGTGTGCGTCTGTGCGTGTTTGCATAGATATAATTCACTGAATAAAAATTAAAACTGATATTTTGAACCTATGGTGAACAGTCCCCCGGTAATCCATTTTCAAGTACAAATTACCGTATTAGCCACTACGAGGTGGGGGTGTCATCACTCACCAGGTGACTCCGTGTCGCTGCATTTTAGGTACAATTTATTAAAACAATGGTGAGGAATCATTTAAAATTTACTTTGAATTCAAACAGTATACGACACATAGCAAATAACTATCTCTATTGTTAATATTGTTTTATTATTAAACTAAGTGATATATGTGTGTGAGAGAGAGAGAGAGAGAGAGGGGGAGAGAGAGAGACAGAGAGAGAGAGAGAGAGAGAGAGAGAGAGAGAGAGAGAGAGAGAGAGAGAGAGAGAGAGAGAGAGAGAGAGAGAGAGAGAGAGAGAGAGAGAGAGAGAGAGAGAGAGAGAGAGAGAGAGAGAGAGAGAGAGAGAGAGAGAGAGAGAGAGAGAGAGAGAGAGAGAGAGATGTATGTCCGTATTAATCCTTGGTGTATATATTGTTATAAGTAAACTCGAATAATTCACTTCTATATTCACGATATCTCTATTCATCTGTCGATGTATGTAGGTATGTGTGGATGTGATTGAGTATATTTTGTTAGTTGTAGGCAGCTATTATTGATTGTGTGGATTAATAGCTGTATGTGTTTATGTTTCAGTCAATGTTTGTGTTTCAGTTGTCTTTCCAGAATTAAAAACACGTTTCATTAGACATTTTCTATAGGCACATATCAGTCCATATTGGTGTCAGTTTATATCTGTAGGAATGTATCAGCCTTTATCTGTCTCTCTCGTTATCTGAAGCTGGGTCTCAGTCTACATACGTTTCTTCGTTATCTGTAGCTGTGAATTACTATATGTACTATATATCTGTATCATTATCTGTACGTTTGTATCAGTCGCTCTCTCTGACTATCTCTTTATCTGTAGGAGTGTATCAATCTGTATCTATCTTTATCTGTAGGCTTGTCTGAATCTATATGTGTCTTCTTTGTCCATAGATGTGTATTAATCTCTCTCTATATCTGTGGTTTCCTGTAGGTGTATAGCAATCTGTATCTATATTTATCTTTGTATATTGGTGTGTATTAATCTATATCTGTATATATAGTTATCTGTTAGTGTATATTAATCTGTTTCTGTATCTGTAGGTTTGTTTTAATCTATATCTGTATCTATCGTGATTTATAGGTCTGTATTAAACTTTATCTCCATCTATCGTTATCTGCACGTGTGTATTAATGTAAATCTGTATATCTAGTTATCTGTAGGTTTCCATTAATCTATATCTCTATCTATCGTTATTTGTAGGTGTGTATTAATCTCTGTCTGTATCTATTATTATATTCAGGTTTTCTGTTAAATATCTGTAGTTATCGTTGTTTTGGGGGGTGTATTGATCTATGCCTGTAACTGCTATGCCTAGGGGGTGTATTGGTGTATATCTATATCTATATTATCTATTGGTGTTTATGAATATTCATAACTGAATCTCTCTTTATCTTTTGGTGAATATCAATGTATGTGTGTATATCGTTATCTGTAAATGTGTATTAGTCTATATCTGTATATATCGGTATTTGTAGTTGTATTTATAAATCTATATCTCTCTTTGTCATATATAGGTGTATTAATATATATCTGTATTTATCGTTATCTGCAGGTATGTATAAGTGTACGAATGTGTTTTCGTTATTTGTGGCTGTGTTCTATAGTGTGTATCAAGCGTAATCTGTAGGTGTGTATTAATCTATCGTTAAATCCAGGTACATATCAATGTATATATATGTCTTACTTATCTGTAGGTGTGTATTAATCCATATGTATAACAACCATTAAGTATAAGTATGCATCGAAATATATATGTCGTATATCAGTCTGTATCTGCATCTATCGCTATCTGTACATGTGTATCAAACTGTATCTGTCTCTTTCTTTACTTGTGGGTGTGTATAAATATATGTCTATATGTATTGTTCTCTGTATGTGCGATTTATTCTATATCTCTAACTTCCTCATCTATAAGTGTATATTAATCTATATCTGTATTTACCTTTATCTCTAGGTGTATTAACCAATATCTGTATCTATCCTTTTCTGTAGGTGTCTATTAATCTACATCAGTATTTATCACTATCTATAGGTGTATTTTATTCTATATCTGTATTTATCTTTATCTATAGATGTGTATTAATTTGTATCTGCATCTATGTTTATCTGTAGGTGTGTATTAATCTATATGTCTAGATATCGTTATCTATAGGTTAGCATCAATGTATGTGTATCTGTCGCTATATGTAGTTATGTATAAACCAATATGTGTTTATCTTTATCTGTAGGTTTGCATTAGACTCTACATATGCATATCGTTATGTTCCCGTCAGTATCAATCTATGTTTGTATCTAGTTTTATCTGTAGTATCTCTCAACCCATATCTGTATATATATATTTAATATTAATCAGTATATGTGTCTATCTTTATCTGTAGCTGTGTGTTAATCTCTCTGTATTTATATTTATCTTTATGTGTGAATCGATAAGCATCTGTATATATCGCTATATGTATGTGTGTGTGTGTGTGTGTGTGTGTGTGTGTGTTTATCAATATATATTTGTATCTATCGTTATCTGTAAGTATATATGAATTTATTTCTATGTTTAGTTCTTTCCTTGTATGTAATTATCTATCAGTCTAGTTGTGTGTTTGTTATTGTTTGCAGTATAGGACAATGTATGAGCATCTATCGACACATGTAGGTTTTATGAAACTATGTGTGTGATCCTTATATACATATGTCAGTAAGTGTTAATCAATTGTATTTGTTTATCGTTATCTCTATGTATGTAGTCATTAATCTGTATATTTACTGTTGTATGTCGATGTGCATCAATCTTTGCATCTATCTTTGTATGTAAATTTGTATAAATCTGTATCTGTATCTAACGTGATCTGTAGGTGTCTATCAGCCTATATCTCTACCTGTAGGTGATTATTAGTCTCTACCTTTCGTTATATGTAGCTATGAATCAATCTATATGTGTGTCTTACTTATCTATCGGGGTGAATTATCTATATATGTGATTTTCATTACCTATTATATCTGGATGTAGGTTTGTATTAGACTATATCTCTATCTATATCTTTAGATGTGTTTTAATCTATATCTGTATCTATCGTTATATGCGTGTATTAATCTGTATCGATATATATCTTTATCTATAGGTGTGTATTAATCTATATTTGTATTTATCTTTATCTGTAAGTGTGTATTAATCTATATCTGTATATATCGTTATATGCGTGTATTAATCTATATCTGTTTCTGTCATTATCTATATCTGTATCTGTTGCTACTTCTAGGTATGTATCAGTCTGTATCGTTCTATGTGGGTATATATTAATGTGTATACGTTATATGTAGGTGTGTATTAATCTATATCTGTTTCAGTCATTATCTCTATAATTCTATATCTGTATCTGTTGCTACTTCTAGGTATGTATCAGTCTGTATCGTTCTATGTGGGTATATATTAATGTCTATACGTTATATATCTAGGTGTGTGTATTAATCTATATCTGTTTCAGTCATTATCTCTATCTGTATCTGTTGCTACTTCTAGGTATGTATCAGTCTGTATTGTTCTCTGTGGGTATATATTAATGTATATATCTATTATATGTAGGTGTGTATTAATCTATATCTGTTTCAGTCATTATCTCTATCTGTATCTGTTGCTACTTCTAGGTATGTATCAGTCTGTATTGTTCTCTGTGGGTATATATTAATGTGTATACGTTATATGTAGGTGTGTATTAATCTATATCTGTTTCAGTCATTATCTCTATCTGTATCTGTTGCTACTTCTAGGTATGTACCAGTCTGTATTGTTCTCTGTGGGTATATATTAATGTGTATATGTTATATGTAGGTGTGTATTAATCTATATCTGTTTCAGCTCATTATCTCTATCTGTATCTATTGCTACTTCTAAGTATGTATCAGTCTGTATCGTTCTCTGTGGGTATATATTAATGTATATACGTTATATGTTGGTGTGTATCAATCCCTATATATGTGTCTTCTTCATCTGTAGCTTTTTAAAATCTATAGGTGTGTATTAATCGAGATATGTTTCTATCGTTATCTATTCGTGTGTACTAATCTGTACTATCTATTTTTGTCATTATCTATAGATGTGTTTTAAGATATATCTGTATCTATTGCTACTTCTAGGTATGTATCGGTTCCTATCGCTCTCTGTAGATGTGCATAAATCTATGCCTGTATCTACCGTTATTTGATGGTGTGTATCAAACCCTATGTATATGTCTTCTTCATCTGTAGCTTTTTAAAATCTATATCTGTATTTATAATCGTCTTTCGATTTGTTTCAATCGTTATACTGTCTTCCTTATCTGTAGCTTTTTAAAATCTATATCTGTATTTATCATTATTTGTCGGCGTGTTTCTACAGTTATAGTGTCTTCCTTATCTGCAGGTATGTATCAGTCTATAATTCTATCTATCGCACTCTGCAGGTATGTATCAGTCTATAATTCTATCTATCGCACTCTGCAGGTGTGTATCAGTCTATAATTCTGTCTATCGCACTCTGCAGGTATGTATCAGTCTATAATTCTATCTATCGCACTCTGCAGGTATGTGTCAGTCTATAATTCTATCTATCGCACTCTGTAGGTGTGTATCTGTCTATAATTCTATCTATCGCACTCTGCAGGTGTGTATCAGTCTATAATTCTATCTATCGCACTCTGCAGGTGTGTATCTGTCTATAATTCTATCTATCGCACTCTGTAGGTGTGTATCAGTCTATAATTCTCTCTATCGCACTCTGCAGGTGTGTATCAGTCTATAATTCTATCTGTCACACTCTGCAGGTGTGTATCAGTCTATAATTCTATCTATCGCACTCTGTAGGTGTGTATCAGTCTATAATTCTGTCTATCGCACTCTGCAGGTGTGTATCTGTCTATAATTCTATCTATCGCACTCTGTAGGTATGTATCAGTCTATAATTCTCTCTATCGCACTCTGCAGGTGTATATCAGTCTATAATTCTATCTGTCACACTCTGCAGGTATGTATCAGTCTATAATTCTATCTATCGCACTCTGCAGGTGTGTATCAGTCTATAATTCTATCTGTCACACTCTGCAGGTGTGTATCAGTCTATAATTCTATCTATCGCACTCTGCAGGTATGTATCTGTCTATAATTCTATCTATCGCACTCTGTAGGTGTGTATCAGTCTATAATTCTATCTATCGCACTCTGCAGGTATGTATCAGTCTATAATTCTCTCTATCGCACTCTGCAGGTGTGTATCAGTCTATAATTCTATCTGTCACACTCTGCAGGTGTGTATCAGTCTATAATTCTATCTATCGCACTCTGCAGGTATGTATCAGTCTATAATTCTCTCTATCGCACTCTGCAGGTGTGTATCAGTCTATAATAATTCTATCTGTCACACTCTGCAGGTGTGTATCAGTCTATAATTCTATCTATCGCACTCTGTAGGTGTGTATCAGTCTATAATTCTGTCTATCGCACTCTGCAGGTGTGTATCTGTCTATAATTCTATCTATCGCACTCTGTAGGTGTGTATCAGTCTATAATTCTGTCTATCGCACTCTGCAGGTATGTATCAGTCTATAATTCTGTCTATCGCACTCTGCAGGTGTGTATCAGTCTATAATTCTATCTATCGCACTCTGCAGGTATGTATCAGTCTATAATTCTATCTATCGCACTCTGCAGGTGTGTATCTGTCTATAATTCTATCTATCGCACTCTGCAGGTGTGTATCTGTCTATAATTCTATCTATCGCACTCTGCAGGTATGTATCTGTCTATAATTCTATCTATCGCACTCTGCAGGTGTGTATCAGTCTATAATTCTATCTATCGCACTCTGCAGGTATGTATCTGTCTATAATTCTATCTATCGCACTCTGCAGGTGTGTATCAGTCTATAATTCTATCTATCGCACTCTGCAGGTGTGTATCTGTCTATAATTCTATCTGTCGCACTCTGCAGGTGTGTATCAGTCTATAATTCTATCTATCGCACTCTGCAGGTGTGTATCTGTCTATATATCTGCTCCCTTAATTATAGGTATGTATTAATCCAAATATGTTTCTATCGACATCTATTCGTGTGTACTAATCTTTGTACTTCTTTATATATACGTGTGTATTAATCGATATATATTTTTGTCATTATCTATACTTGTGTATTAATCAATATCTCTTTCTACCGTTATGACTAGGTGTGTACAGACGTATACAGGTATATATGGTTATCTATGGGTGTGCACTAATCTATATCTTATATATCCTTATCTATAGGTGTGTATTAATCAATATCTGTATCAATCGTTATCTGTACGTGTGCATCAATCTATCTGGTTTTTTGTTATGTGTAGGTGTGAATTAACTTATGTTTGTAGATATCGTTATCTGAAGGTATCTATCAACTTACATCTGTATCTATCGCTATCTGTAGGTATGTATTAGCCTGTGTACGTATATACGTTATCTGTAGGTGTCTATTAATCTATGCCTGTATCTACTGTTATATGTTGGTATCAATCTTTACATAGGTGTCTTCGTTATCCATATGTTTATCTATTGTTATCTATGAGTGTCTATTAATCTATATCTATATCTATCTCAATCTGTATTTAGATGTGTACTGAGTGTCTTAGTTATCTGTTAAACTATGTCTGTGACTATCGTTATCCCTAGAGGTGTATCGATCAGTATATATATTTATCTTATCTATAGGCGTTTATCAATATATATGAGTATCTGTCGTTATCTGAAAATATGTATCAGTCTGTATCTGCATGCATCAGTATGTGTACGTGTATTGATAAATCTGTATCTGTATCTATCGTTATCTTTAGGTGTGTATTAATCTGTATCTGTTTCTGTCGCGATCTATAGGTGTGTATTAATCTAAAATATCTATCTACCGTTATATGTAGGTGTGTATTAATTTATATCTGCTTTTATGTTTGTATTAATCTGTACCTGTATCTGTCATTATCTTTATCAATGTCTGTATTTATCACGATGTGCATCAATCTATATTTGTATCTTTTATCCATAGGAGTGTATTAGTCTGTGTGTGTTTCTATCGTTATCTATAGCAGTGTATTAAACTATATCTGTATCTATCGTTATCCGTATGTGTGTATTAATCTAAAATATTTAGCTATCCTTTTCTTTAAGTGTGTACTGATCTATATCTGTATATATCGTTATCTATAGGTGTGTATTAATCTACATCTGTATCTACAGCTATCTACAGATGTGTATTAATCTATATCTATTGTTATCTATAGGTGAATATTAATCTATATCTGTATCTATCGTTGTATTTAATTGTGTATTAATCTACATCTCTATCTATCCTTATCTTTAGGTGTGTACTAATGTGTATCTGTATCTATCGTTATCTTTAGGTGTGTATTAATGTATATCTTTATCTTTAGTTATACATAGCTGTGTGTTAATGTAAATCTGTATGTATCGTTATACATAGCTGTGTGTTAATGTAAATCTGTATGTATCGTTATACATAGCTGTGTGTTAATGTAAATCTGTATGTATCGTTGTCTAAGGTGGGCGTCATTCTATGTTTGTATGTATCTTTATCTATAGGCTTGTATTAATCTATACCTGTTTTTATCGTTATCTGTAGGAGTGTATTAATCTGCACATGTTTTTAACGTTATATTTAGGTGTGTATTGATCCATCTTTACTTATATAGTTTTCTATAGGTGTGTATTAATCTATATCTATATCTGTTCTTATCTTTACCTATGTCTCTATCTATCATTATGTGTAGGTCTGTATTAAAATATAACTGTAACTATCGTTATACCTATATGTGCGTATTTGTCCTTATATAAATATGCGTCTATTAATCTATATCTATCGTTCTATATATATATATGTTTGTGCGTGTGTGTATGTGTGGCTGTGTCTGTGTGTGTATATGTCTATTAATCTAACGTGTATTGATCTATATATGTATCTATAGTTTTATATATGTGTGTGTGTGTGTGTGTGTGTGTGTGTGTGTGTGTGATTGTGTATGTATGTTGATCTATATATGTATATATCGTTATATAGGTGTGTGTATTAATCTAAAATCTCAATCTATCTTTATCTGTAGCTGTTGATTAGTCTATATATGTTTCTATCGTTATCTCTAGATGTATATTGATATATATCTGCACATCTGATTATCTATTGGTGTATATTAATCTATATCTCTATATATCGTTCTCTGTTGGTGTATAATAATCTATATCTATTGTTTCTATCTGTAACTATCGAGATCTATATGTGTATATTAATCTAAAATTTCTATCTATCGTTATCCGTCAATCGTTATCTTTAGGTGTGTGTCTGTATCTGCATATATCGATATCTATAGATGTGTATTATTCTATGTCAGTATCTATCGTTTTCTATAGGTGTGTATTAACATATTTCTGTATCTATCGTTATCTTTATGTGTGTGTTTTATCTAGATCTGTTTCTTTCGTGATCGATAGGTGTGAATTAATGTAAAATCTCTATCTACCCTTATCTGTACGTGTGCATTAATTTATATCTGCTTCTATCGTTATTTTTAACTTTGTTTTAATCTATATCTGTATATGTCTTTATCTACTGTTGTGTATTAATATATGTCTGTATATACCGTTATCTATACCTGTGTTTTAATCTATATCTGTATCTATCGTTATCTATGGAGGTTGAGAATCTATATCTGTGTGTATTAACGTATACCTACCTGTATCTATCTTTGTCTTTAGGTGAATATTAATGTATACCATTATCTATCGTTATCTATAGGTGTATATTAATCTACATATGTTTCTGTCGTGATTTATAGTTATGTATTAATCTAAAATCTTTATCTATTGTTATCTGTAGGTGTGTATTAATGTGCATATGTTTCTATCGGTATGTGTAGGTGTGCATTGATCCATGTCTGAATATATATCGTTGTCTTTATCTTTATCTTTAGGTCTCTATTAATCTATAACTATATATATCGATGTCTTTAGATGTGTATTAATCTATACCTGTATCTGTTCTTATCTTTGCCTATATCTGTATCTATCGTTTTCTTTAGGTGTGTGTAACGTTACCTGTAGGTGTAAATTAACCTATGTCTGTAGATGTCGTTACCTGTAGGTATGTATCAGTCTGTATCTGTATCTGTCGCTATTTCTAGGTATGTATCAGTCTGTATCTGTATCTGTCGCTATTTCTAGGTATGTCTCAGTCTATATCTGTATCTGTCGCTATTTCTGTATCTGTCGCTATTTCTAGGTATGTATCAGTCTATATCTGTATCTGTCGCTATTTCTAGGTATGTATCAGTCTGTATGTGTATCTGTCGCTATTTCTAGGTATGTATCAGTCTATTTTGGTATCTTTCCCTGTCTGTAGGTATCTAATAAACTATGCCTGTAACTACTGCTATGGTATCTCTAAAAGTGTGTCGGTCTACATCTAAATCTATCTTATCTATAGGTGTTTGTTAATATATGTCTCTCTTTATCTGTAAGTGTGTATCAATATATATGTGTATCTATCGTTATCTGTAGGTGTATCTATAAATCTATCTCTCTATTTATCGTTATCCTTATCTATAGGTGTGTATTAATCTATATCTGTAACTATAGTTATCTATAAAACGTGTATTAATCTATAGCTGTATATATCGTTATGTATAGCTGTATATTAACTATATCTCTATTTGTACCTCGTGTCTTTATTTATCTTTATCTATTGATGTGTATTAGTCTATATCTGTATTTATAGTTATATTTAGGTGAATATTAATGTCTGTCTGTATATATCGTTATCCATAGATGTGTATTAAGTTATATATTTATCATTACCTGTAGATGTGTACTAATCTACAATGAGTATCAATGGTAATTTGTAGGTTTGTAATAATCTACAGTCTGTTTCTATCGTGAAATGTAGCTACCTACCAATCTATAAATGTGTCTTACTTATCAGTAGGTGTGTATTAATCTGTATGTGTGACTACGATTATGTATAGGCGTGTATGGAACTGTATGTATGTCTTTCTTTATCTGTAGATGTGTATCAGCCTGTATCTGTATCCACCATTATCTGTAGCTGTTTATCAATCTATATATTGTCCTTGCTATCTGTACATATATCTCTGTATATCGCTATCTATGTGTTTCTCAGTCTGTATCTGTTTCTATCGTTATGTGTAGATTTTATGAGTAGAATCTATCGTCTGTAGTTGTTTATACATGTTTCTATCTTTATCTACAAGTATTTATCAGTCTATATCTGTGTCTGTTATGCGTGGCTGTTTATCTGTCTCTATGTGTATGTTTAGCTGTCTGTAGATGTGTTTAATATGCTTTGTGTCGTATACTGTTTACTAAGTAACCAGCATAATAATTATTACTAAATTTAGAAGCGTCATCCAAATAAAAAATATTAAAAAATAATAATAACAAAAAGTTATACAATAATTCAGACGTAAATATAGATGGTTAGCCAATATGATATAAATCGGAGTATGCCAAATTTGATGTAACAATGCCAACTTTTCTTCGTTTCGTTCGGCAAGGCATTGCCCCCGTTTCTGAACGGAGTTTTCCTATCTCTTAGGGCCGACTGACCCATGTTCAACTGCTGTTCACATGGAACCCTTCTCCACTTCAGTCTTCAAAGTTCTCAAAGTTCATTCCCAAGCAACCCGACTCTCGGGACGCTCGGAGCCGACGAGTCCCGCGCCGGTAAAGGCCTGACACCCGCTCTGGGAGAGGCCCCGATCAGGAGGACTTGGACCCGTCGACGGTTGGCGTCCCAGACACCACAGTTCCCGGCGGCGCCGAAGCCGCGGGATTCGGTGCTGGGCTCTTCCCGCTTCATTCGCCGTTACTGAGGGAATTCTTGTTAGTTTCTTTTCTTAGTGATATGCGTAAATTCGTCGGGTGGTCCCGTCTGAACTGAGGTCGGTGGAGAGAGATTATATATATATAGAGAGAGAGAGACAGAGAGTCGTCTTTCTTTACTCCCTCTCTCTCGTTTATTCATTCGCACTTTCTTCTTCCTTTCTCTTTATTATTCACAAAGCACGAAGACGTCGAGAGCAGAACGAAGCAACGGGCACCGGCTACACGGGCAGCGCGATCATTTTCTCTCTCTCTCTCTCTCTCTCTCTCTCTCTCGTCGAGTCGTTTCCGGAACCGAGCGAGAGAGCGTGTGCGGCCTTTCGCCGCTTATGACATCTCACCCTGAAGCCACCGTCGAGGGCGGTGCGGGAGAGAGAAAACAAAGGAAACCTCCTGACCCCTCCACACCGTCCCGTCGGACGCGAAGAAGAAAGAAATATTCCAACCCCGCGATCTCCCGATGCCCAGCGATTGCTTTGATGCACAACTTGAAACTGTGAATTCAGTCGCTGATCCGAAAGTGTCCATCATTGATTATTTGAGAAAATGGACTCCACCTGCTGATTTGGATATTGCAGAACCAGAGGAGAGCATGATGAATTTTCTTTATTGGTGTGTTCATGCTGAATTAGACTCACTGAAACTGGCTGGAAAAATTGTATCTGTCCTCCGAAAATTAGATACAGAAAAATCCTGTGTATGCTTGGTTGGAAATTCCACTGTAGGTAAATCCTACTTGATGGTTGAACCTTTCACTATTTTACCAACTTCAGTTGTAGCTAGAGCTGGCAATGAAATTCGATTTGGCTTTGAAACTTGTATTGACAAGAAAATCATTCTCGTGAATGAATGTAATATCATTCAATGCACTTTGGACAGGTACAAATCACTTCTGAGGGGAAATAAGGTAGAAGTAGAAAGAAAAGGTAAACCACCATTGGTTATTCATAAAACACCTGTATTGATGTGTTCAAACAGTGATCCTTGGTTACATATAAACTACAACGACATTCAGGCATTAAAGAGTAGAATGTATTTAGAGTACGTTCATGGGGATCAATGTACCTTGAAGAAGTTTCTAAGAGGCGCAAAACATCCAAATCCAAAGATGTGGATGGTCTTTTCAGATTGGTTTGATGCTAAGGGGATAGATTTAAGAGAACAATGTAATCAAGGGTGGGAGAACGAGTTAAATGAAGTTTTTGATCATCCAGCCTTCAATGCTTCTATCCAACCTGAAAATTATTTGCATATTCCGATTATTCGGCAGGTCCAGCCCGTCGAAGCAAAGAAGAAGAAGAAGAAGAAGAAGAAGAAGAAGAAGAAGAAGAAGAAGAAGATGACATCATCATCGCCTAAGAGTTTAGAGCAGTGTTTCAGGAATAGAGATTTATTCCTGAAATATATCTACCCGTTCAAGAGGATTCAGATGGATCATTATAACTTCTATGATTGGCAATGTTTACTGCAATTTGAATGGTTTAAAAAAATAGTCGATGTAAATGGTGGTGGACCTGTTGTAATGTATCATTTTGATTTAAATAAAATAAAAGAATGTGAATATCAAACATTTATTGATGTAATTCATTATGTAGGTTTAAATATATTTTGTGAAATTAGCTTTGATAGGAAACCTTGCAAATGCTCTGCTAGTATGAACTCTGACCTAAAAGAGTGACAGTTATCATATGGAGCAAGTTATGAAAGACAGACGTGTTCAAGTTTGGCTGTACACAAGACTACAGAAAAGATTATAGAGACACTGCTGTTAAAAAATATATACCTCTTGCTGATGTTCAACCGATAGGAAAAATTCCAAAACATAAAGACTTTGTTATTAACTATTTGTCTAGAGATGAAAAACACAAATATTGTAACTGGAAATTTAGCTGATTTTGTATTATTATAAATATTGTCATGTGGTTTGCTCTTGGAGCAGGACTGTTCTGTATGTTTTGCCTTGCTTAATAAAAAAAAAAAAAAATAATTATGTGTTTTAACTGTTTTTAAATAATATATAACAAATAAAATATAATGTTAATAATTTTTATTTAACTCTGAATAAGTTTGTTTACAATATTCAAAACATCTCTAACATCTGAATCTCTAATTCTATTCCATAAATGTCGTCTATTTAATATACTATCTTTTATATAAATTGAACATTTAATTATTTCATAACTAGTTTCCATACCTTCATACTTTAGGCACATTAAGTAATTTTGTTGGTTAATCTCCATCATCTGACTGTCAATTTTCCATGTTAACTCTTTAATAATGTCCCAGTGTCTATACCAGATTTCCACATTGGAATACTCACTCGTTGTCATGTCATAAAGTTCTTTATCATCAACGATTATTTGTTCAATTTCTCTTATTCTTCCCATTCGAATTTTATCATCTTCTGACAGTAATCCATGTTTTCGTTTCCGATTGTATTCTGCATATTCTTTTAAAATGTCTTTACGTAAATATCGAAGTCTATCTTTTAAACTGTAATTATATTCATAGACGCAATGTTGAACACAATCCCTTATTAGTTCAGAATCGACAATTAAATCATCATATTGTCTCAATAAACTTTGAGTAACATCCATTAATTCATTCAACATGGTTATTTTTTTAATGCCCAACAAATTCTAGATCGATAATCTTTTAGTATCTTTTCCAGTTGATAAATTAGATAATCAAACAAGTCTTTGAAATGTTCACACTTATATACTTTGGAGAAAACAGTCAATTCGTTAATAAACTGAAGTAAAAATTCTTCGTACGCATTTCCAAAACAGTATAATTCCAAGTAATGATCTTCGATCTCTTTCTGATTGATTATTGGAACTTCGATCTCTGTATTGATTTCTCGACAATAATAATGTGA
>CM022676.1:17879-36938 GCA_012295275.1 Chrysomallon squamiferum
AGTAAGAACGTAATTAAGTACGTAAATAATGACCTAAGTAAGCAAGGATGCAAGTTTCTAAGTAAGTGAGAATGCAAGTAAGCACGTTAACAATTATCTAAGTAAGAAATAAATTAAGTAATTACGTAAATAATGACCTAAGTAAGCAAGGAAGCAAGTAACTAAGTAACTGAGAATGCATGTCAGTATAGTTACAATTATGTGAGTAAGAATGTAAGTAAGTACTTAACTAATGTCCTAGGTTAGCAAGTAAGCGAGTAAGTTAGTAAATGGTAACCTAAGTAAGTACATTAACAATTATCTATCTAGGAAAAAGAAAATAAATAAGTACGTAAATAATGATCTAATTTCGCAAGGAAACGAGCAAATAAGAGAAAATGCAAATTTGTACATTAACAATTATCTAAGTAAGAACGTAATTAAGTACGTAAATAATGACCTAAGTAAGCAAGGGTGCAAGTTTCTAAGTAAGTGAGAATGCAAGTAAGCACGTTAAACAATTATCTAAGTAAGAAATAAATTAAGTAATTACGTAAATAATGACCTAAGTAAGCAAGGAAGCAAGTAACTAAGTAACTGAGAATGCATGTCAGTATAATTACAATTATGTGAGTAAGAATGTAAGTAAAGTACTTAACTAATGTCCTAGGTTAGCAAGTAAGCGAGTAAGTTAGTAAAATACTAACCTAAGTAAGTACATTAACAATTACCTAACTATGAATGAAAATAAATAAGTACGTAAATAATGATCTAACATGGCAAGGAAGCGAGAAACTAAGAGAAAATGCAAATTTGTACATTAACAATTATCTAAGTAAGAACGTAATTAAGTACGTAAATAATGACCTAAGTAAGCAAGGAATGCAAGTTTCTAAGTAAGTCAGAATACAAGTAAGCACGTTAACAATTATCTAAGTAAGAAATAAATTAAGTAATTACGTAAATAATGACCTAAGTAAGCAAGGAAGCAAGCAACTAAGTAAGTGAGAATGCATGTCAGTATAGTTACAATTATGTGAGTAAGAATGTAAGTAAGTAATTAACTAATGTCCTAGGTTAGCAAGTAAGCGAGTAAGTTAGTAAATGGTAACCTAAGTAAGTACATTAACAATTATCTATCTATGAAAGAAAAAAAAGTAAGTAAAAAAATAATGATCTAACATGGCAAGGAAACGAGAAAATAAGAGAAAATGCAAATTTGTACATTAACAATTATCTAAGTAAGAACGTAATTAAGTACGTAAATAATGACCTAAGTAAGCAAGGAAATAAGTTTCTAAGTAAGTAAAAGCAAAATTTCTAAGTAAGTCAAGAATGCAAGTTAACAATAACAATTATCTAAGTAAGAAATAAATTAAGTAATTAAATAAATAATGACCTAAGTAAGCAAGGAAGCAAGTAACTAAGTAACTGAGAATGCATGTCAGTATAGTTACAATTATGTGAGTAAGAATGTAAGTAAGTACTTAACTAATGTCCTAGGTTAGCAAGTAAGCGAGTAAGTTAGTAAATGGTAACCTAAGTAAGTACATTAACAATTATCTAACTATGAATGAAAATAAATAAGTACGTAAATAATGATCTAACATGGCAAGGAAGCGAGAAACTAAGAGAAAATGCAAATTTGTACATTAACAATTATCTAAGTAAGAACGTAATTAAGTACGTAAATAATGACCTAAGTAAGCAAGGATGCAAGTTTCTAAGTAAGTGAGAATACAAGTAAGCACGTTAACAATTATCTAAGTAAGAAATAAATTAAGTAATTACGTAAATAATGACCTAAGTAAGCAAGGAAGCAAGCAACTAAGTAAGTAACTGAGAATGCATGTCAGTATAGTTACAATTATGTGAGTAAGAATGTAAGTAAGTAAGTTAACTAATGTCCTAGGTTAGCAAGTAAGCGAGTAAGTTAGTAAATAAATAACCTAAGTAAGTACATTAACAATTACCTAACTAACTATGAATGAAAAAATAAATAAGTACGTAAATAATGATCTAACATGGCAAGGAAGCGAGAAACTAAGAGAAAATGCAAATTTGTACATTAACAATTATCTAAGTAAGAACGTAATTAAGTACGTAAATAATGACCTAAGTAAGCAAGGATGCAAGTTTCTAAGTAAGTGAGAATGCAAGTAAGCACGTTAACAATTATCTAAGTAAGAAATAAATTAAGTAATTACGTAAATAATGACCTAAGTAAGCAAGGAAGCAAGTAACTAAGTAAGTGAGAATGCATGTCAGTATAGTTACAATTATGTGAGTAAGAATGTAAGTAAGTACTTAACTAATGTCCTAGGTTAGCAAGTAAGCGAGTAAGTTAGTAAATGGTAACCTAAGTAAGTACATTAACAATTATCTATCTATGAATGAAAATAAATAAGTAAGTACGTAAATAATGATCTAATTTCATGGCAAGGAAACGAGAAAATAAGAGAAAATGCAAATTTGTACATTAACAATTATCTAAGTAAGAACGTAATTAAGTACGTAAATAATGACCTAAGTAAGCAAGGGTGCAAGTTTCTAAGTAAGTGAGAATGCAAGTAAGCACGTTAACAATTATCTAAGTAAGAAATAAATTAAGTAATTACGTAAATAATGACCTAAGTAAGCAAGGAAGCAAGTAACTAAGTAAAGTGAGAATGCATGTCAGTATAGTTACAATTATGTGAGTAAGAATGTAAGTAAGTAAGTTTAACTAATGTCCTAGGTTAGCAAGTAAGCGAGTAAGTTAGTAAATAAATAACCTAAGTAAGTACATTAACAATTATTACCTAACTAATGAAAAAAAAATAAATAAGTACGTAAATAATGATCTAACATGGCAAGGAAGCGAGAAAACTAAGAGAAAATGCAAATTTGTACATTAACAATTATCTAAGTAAGAACGTAATTAAGTACGTAAATAATGACCTAAGTAAGCAAGGGATGCAAGTTTCTAAGTAAGTCAGAATGCAAGTAAGCACGTTAACAATTATCTAAGTAAGAAATAAATTAAGTAATTACGTAAATAATGACCTAAGTAAGCAAGGAAGGAAGCAACTAACTAACTAAGTAACTGAGAATGCATGTCAGTATAGTTACAATTATGTGAGTAAGAATGTAAGTAAGTACTTAACTAATGTCCTAGGTTAGCAAGTAAGCGAGTAAGTTAGTAAATGGTAACCTAAGTAAGTACATTAACAATTATCTATCTATGAATGAAAATAAATAAGTACGTAAATAATGATCTAACATGGCAAGGAAACGAGAAAATAAGAGAAAATGCAAATTTGTACATTAACAATTATCTAAGTAAGAACGTAATTAAGTACGTAAATAATGACCTAAGTAAGCAAGGGTGCAAGTTTCTAAGTAAGTGAGAATGCAAGTAAGCACGTTAACAATTATCTAAGTAAGAAATAAATTAAGTAATTACGTAAATAATAAATCATACCTAAGTAAGCAAGGAAGCAAGTAACTAAGTAACTGAGAATGCATGTCAGTATAGTTACAATTATGTGAGTAAGAATGTAAGTAAGTAAAGTAAGTAACTAATGTCCTAGGTTAGCAAGTAAGCGAGTAAGTAAATAAATAAATGTAAGTAAGTACATTAACAATTATCTATGAATAAAAAGAAAATAAGTACGTAAATAATGATCTAATAAAAAGGAAAATAAGAGAAAATGTAAATTTGTAAATAATTATCTAAGAAGAACGTAATTAAGTACGAGAAAATAACCTAAGTAAGATAAGCAAAATGCAAATTTCTAAGTAAGTAAAATTATCTAAGTTAAGAATTATCTAAGTAAGAAATAAATTAAGTACGTAAATAATGACCTAAGTAAGCAAGGATGCAAGTTTCTAAGTAAGTGAGAATGCAAGTATAGTTACAATTATATGAGTAAGAAAGTAAGTAATACAAACAATTATCTAAGTAAGAAAAGTTAGTAAAAATAACCTAAATAAATAATAATTAATAAAATAATGAAAAAATAAAGTAAAAATAATGATCTAAGATTAGCAAGGAATGAGAAAAAGTAAATGCAAATATAATTAACAATTATCTAAGTAAGAAAATTAAATTAAATAATGTAAATAATGACCTAAGTAAGCAAGGAAGCAAGTAAAGTAAGTAAATGAGAATGCAAGTAAGTACGTTAACAATTATCTAAGTAAGAAATAAATTAAGTAATTACGTAAATAATGACCTAAGTAAGTAAAGGAAGTAACTAACTAACCTAAGTAGAATGCAAATAAGTATAATTATGTAAAATTATTAAATTATGTGAGTAAGAATGTAAGTAAGTAAGTACGTAACTAATGTCCTAGGTTAGCAAAAGCAAGTAAGTTAGTAAATACTAACCTAAGTAAGTACATTAACAATTATCTAACTATGAATGAAAATAAATAAGTACGTAAATAATGATCTAAGATGGCAAGGAAGTGAGAAACTAAGAGAAAATGCAAATTTGTACATTAACAATTATCTAAGTAAGAACGTAATTAAGTACGTAAATAATGACCTAAGTAAGCAAGGGTGCAAGTTTCTAAGTAAGTGAGAATGCAAGTAAGCACGTTAACAATTATCTAAGTAAGAAATAAATTAAGTAATTATTACGTAAATAATGACCTAAGTAAGCAAGGAAGCAAGTAACTAAGTAACTGAGAATGCATGTCAGTATAGTTACAATTATGTGAGTAAGAATGTAAGTAAGTACTTAACTAATGTCCTAGGTTAGCAAGTAAGCGAGTAAGTTAGTAAATGGTAACCTAAGTAAGTACATTAACAATTATCTATCTATGAATGAAAATAAATAAGTACGTAAATAATGATCTAACATGGCAAGGAAGCGAGAAAATAAGAGAAAATGCAAATTTGTACATTAACAATTATCTAAGTAAGAACGTAATTAAGTACGTAAATAATGACCTAAGTAAGCAAGGGTGCAAGTTTCTAAGTAAGTGAGAATGCAAGTAAGCACGTTAACAATTATCTAAGTAAGAAATAAATTAAGTAATTATTAAGTAATTAATGTAAATAATGACCTAAGTAAGCAAGGAAGCAAGTAACTAGTAACTGAGAATGCATGTCAGTATAGTTACAATTATGTGAGTAAGAATGTAAGTAAGTAATTAACTAATGTCCTAGGTTAGCAAGTAAGCGAGTAAGTTAGTAAATGGTAACCTAAGTAAGTACATTAACAATTACCTAACTATGAATGAAAATAAATAAGTACGTAAATAATGATCTAACATGGCAAGGAAGCGAGAAAATAAGAGAAAATGCAAATTTGTACATTAACAATTATCTAAGTAAGAACGTAATTAAGTACGTAAATAATGACCTAAGTAAGCAAGGGTGCAAGTTTCTAAGTAAGTGAGAATGCAAGTAAGCACGTTAACAATTATCTAAGTAAGAAATAAATTAAATTAAGTAATTACGTAAATAATGACCTAAGTAAGCAAGGAAGCAAGTAACTAAGTAACTGAGAATGCATGTCAGTATAGTTACAATTATGTGAGTAAGAATGTAAGTAAGTACTTAACTAATGTCCTAGGTTAGCAAGTAAGCGAGTAAGTTAGTAAATGGTAACCTAAGTAAGTACATTAACAATTACCTAACTATGAATGAAAATAAATAAGTACGTAAATATTGATCTAACATGGCAAGGAAGCGAGAAACTAAGAGAAAATGCAAATTTGTACATTAACAATTATCTAAGTAAGAACGTAATTAAGTACGTAAATAATGACCTAAGTAAGCAAGGATGCAAGTTTCTAAGTAATTGAGAATGCAAGTAAGAACGTTAACAATTATTTAAGTAAGAAATAAATTAAGTAATTACGTAAATAAGGACCTAAGTAAGCAAGGAAGCAAGTAACTAAGTAAGTGAGAATGCATGTCAGTATAGTACAATTATGTGAGTAAGAATGTAAGTAAGTACTTAACTAATGTCCTAGGTTAGCAAGTAAGCGAGTAAGTTAGTAAATGGTAACCTAAGTAAGTACGTAAGTATTAACAATTACCTAACTATGAATGAAAATAAATAAGTAATGTAAATAATGATCTAACATGGCAAGGAAGCGAGAAACTAAGAGAAAATGCAAATTTGTACATTAACAATTATCTAAGTAAGAACGTAATTAAGTACGTAAATAATGACCTAAGTAAGCAAGGATGCAAGTTTCTAAGTAAGTGAGAATGCAAGTAAGCACGTTAACAATTATCTAAGTAAGAAATAAATTAAGTAATTACGTAAATAATGACCTAAGTAAGAAATAAATAAGTAATTAAATAAATAATGAATGCATGTCAAGGAAGTTACAATTAAGTGAATGCAAGAAATGTAAGTAAACAATTAACTAAGAAATAAATAAATTAGCAAATAATGACCTAAGTAAGCAAGAATAAGTAACCTAAATAAGTGAGAATGCATGTAAGTATAGTTACAATTATGTGAGTAAGAAATAAGTAAGTAAGTACTAAACTAATGTCCTAGGTTAGCAAGTTAGCAAATAAGTTAAGTAAAAATAAAAATGGTAACTAAGTCCTAAAAGTACATTAACAATTATCTAACTATGAATGAAAATAAATAAAGTACGTAAATAATGATCTAAGAATTAAATAAGGAATAATGATCTAAGAAACTAAAGAAACAAAATGCAAATTTGTACATTATAACAAATTATCTAAGTAAGAACGTAATTAAATAATGACGTAAATAATGACCTAAGTAAGCAAGGAATGCAAGTTTCTAAGTAAGTGAGAATACAAAAGTAAGCACGTTAACAATTATCTAAGTAAGAAATAAATTAAGTAATTACGTAAATAATGACCTAAGTAAGCAAGGAAGCAAGTAACTAAGTAAGTGAGAATGCATGTCAGTATAGTTACAATTATGTGAGTAAGAATGTAAGTAAGTACTTAACTAATGTCCTAGGTTAGCAAGTAAGCGAGTAAGTTAGTAAAAATGGTAACCTAAGTAAGTACATTAACAATTACCTAATCTATGAATGAAAATAAATAAGTACGTAAATAATGATCTAATTTGGCAAGGAAACGAGAAAATAAGAGAAAATGCAAATTTGTACATTAACAATTATCTAAGTAAGAAACGTAATTAAGTACGTAAATAATGACCTAAGTAAGCAAGGGTGCAAGTTTCTAAGTAAGTCAGAATGCAAGTAAGCACGTTAACAATTATCTAAGTAAGAAATAAATTAAGTAATTACGTAAATAATGAAATAATGACCTAAGTAAGCAAGGAAGCAAGTAACTAAGTAACTGAGAATGCATGTCAGTATAGTTACAATTATGTGAGTAAGAATGTAAGTAAGTACTTAACTAATGTCCTAGGTTAGCAAGTAAGCGAGTAAGTTAGTAAATGGTAACCTAAGTAAGTACATTAACAATTATCTAACTATGAATGAAAAAAAATAAGTACGTAAATAATGATCTAAGATGGCAAGGAAACGAGAAAATAAGAGAAAATGCAAATTTGTACATTAACAATTATCTAAGTAAGAACGTAATTAAGTACGTAAATAATGACCTAAGTAAGCAAGGATGCAAGTTTCTAAGTAAGTGAGAATGCAAGTAAGCACGTTAACAATTATCTAAGTAAGAAATAAATTAAGTAATTACGTAAATAACCTAAGTAAGCAAGGAAGCAAGTAACTAAGTAACTGAGAATGCATGTCAGTATAATTACAATTATGTGAGTAAGAATGTAAGTAAGTACTTAACTAATGTCCTAGGTTAGCAAGTAAGCGAGTAAGTTAGTAAATGGTAACCTAAGTAAGTACATTAACAATTACCTAACTATGAATGAAAATAAATAAGTACGTAAATAATGATCTAACATGGCAAGGAAGCGAGAAACTAAGAGAAAATGCAAATTTGTACATTAACAATTATCTAAGTAAGAACGTAATTAAGTACGTAAATAATGACCTAAGTAAGCAAGGATGCAAGTTTCTAAGTAAGTGAGAATGCAAGTAAGCACGTTAACAATTATCTAAGTAAGAAATAAATTAAATAATTACGTAAATAATGACCTAAAGTAAGCAAGGAAGCAAGCAACTAACTAAGTAACTGAGAATGCATGTCAGTATAGTTACAATTATGTGAGTAAGAATGTAAGTAAAGTACTTAACTAATGTCCTAGGTTAGCAAGTAAGCGAGTAAGTTAGTAAATGGTAACCTAAGTAAGTACATTAACAATTACCTAACTATGAATGAAAAAAAATAAAGTACGTAAATAATGATCTAACATGGCAAGGAAGCGAGAAACTAAGAGAAAATGCAAATTTGTACATTAACAATTATCTAAGTAAGAACGTAATTAAGTACGTAAATAATGACCTAAGTAAGCAAGGATGCAAGTTTCTAAGTAAGTGAGAATGCAAGTAAGCACGTTAACAATTATCTAAGTAAGAAATAAATTAAGTAATTACGTAAATAATGACCTAAGTAAGCAAGGAAGCAAGTAACTAAGTAACTGAGAATGCATGTCAGTATAGTTACAATTATGTGAGTAAGAATGTAAGTAAGTACTTAACTAATGTCCTAGGTTAGCAAGTAAGCGAGTAAGTTAGTAAATGGTAACCTAAAATAATAAATTAAGTACATTAACAATTATCTATCTATGAATGAAAAAAATAAAAGTAAGTACGTAAATAATGATCTAACATGGCAAGGAAACGAGAAAAAAGAAGAGAAAATGCAAATTTGTACATTAACAATTATCTAAGTAAGAACGTAATTAAATTACGTAAATAATGACCTAAGTAAGCAAGGGTGCAAGTTTCTAAGTAAGTGAGAATGCAAGTAAGCACGTTAACAATTATCTAAGTAAGAAATAAATTAAAAAATAATTACGTAAATAATGACCTAAGTAAGCAAGGAAGCAAGTAACTAAGTAAGTGAGAATGCATGTCAGTATAGTTACAATTATGTGAGTAAGAATGTAAGTAAGTACTTAACTAATGTCCTAGGTTAGCAAGTAAGCGAGTAAGTTAGTAAATGGTAACCTAAGTAAGTACATTAACAATTACCTAACTATGAATGAAAATAAATAAGTACGTAAATAATGATCTAATTTGGCAAGGGAAGAAGTGAGAAACTAAGAAAAAATGCAAATAAAGTAAAAATGCAAATTTGTACATTAACAATTATCTAAGTAAGAAGAACGTAACGTAATTAAGTACGTAAATAATGACCTAAGTAAGCAAGGATGCAAGTTTCTAAGTAAGTGAGAATGCAAGTAAGCACGTTAACAATTATCTAAGTAAGAAATAAATTAAAGTAATTACGTAAATAATGACCTAAGTAAGCAAGGAAGCAACTAACTAAGTAACTGAAATGCATGTCAGTATAGTTACAATTATGTGAGTAAGAATGTAAGAATGTAAATGTAAGTAACTAAACTAAATGTCCTAGGTTAGCAAGTAAGCGAGTAAGTTAGTAAATAAATAACCTAAGTAAGTACATTAACAATTATCTATCTAGGAAAAAAAAATAAATAAGTACGTAAATAATGATCTAATTTGGCAAGGAAACGAGAAATAAGAGAAAATGCAAATTTTGTACATTAACAATTATCTAAGTAAGAACGTAATTAAGTACGTAAATAATGACCTAAGTAAGCAAGGATGCAAGTTTCTAAGTAAGTGAGAATGCAAGTAAGCACGTTAACAATTATCTAAGTAAGAAATAAATTAAGTAATTACGTAAATAATGACCTAAGTAAGCAAGGAAGCAAGCAACTAACTAAGTAAGAGAATGCATGTCAGTATAATTACAATTATGTGAGTAAGAATGTAAGTAAGTACTTAACTAATGTCCTAGGTTAGCAAGTAAGCGAGTAAGTTAGTAAATACTAACCTAAGTAAGTAAGTACATTAACAATTACCTAACTATGAATGAAAATAAATAAGTACGTAAATAATGATCTAACATTGCAAGGAAGCGAGAAACTAAGAGAAAATGCAAATTTGTACATTAACAATTATCTAAGTAAGAACGTAATTAAGTACGTAAATAATGACCTAAGTAAGCAAGGATGCAAGTTTCTAAGTAAGTCAGAATACAAGTAAGCACGTTAACAATTATCTAAGTAAGAAATAAATTAAGTAATTACGTAAATAATGACTAAGTAAGCAAGGAAGCAAGTAACTAAGTAACTGAGAATGCATGTCAGTATAATTACAATTATGTGAGTAAGAATGTAAGTAAGTACTTAACTAATGTCCTAGGTTAGCAAGTAAGCGAGTAAGTTAGTAAATACTAACCTAAGTAAGTACATTAACAATTACCTAACTATGAATGAAAATAAATAAGTACGTAAATAATGATCTAAGATTGGCAAGGAAGCGAGAAACTAAGAGAAAATGCAAATTTGTACATTAACAATTATCTAAGTAAGAACGTAATTAAGTACGTAAATAATGACCTAAGTAAGCAAGGATGCAAGTTTCTAAGTAAGTCAGAATACAAGTAAGCACGTTAACAATTATCTAAGTAAGAAATAAATTAAGTAATTACGTAAATAATGACCTAAGTAAGCAAGGAAGCAAGTAACTAAGTAAGTGAGAATGCATGTCAGTATAGTTACAATTGAGAGTAATGAATGTAAGTAAGTACTTAACTAATGTCCTAGGTTAGCAAGTTAGCGAACAATACCTTACTAGTCACTTACTTAGGTTACTATTTACTTACTGATTCGCTTCCTTGGTAACTTAGGTCATAATTTACGAACTTAGTTAACTTCTTACTTAGATATTTGTTAATGTACTAAGTTATATTCTCACTAACTTAGATACTTGTTTCCCTCTTTACTTAGGTCATTATTTACCTATCTACCTACTTTCTTTCTTACTAAGATAGTTTTTAATGTACTTAGTTACATTGTCACTTACTTAGGTTACTATTTACTTACTGATTCGCTTCCTTGGTAACTTAGGTCATTATTTACGAACTTAGTTAACTTCTTACTTAGATATTTGTTAATGTTGAAACTTATATTTTAGTCACTAACTTAGATACTTGTTTCCCTTTTACTTAATTCGGTTCCTTCATTATTTACTTATCTTAGATACATTTTTTTCTTTAACTTATGTACTTAGATAGATTTTTAATGTACTTAGTTACATTGTCACTTACATAGGTTACTATTTACTTACTGATTCGCTTCCTTGGTAACTTAGGTCATTATTTACGAACTTACTTACTTTCTTACTTAGATATTTGTTAATGTTGAAACTTATATTCTTACTAACTTAGATACTTGTTTCCCTCTTTACTTATGTCATTATTTACCTATCTACCTACTTTCTTTCTTACTAAGATAGTTTTTAATGTACTTAGTTAAATTGTCACTTACTTAGGTTACTATTTACTTACTGATTCGCTTCCTTGGTAACTTAGGTCATTATTTACGAACTTACTTACTTTCTTACTTAGATATTTGTTAATGTTGAAGTTATATTCTCACTAACTTAGATACTTGTTTCCCTCTTTACTTAGGTCATTATTTACCTATCTACCTACTTTCTTTCTTACTAAGATAGTTTTTAATGTACTTAGTTACATTGTCACTTACTTAGGTTACTATTTACTTACTGATTCGCTTCCTTGGATTCTTACTTGAAAAATTTCTACTGTACCAACTTATATTGTCACTTAGGTACTTTTCCCTGAACTTAATTACTTTACTTAGATATTTGTTAATGTTGTTACCCTTTACTTAGATTCTTTTATTTACCTATTACCTACTTACTTTTCTTACTAAGATAGTTTTTAATATTTAGTTATTTCCTTCCTTGGTATTACTACGGATTTACTGATTCGCTTCCCTTTACTTACTTTCTTACTTAGATATTTGTTAATGTTGAAACTTATATTCTTACTAACTTAGATACTTGTTTCCCTCTTTACTTATGTCATTATTTACCTATCTACCTACTTTCTTTCTTACTAAGATAGTTTTTAATGTACTTAGTTACATTGTCACTTACTTAGGTTACTATTTACTTACTGATTCGCTTCCTTGGTAACTTAGGTCATTATTTACGAACTTACTTACTTTCTTACTTAGATATTTGTTAATGTTGAAACTTATATTCTTACTAACTTAGATACTTGTTTCCCTCTTTACTTAGGTCATTATTTACCCTATCTACTTTCTTTCTTACTAAGATAGTTTTTAATGTACTTAGTTAAATTGTCACTTACTTAGGTTACTATTTACTTACTGATTCGCTTCCTTGGTAACTTAGGTCATAATTTACGAACTTAGTTAACTTCTTACTTAGATATTTGTTAATGTACTAAGTTATATTCTCACTAACTTAGATACTTGTTTCCCTCTTTACTTAGGTCATTATTTACCTATCTACCTACTTTCTTTCTTACTAAGATAGTTTTTAATGTACTTAGTTAAATTGTCACTTACTTAGGTTACTATTTACTTACTGATTCGCTTCCTTGGTAACTTAGGTCATTATTTACGAACTTAGTTAACTTCTTACTTAGATATTTGTTAATGTTGAAACTTATATATTCTAACTTAGATACTTGTTTCCCTCTTTACTTAGGTCATTATTTACCTATCTACCTACTTTCTTTCTTACTAAGATAGTTTTTAATGTACTTAGTTAAATTGTCACTTACTTAGGTTACTATTTACTTACTGATTCGCTTCCTTGGTAACTTAGGTCATTATTTACGAACTTACTTACTTTCTTACTTAGATATTTGTTAATGTTGAAACTTATATTCTTACTAACTTAGATACTTGTTTCCCTCTTTACTTAGGTCATTATTTACCTATCTACCTACTTTCTTTCTTACTAAGATAGTTTTTAATGTACTTAGTTACATTGTCACTTACTTAGGTTACTATTTACTTACTGATTCGCTTCCTTGGTAACTTAGGTCATAATTTACGAACTTAGTTAACTTCTTACTTAGATATTTGTTAATGTTGAAACTTATATTCTCACTAACTTAGATACTTGTTTCCCTCTTTACTTAGGTCATTATTTACCTATCTACCTACTTTCTTTCTTACTAAGATAGTTTTTAATGTACTTAGTTAAATTGTCACTTACTTAGGTTATTTTACTTACTGATTCCTTCTTAGAACTTACTATTTACTTTACTTCTTAATTTGTTGATCGCTTATTTCTCACTAACTTAGGGTCATTATTTTGGGTCATTATTTTACTTATTCTACTTACTTTTTTACTTACTTTACTTAGATATTTGTTAATGTACTGAAACTTATATTCTTACTAACTTAGATACTTGTTTCCCTCTTTACTTAGGTCATTATTTACCTATCTACCTACATTCTTTCTTACTAAGATAGTTTTTAATGTACTTAGTTACATTCTCACTTACATACGTTACTATTTACTTACTGATTCGCTTCCTTGGTAACTTAGGTCATTATTTACGAACTTACTTACTTTCTTACTTAGATATTTGTTAATGTTGAAACTTATATTCTTACTAACTTAGATACTTGTTTCCCTCTTTACTTATGTCATTATTTACCTATCTACCTACTTTCTTTCTTACTAAGATAGTTTTTAATGTACTTAGTTACATTCTCACTTACTTAGGTTACTATTTACTTACTGATTCGCTTCCTTGGTAACTTAGGTCATTATTTACGAACTTAGTTACATTCTTACTTAGATATTTGTTAATGTACTAACTTATATTCTCACTAACTTAGATACTTGTTTCCCTCTTTACTTAGGTCATTATTTTACCCATCTATCTTTCTTTTCTTAGATAGTTTTTACTAAGATAGTTTTAATGTACTTACTTACTTAAATTGTCTGATTCTTACCTTTACTTAGGCACATTTTACTTATTTCTTCTTAGATATTTGTTAATGTTGGTAACTAACTTAGGTCATAATTTACGTCAACTTAGTTAACTTTTTCTTACTTAGATATTTTTTGATGTACTTCTCCGTTATATTCTCACTTACTTACATTGCTGTTTCCCTTTTTACTTAGGTCATTATTTTAGACCTATCTATTTTTATTTTTCTTACTAAGATAGTTTTTAATGTTACTTAGTTAAATTGTCACTTACTTAGGTTACTATTTACTTACTGATTCGCTTCCTTTAATTAACTTAGGTCATTATTTACGAACTTAGTTTTGATCTTTCCTTGCCCACTTTAGATATTTGTTTGTTAATGTAACTTATATTCTCACTTTTAGATACTTGTTTCCCTCTTTTACTTAATTATTTATCTTACCTACTTTCTTTCTTACTAAGATAGTTTTAATGTACTTAGTTACATTCTCACTTACTTAGGTTACTATTTACTTACTGATTCGCTTCCTTGGTAACTTAGGTCATTATTTACGAACTTACTTACTTTCTTACTTAGATATTTGTTAATGTTGAAACTTATATTCTTACTAACTTAGATACTTGTTTCCCTCTTTACTTAGGTCATTATTTACCTATCTACTTACTTTCTTTCTTACTAAGATAGTTTTTAATGTACTTAGTTAAATTGTCACTTACTTAGGTTACTATTTACTTACTGATTCGCTTCCTTGGTAACTTAGGTCATTATTTACGAACTTACTTACTTTCTTACTTAGATATTTGTTAATGTTGAAACTTATATTCTTACTAACTTAGATACTTGTTTCCCTCTTTTTACCAAGGTCATTATTTTACCTATCTACCTCGCTTCTTTCTTACTAAGATAGTTTTAATGTACTTTCTTAAATTGTCACTTACTTAGGTTACTATTTAGGCTTACTGATTCCTTTCCTTTGTTCCCTTTTACTTATGTCCTTAATTACCTTATTATCCTAAAATTCTTTTTTACTAAGATATTTTTAATGTAATTAGTTAAATTAAATTCTCACTAACTTACTTACTGATTTGCTCTTCCCTAGTAACTTAGGTCATTATTTTACCCATTTCATACTTTCTTTCTTTACTTACTAAGATAATTTTTGTTTTACTTAATCTTTTTAATTTACTTAGTCATTATATTTTTTCACTTACTTAGGTAGTTTTTTTCTGTTTGCTTACTGATTCCTTATTTAACTTTGGTTATGGTTTGGTAATTATTACTTTCTTACTTAGATATTTGTTAATGTTGAAACTTATATTCTTACTAACTTAGATATTTGTTTCCCTCTTGTCCTAGGTGCCATTAACTACCCATCTACCTAAGCTCTCTTTTCTTTTACTAAGATATAGTTTTTAATGTACTTAGTTACATTGTCACTTACTTAGGTTACTATTTACTTACTGATTCGCTTCCTTGGTAACTTAGGTCATTATTTACGAACTTACTTAACTTCTTACTTAGATATTTGTTAATGTACTAACTTATATTCTTACTAACTTAGATACTTGTTTCCCTCTTTACTTAGGTCATTATTTACCTATCTACCTACTTTCTTTCTTACTAAGATAGTTTTTAATGTACTTAGTTACATTGTCACTTACTTAGGTTACTATTTACTTACTGATTCGCTTCCTTGGTAACTTAGGTCATTATTTACGAACTTACTTAATTTCTTACTTAGATATTTGTTAATGTTGAAACTTATATTCTTACTAACTTAGATACTTGTTTCCCTCTTTACTTAGGTCATTATTTACCTATCTACCTACTTTCTTTCTTACTAAGATAGTTTTTAATGTACTTAGTTACATTGTCACTTACATAGGTTACTATTTACTTACTGATTCGCTTCCTTGGTAACTTAGGTCATTATTTACGAACTTACTTACTTCTTACTTAGATATTTGTTAATGTTGAAACTTATATTCTTACTAACTTAGATACTTGTTTCCCTCTTTACTTAGGTCATTATTTACCTATCTACCTACTTTCTTTCTTACTAAGATAGTTTTTAATGTACTTAGTTAAATTGTCACTTTTACTTTTCATTAGATATTTTTTGTTTCCATTTACTAATTTTAAATTATTTTTAACTGATTCATAACTTACTTCCTTATAAACTTAGGTTTCCATAATTTTACTGATCTTTTACTTAAACTTTCTTTTTTAGATATTGTTAATTTAAATTAAAAATTATATTCTCACTAACTTAGATACTTGTTTCCCTCTTTACTTAGGTCATTATTTACCTATCTACTTACTTTCTTTCTTACTAAGATAGTTTTTAATGTACTTAGTTAAATTGTCACTTACTTAGGTTACTATTTACTTACTGATTCGCTTCCTTGGTAACTTAGGTCATTATTTACGAACTTAATTACTTTCTTACTTAGATATTTGTTAATGTTGAAACTTATATTCTTACTAACTTAGATACTTGTTTCCCTCTTTACTTAGGTCATTATTTACCTATCTACCTACTTTCTTTCTTACTAAGATAGTTTTTAATGTACTTAGTTAAATTGTCACTATCCGCCATACTATTACTATTTACTTACTGATTCTGCTTCCTTGGTAACTTAGGTCATTAATTTTCTACTTACTTACTTTCTTACTTAGATATTTGTTAATGTTGAAACTTATATTCTTACTAACTTAGATACTTGTTTCCCTCTTTACTTATGTCATTATTTACCTATCTACCTACTTTCTTTTCTTACTAAGATAGTTTTTAATGTTTAGTTTCTTTTCATCTCAATAACTCTAGGGTTACTATTTTACTTACTGATTCCTTCCTTTATGCAAACTTATAGTTAAAGGGTTATTATTTAGTGAACTTACTTTTTTTACCTAGATTTTTGTTTGATGTTTCTTCCCTATGTTCTTATATTCTTACCAACTTTGTTTACTTGTTTCCTTTTAATTCCTTATGTTTTTATTTACCTATTTGTTTCTTCTTCTTTCTTACTTAGATAGTTTTTTTTCCCACTTAGTTAATTTGTTGTTTGACTTACTATTTACTTATTTTTCCTTAGTATTTTTCCTTGGTCATTTACAAGCATTTCTACTAACTTATTTACTGATTTACTTTTTAGATATTTTTTTTAAATGTTCCAAACTTTTATATTCTTTTCCCCCAGATACTTGTTTCCCTCTTTACTTAAATCATTATTTTTTGCCATACCTTGGGTTCTTTTACTAAGATAGTTTTTAATGTACTTAGTTAAATTGTCACTTACTTAGGTTACTATTTACTTACTGATTCGCTTCCTTGGTAACTTAGGTCATTATTTACGAACTTAGTTAAATTCTTACTTAGATATTTGTTAATGTACTAAGTTATATTCTCACTAACTTAGATACTTGTTTCCCTCTTTACTTAGGTCATTATTTACCTATCTACCTACTTTCTTTCTTACTAAGATAGTTTTTAATGTACTTACTTACATTGTCACTTACTTAGGTTACTATTTACTTACTGATTCGCTTCCTTGGTAACTTAGGTCATTTCTTACGAAACATTTTTAAGTTAAATTTTTACTTAGATATTTGTTTATGCTAAACTTATATTCTTACCAACTTAGATACTTGTTTCCCTTTTTTTAGGTTACTTAGGTCATTATTTCACCTATCTTCCTACTTTCTTTCTTACCTTCGTAGATAGTTTTTAATGTACTTAGTTACATTGTCACTTACTTAGGTTACTATTTACTTACTGATTCGCTTCCTTGGTAACTTAGGTCATTATTTACGAACTTACTTACTTTCTTACTTAGATATTTGTTAATGTTGAAACTTATATTCTCACTAACTTAGATACTTGTTTCCCTCTTTACTTAGGTCATTATTTACCTATCTACCTACTTTCTTTCTTACTAAGATAGTTTTTAATGTACTTAGTTACATTCTCACTTACATAGGTTACTATTTACTTACTGATTCGCTTCCTTGGTAACTTAGGTCATTATTTACGAACTTACTTACTTTCTTACTTAGATATTTGTTAATGTTGAAACTTATATTCTTACTAACTTAGATACTTGTTTCCCTCTTTACTTAGGTCATTATTTACCTATCTACCTACTTTCTTTCTTACTAAGATAGTTTTTAATGTACTTAGTTAAATTGTCACTTACTTAGGTTACTATTTACTTACTGATTCGCTTCCTTGGTAACTTAGGTCATAATTTACGAACTTAGTTAAATTCTTACTTAGATATTTGTTAATGTACTAAGTTATATTCTCACTAACTTAGATACTTGTTTCCCTCTTTACTTAGGTCATTATTTACCTATCTACCTACTTTCTTTCTTACTAAGATAGTTTTAATGTACTTAGTTAAATTGTCACTTACTTAGGTTACTATTTACTTACTGATTCGCTTCCTTGGTAACTTAGGTCATTATTTACGAACTTAGTTAAATTCTTACTTAGATATTTGTTAATGTTGAAACTTATATTCTCACTAACTTAGATACTTGTTTCCCTCTTTACTTAGGTCATTATTTACCTATCTACCTACTTTCTTTCTTACTAAGATAGTTTTTTAATGTACTTAGTTAAATTGTCTCCACATTACTTAGTTACTATTTACTTACTGATTCCTTCCTTGGTAACTTAGGTCATTATTTTACAAACTTACTTACTTACTCTCTTCTTACTTAGATATTTGTTAATGTTGAAACTTATATTCTCACTAACTTAGATACTTGTTTCCCCTTTTACTTATGTCATTATTTACCTATCTACCTTTTCTTTCTTACTTAGATAGTTTTTTTAATGTACTTAGTTAAATTGTCCTTACTTTCAGGTTACTATTTACCCTACTGATTCTGTTTCCTTGGTAACTTAGTCATTATTTCATGCTGAGAACTTACTTTTTTCTTACTTAGATATTTGTTAATGTTGAAACTTATATTCTTACTAACTTAGATACTTGTTTCCCTCTTTACTTAGGTCATTATTTACCTATCTACCTACTTTCTTTCTTACTAAGATAGTTTTTAATGTACTTAGTTAAATTGTCACTTACTTAGGTTACTATTTACTTACTGATTCGCTTCCTTGGTAACTTAGGTCATAATTTACGAACTTAGTTAACTTCTTACTTAGATATTTGTTAATGTACTAAGTTATATTCTCACTAACTTAGATACTTGTTTCCCTCTT
>CM022676.1:37138-56682 GCA_012295275.1 Chrysomallon squamiferum
ACTTAGATATTTGTTAATGTTGAAACTTATATTCTTACTAACTTAGATACTTGTTTCCCTCTTTACTTAGGTCATTATTTACCTATCTACCTACTTTCTTTCTTACTAAGATAGTTTTTAATGTACTTAGTTACATTGTCACTTACATAGGTTACTATTTACTTACTGATTCGCTTCCTTGGTAACTTAGGTCATTATTTACGAACTTACTTACTTTCTTACTTAGATATTTGTTAATGTTGAAACTTATATTCTTACTAACTTAGATACTTGTTTCCCTCTTTACTTAGGTCATTATTTACATATCTACCTACTTTCTTTCTTACTAAGATAGTTTTTAATGTACTTAGTTAAATTGTCACTTACTTAGGTTACTATTTACTTACTGATTCGCTTCCTTGGTAACTTAGGTCATAATTTACGAACTTAGTTCAATTTCTTACTTAGATATTTGTTAATGTTGAAACTTATATTCTTACTAACTTAGATACTTGTTTCCCTCTTTACTTAGGTCATTATTTACCTATCTACTTACTTTCTTTCTTACTAAGATAGTTTTTAATGTACTTAGTTAAATTGTCACTTACTTAGGTTACTATTTACTTACTGATTCGCTTCCTTGGTAACTTAGGTCATTATTTACGAACTTACTTAAATTCTTACTTAGATATTTGTTAATGTTGAAACTTATATTCTCACTAACTTAGATACTTGTTTTCCCTTTGATTTTAGATTTTTTTATTTACTTTAGGTCATTTATTTAATTTACTTACTAAATTAATTTTCTTACTAAGTTATTAGTTTTAATGTGAAAAATTGTCATTTCTTACTTAGGTTACTATTTACTTACTGATTTCTTCCTTTTGTAACTTAGGTCATTATTTATGAACTTACTTTCTTTTCTCTTACTTTAGATATTTGTTAATGTTTTATTATATTCTCACTAACTTAGATACTTTGTTTTTTTCCTTTACTTAGGTCATTATTGTCACTTTCTTTTCTTACTAAGATAATTTTTAATGTACTTAGTTAAATTGTCACTTACTTAGGTTACTATTTACTTACTGATTCGCTTCCTTGGTAACTTAGTTCATTATTTACGAACTTACTTACTTTCTTACTTAGATATTTGTTAATGTTGAAACTTATATTCTTACTAACTTAGATACTTGTTTCCCTCTTTACTTAGGTCATTATTTACCTATCTACTTACTTTCTTTCTTACTAAGATAGTTTTTAATGTACTTAGTTACATTGTCACTTACATAGGTTACTATTTACTTACTGATTCGCTTCCTTGGTAACTTAGGTCATTATTTACGAACTTACTTACTTTCTTACTTAGATATTTGTTAATGTTGAAACTTATATTCTTACTAACTTAGATACTTGTTTCCCACTTTTTTACTTAGGTCATTATTTACCCATACTTACATTTCTTTTCTTTCTTACTAAGATAGTTTTTAATGTACTTAGTTAAATTGTCACTTACTTAGGTTACTATTTACTTACTGATTCGCTTCCTTGGTAACTTAGGTCATTATTTACGAACTTTCTTACTTTCTTACTTAGATATTTGTTAATGTTGAAACTTATATTCTTACTAACTTAGATACTTGTTTCCCACTTCTTTACTTAGGTCATTATTTTACCTATTCTACTTACTTTTCTTTTACTTACTAAGATAGTTTTTTAATGTACTTAGTTATATTGTCACTTTACTTTAGGTTAGGTTACTATTTTTACTTTTACTGATCTGCTTCCTTGGTAACTTTAGGTCATTATTTTACGAACTTAGTTACTTTTTCTTACTTTTAGATATTTGTTAATGTTGAAACTTATATTCTTACTAACTTAGATACTTTTTTCCCCCTTTTTTACTTAGGTCATTATTTACCTATTTACCTACTTTTTTTTTTTACTTAAGATAGTTTTTAATTTAATTACTTAGTTAAATTGTCATTCTACCAACTTAGGTTACTATTTAGGTCATTATTTTTTAATTGATCTTTGCTTCCTTTGGTAACTTAGGTCATTATTTTACATGAACTTACTTATTTTCTTACTTAGATATTTGTTAATGTTGAAACTTTATATTCTCACTAACTTAGATATTTGTTTTTCCCTATATTTTTACTTTTATTTCATTATTTACCATTATTTACATATCTACTTATTTCTTTCTTACTAAGATAGTTTTTTTAATGTAATTTTAGTTATATTGTCACTTTACATAGGTTACTATTTTATTTACTTACTGATCTGCTTCCTTTGGTAACTTAGGTCATTATTTTTATGAAACTTTTTAAACTTTCTTACTTAGATATTTGTTAATGTTGAAACTTATATTCTTACTAACTTAGATACTTGTTTCCCACTTTACTTAGGTCATTATTTACCTATCTACCTACTTTCTTTCTTACTAAGATAGTTTTTAATGTACTTAGTTAAATTGTCACTTACTTAGGTTACTATTTACTTACTGATTCGCTTCCTTGGTAACTTAGGTCATTATTTACGAACTTACTTACTTTCTTACTTAGATATTTGTTAATGTTGAAACTTATATTCTTACTAACTTAGATACTTGTTTCCCTCTTTACTTAGGTCATTATTTACCTATCTACTTACTTTCTTTCTTACTAAGATAGTTTTTAATGTACTTAGTTATATTGTCACTTACATAGGTTACTATTTACTTACTGATTCGCTTCCTTGGTAACTTAGGTCATTATTTACGAACTTACTTACTTTCTTACTTAGATATTTGTTAATGTTGAAACTTATATTCTTACTAACTTAGATACTTGTTTCCCTCTTTACTTAGGTCATTATTTACCTATCTACCTACTTTCTTTCTTACTAAGATAGTTTTTAATGTACTTAGTTAAATTGTCACTTACATAGGTTACTATTTACTTACTGATTCGCTTCCTTGGTAACTTAGGTCATTATTTATGAACTTACTTACTTTCTTACTTAGATATTTGTTAATGTTGAAACTTATATTCTTACTAACTTAGATACTTGTTTCCCTCTTTACTTAGGTCATTATTTTTACCATCTACCTTCTACCTACTTTCTTTCTTACTAAGATAGTTTTTAATGTACTTAGTTAAATTGTCACTTACTTAGGTTACTATTTACTTACTGATTCGCTTCCTTGGTAACTTAGGTCATAATTTACGAACTTAGTTAACTTCTTACTTAGATATTTGTTAATGTACTAACTTATATTCTCACTAACTTAGATACTTGTTTCCCTCTTTACTTAGGTCATTATTTACCTATCTACCTACTTTCTTTCTTACTAAGATAGTTTTTAATGTACTTAGTTAAATTGTCACTTACTTAGGTTACTATTTACTTACTGATTCGCTTCCTTGGTAACTTAGGTCATTATTTACGAACTTAGTTAAACTTTCTTACTTAGATATTTGTTAATGTTGAAACTTATATTCTTACTAACTTAGATACTTGTTTCCCTCTTTACTTAGGTCATTATTTACCTATCTACTTACTTTCTTTCTTACTAAGATAATTCTTAATGTACTTAGTTATATTGTCACTTACATAGGTTACTATTTCTTACTGATTTAATTTACTTCCCTTTGGTAACTTAGGTCATTATTTACGAACTTACTTATTTTACTACTTTTTACTTAGATATTTGTTAATGTTGAAACTTATATTTTACACTGAACTTAGATACTTGTTTCCCCTTTTATTTTAGGTCATTATTTACCTATCTACTTACTTTCTTTCTTACTAAGATAGTTTTTAATGTACTTAGTTACATTGTCACTTACATAGGTTACTATTTACTTACTGATTCGCTTCCTTGGTAACTTAGGTCATTATTTACGAACTTACTTACTTTCTTACTTAGATATTTGTTAATGTTGAAACTTATATTCTTACTAACTTAGATACTTGTTTCCCACTTTACTTAGGTCATTATTTTACTACATTAGGTTATTATTTATTTAAGATAGTTTTTTAATGTACTTAGTTATATTGTCATTTTACTTACTTTTTACCTTTATTAAGATAGATATTTTTTAATGTGAAACTTATATTCTTACTTTTAGATATTTGTCACTTACTTTAGGTTACTTATTATTTACTGATAAGATATTTTTAATGTAATTTAGTTAATTTAGGTCATATAGGTTTTACGAACTTACTTATTCATAATTTAATGAACTTACTTTTTTTTACTTAGATATTTGTTAATGTTGAAACTTATATTCTTACTAACTTAGATACTTGTTTCCCTTTTTACTTAGGTCATTATTTTACCCATTTATATCTACTTTTTTTTTCTTTCTTACTAAGATAGTTTTTTAATGTACTTAGTTAAATTGTCACTTACTTACTTAGGTTACTATTTACTTACTGATCTGCTTCCCTTGGTAACTTAGGTCATAATTTACGAACTTAATTTCTTATTTTTCTTACTTAGATATTTGTTAATGTTGAAACTTATATTCTTACTAACTTAGATACTTTTTCCCCCTTTTTACTTAGGTCATTTTTTACCTATTACTTACTTTTTTTTTCTTACTAAGATAGTTTTTAATGTAATTTAGTTACATTGTCACTTTACATAGGTTACTATTTTTTTTACTGATCTGCTTCCTTTAACTGAGGTCATTATTTTGGTAACTTACTTTCTTTCTTACTTAGATATTATTTAATGTTGAACTTTACTTAGATACTTGTTTACTTCTCTTATTTAGATATTTGTTAATGTTGAAACTTATTTTATTACTAAGATAGTTTTTAGATACTTGTTAAATTGTTTACTTACTTAGGTTATTATTTACCTATCTACTACTTTTATTTTTCTAACTAAGATATATTTTTAATGAACTTAGTTATATTGTCACTTAGATATTTGTTAATGTTAGGTTACTATTTACTTACTGATTCTTGTTTCCTTTGGTAACTTAGGTCATTATTTACGAACTTACTTACTTTCTTACTTAGATATTTGTTAATGTTGAAACTTATTTAAACTTTAGATACTTGTTTTCTTACTTAGGTTACTATTTACTTTACTGATTTTCTTTTGGTAACTTATTCATTATTTTTATTTACTTAGTTAAATTCTTACTTAGATATTTGTTAATTTTTTACTTATATTCTTACTTAACTTTAAATTGTGTTTAATTTACGAACTTATTTTAGGTTTTTTTTAGATATTTATTAATGTTTACTTATATTCTTACTTACTTAAGATTCTTTTTTTTGTACTTAGGTTATTTTTTTTTTTTACGAAATTTTTTAACTTAGTTTATTTCTTGCTTACTGATTTTTTACTTGTCATTTACTTATTTCTATTTTACTTACTGAGATTTTAATTGAACTTATTTCTTTATTTTTACGAACTTTACTGATTTACTTTTCTTACTTAGATATTTGTTAATGTTGAAACTTATATTCTTACTAACTTAGATGTTTTGTTTCCCCTTTTACTTTAGGTCATTTTTAATTTATCTACTTACTTTCTTTTCTTACTAAGATAGTTTTTAATGTACTTAGTTATATTGTCACTTACATAGGTTACTATTTACTTACTGATTCGCTTCCTTGGTAACTTAGGTCATTATTTACGAACTTACTTACTTTCTTACTTAGATATTTGTTAATGTTGAAACTTATATTCTTACTAACTTAGATACTTGTTTCCCTCTTTACTTAGGTCATTATTTACCTATCTACTTACTTTCTTTCTTACTAAGATAGTTTTTAATGTACTTAGTTATATTGTCACTTACATAGGTTACTATTTACTTACTGATTGCTTCCCTTGGTAACTTGGTCATTATTTTAATGAACTTTTACTTTTTCTTACTTAGATATTTGTTAATGTTGAAACTTATATTCTTACTAACTTAGATACTTGTTCCCCCTTTTTACTTAGGTCATTATTTACCTATCTACCTACTTTTCTTTTCTTACTAAGATATTTTTTTAATGTATTTAGTTAATTGTCACTTACTTAGGTAGGTTATTTACTTACTGATTCGCTTCCTTGGTAACTTAGGTCATTATTTACGAACTTACTTACTTTCTTACTTAGATATTTGTTAATGTTGAAACTTATATTCTTACTAACTTAGATACTTGTTTCCCTCTTTACTTAGGTCATTATTTACCTATCTACTTACTTTCTTTCTTACTAAGATAATTCTTAATGTACTTAGTTATATTGTCACTTACTTAGGTTACTATTTACTTACTGACTGATCTGCTTCCTTTGGTAACTTAGGTCATTCATCATTTACGAACTTTTACTTTACTTCTTACTTAGATATTTGTTAATGTTGAAACTTATATTCTTACTAACTTAGATACTTGTTTCCCTCTTTACTTAGGTCATTATTTACCTATCTACTTACTTTCTTTCTTACTAAGATAATTCTTAATGTACTTAGTTATATTGTCACTTACATAGGTTACTATTTACTTACTGATTCGCTTCCTTGGTAACTTAGGTCATTATTTACGAACTTACTTACTTTCTTACTTAGATATTTGTTAATGTTGAAACTTATATTCTTACTAACTTAGATACTTGTTTCCCTCTTTACTTAGGTCATTATTTACCTATCTACCTACTTTCTTTTTCTTTCTTTTTAAGATAGTTTTTTTTAATTTACTTAGTTTTAGTTATATTGTCACTTATTTAGGTTACTATTTACTTACTGATTCTGCTTCCCTTGGTAACTTAGGTCATTATTTACGAACTTACTTACTTTCTTTACTTAGATATTTGTTTGTTGAAACTTTATATTCTTACTTAGATATTTGTTAATGTTGAAACTTATATTCTTACTAACTTAGATATAGATACTTGTTTCCTTTTTACTTTAGGTCATTTTATTTTATTTATCTACTTACTTTTTTTTCTTACTAAGATACTTTTTTTTAATGTACTTTTTTTAGTTATTGTCATTTTTACTTAGGTTATTTATTTACTTACTGATTGATTTGCTTCCCTTGGTAACTTAGGTCATTATTTTTATGAACTTAGTTACTTTTTACTTAGATATTTGTTAATGTTGAAACTTATATTCTTACTAACTTAGATATTTTGTTTCCCCTCTTTTACTTAGGTCATTATTTACCTATATCTACCTACTTTCTTTTCTTACTAAGAACATTTTTAATGTACTTAGTTAAATTGTCACTTACATAGGTTTACTATTTACTTACTGATCTGCTTCCTTTGGTAACTTAGGTCATTATTTTTTACGAACTTATTTTACGAACTTACTTACTTTTTCTTACTTAGATATTTGTTAATGTTGAAACTTATATTCTTACTAACTTAGATACTTGTTTTTTACTTTACTTAGGTCATTTATTTACCTATCATCTACCTACTTTCTTTTTTTACTAAGATAGTTTTTTTTTAATGTACTTAGTTATATTGTCACTTACTTAGGTTACTATTTACTTACTGATTCGCTTCCTTGGTAACTTAGGTCATTATTTACGAACTTACTTACTTTCTTACTTAGATATTTGTTAATGTTGAAACTTATATTCTCACTAACTTAGATACTTGTTTCCCCTTTACTTAGGTCATTATTTACCTATCTACTTACTTTCTTTCTTACTAAGATAGTTTTTAATGTACTTAGTTATATTGTCACTTACTTAGGTTACTATTTACTTACTGATTCGCTTCCTTGGTAACTTAGGTCATTATTTACGAACTTACTTACTTTCTTACTTAGATATTTGTTAATGTTGAAACTTATATTCTTACTAACTTTAGATTATTTTTGTTTCCCCTTTTACTTTAGGTCATTATTTTTATTTATTTATTTACTTTTTCTTTCTTTCTTACTAAGATAGTTTTTTTAATGTAATTTTAGTTAAATTGTCACTTACATAGGTTACTATTTTTACTTACTGATTCTGCTTCCCTTGGTAACTTAGGTCATTATTACGAACTTATGAACTTACTTACTTTCTTACTTAGATATTTGTTAATGTTGAAACTTATATTCTTACTAACTTAGATAATTTTTTTCCCCCCTTTACTTAGGTCATTATTTTCATTATCTACTTCTACTTTTTTTTCTTACTAAGATAGTTTTTAATGTACTTAGTTACATTGTCACTTACTTAGGTTACTATTTACTTACTGATTCGCTTCCTTGGTAACTTAGGTCATTATTTACGAACTTACTTACTTTCTTACTTAGATATTTGTTAATGTTGAAACTTATATTCTTACTAACTTAGATACTTGTTTCCCTCTTTACTTAGGTCATTATTTACCTATCTACCTACTTTCTTTCTTACTAAGATAATTTTTAATGTACTTAGTTACATTGTCACTTACATAGGTTACTATTTACTTACTGATTCGCTTCCTTGGTAACTTAGGTCATTATTTACGAACTTACTTACTTTCTTACTTAGATATTTGTTAATGTTGAAACTTATATTCTTACTAACTTAGATACTTGTTTCCCCTTTTTACTTTTAGGTATTTTATTTACCTATTTCTTACTTCTTTTCTTTCTTACTAAGATAGTTTTTAATGTACTTAGTTAAATTGTCACTTACTTAGGTTACTATTTACTTACTGATTCTGCTTTCCTTGGTAACTTAGGTCATTATTTTACGAACTTTTTTTTTTTTCTTACTTAGATATTTGTTAATGTTGAAACTTATATTCTTACTAACTTAGATGTTTTGTTTCCCCTTTTTTTACTTAGGTCATTATTTACCTATCTACCTACTTTCTTTCTTACTAAGAAGATAGTTTTTAATAACTTAGTTTATATTGTCACTTACTTAGGTTAGGTTTAGGTTACTATTTACTTACTGATTGCTTCCTTGGTAACTTAGGTCATATTATTTTACGAACTTATTTTACTTTCTTTACTTAGATTTTTGTTAATGTTGAAACTTATATTCTTACTAACTTAGATACTTTTTTCCCTTTTACTTTATTTTCATTATTTACCTATTTTTACTTTCTTTCTTTCTTACTAAGATAGTTTTTAATGTACTTAGTTACATTGTCACTTACTTAGGTTACTATTTACTTACTGATTCGCTTCCTTGGTAACTTAGGTCATAATTTACGAACTTAGTTTACTTTCTTACTTAGATATTTGTTAATGTACTAAGTTATATTCTCACTAACTTAGATACTTTTTCCCCCTTTACTTAGGTCATTATTTATTTATCTATCTACCTACTTTCTTTCTTACTAAGATATTTTTTTAATGTAGTTTTAGTTTAAATTGTCACTTACATAGGTTTAGGTTTTATTTACTTTACTGATCTGCTTTCCTTGGTAACTTAGGTCATTATTTACGAACTTACTTACTTTCTTACTTAGATATTTGTTAATGTTGAAACTTATATTCTTACTAACTTAGATACTTGTTTCCCTCTTTACTTAGGTCATTATTTACCTATCTACTTACTTTCTTTCTTACTAAGATAGTTTTTAGATGTACTTAGTTACTTATTGTTAATTTACTTACTTAGGTTTACTATTTACTTACTGATCTGCTTCCTTTGGTAACTTAGGTCATTTTTTTACGAAACTTTTTATTTTACTTTCTTACTTAGATATTTGTTAATGTTGAAACTTATATTCTTACTAACTTAGATACTTGTTTTCCCTTTTTTACTTTTTATTATTTTATTTTACCCATCTACCTTTTTTTTTTCTTACTAAGATAGTTTTTAATGTACTTAGTTTTAGTTAAATTGTCACACTTTACTTAGGTTATTTTATTTATTTACTTACTGATTGCTTCCTTAGGTAACTTAGGTCATGAATTTTTACGAACTTACTTTTTACTTTTCTTATTTTAGATATTTGTTAATGTTGAAACTTATATTCTTACTAACTTAGATACTTGTTTCCCCTTTTTACTTAGGTTTATTTATTTTACCTATCTATTTTACTTTTTTTCTTTTTAAGATAGTTTTTAATGTAATTTAGTTAAATTTTGTTTACTTTTTAGGTTATTTATTTACTTACTGATTCTGCTTTCCTTGGTAACTTAGGTCATTTTTTTTACGAACTTTATTTTTACTTTTTTACTTAGATATTTGTTAATGTTGAAACTTATATTCTTACTAACTTAGATACTTGTTTCCCCCCTTTTTACTTAGGTTATTATTTTATATATCTACCTTTCTTTCTTTCTTACTAAGATTTTTTTAATGTACTTAGTTTAGTTAAATTGTCACTTACATAGGTTACTATTTACTTACTGATTCTGCTTCCCTTGGTAACTTAGGTCATTATTTTTTATGAACTTAGTTTATTTTTTACTTAGATATTTGTTAATGTTGAAAAACTTATATTTACTAACTTAGATACTTTTTTTTTTTTTACTTAGGGTTAGGTTTTTTTTTATTATATCTATTTACTTTTTTCTTACTAAGATTTTTAATGTATTTTAGTTAAATTGTCACTACTTTTATTTACTTACTGATTCTGCTTCCTTTGGTAACTTTAGGTCATTATTTATGAACTTTTTTACTTTCTTACTTTAGATATTTGTTAATGTTGAAACTTATATTCTTACTTAACTTAGATACTTGTTTCCCTTTTACTTAGGTCATTATTTACTATATCTACTTTTTTTTTTTCTTACTAAGATTTTTTTAATGTATTTATTTTATATTGTCACTTACTTAGGTTACTATTTACTTACTGATTCTGCTTCCTTGGTAACTTAGGGTCATTATTTACGAACTTACTTTTTTTTTTCTTACTTAGATATTTGTTAATGTTGAAACTTATATTCTTACTAACTTAGATACTTGTTTCCCTCTTTACTTAGGTCATTATTTACCTATCTACTTACTTTCTTTCTTACTAAGATAGATTTTTAATGTACTTAGTTAAATTGTCACTTACTTAGGTTACTATTTACTTACTGATTTGCTTCCCTTGGTAACTTTAGGTCATTATTTACGAACTTTTTACTTTTTTTACTTTATTATTTTTGTTGAAACTTATATTCTACTGAAACTTATACTTGTTTCCCTTTACTTTAATTTAGATACTTGTTTTTTTTTTTTTTTTTACTTAGTTTTTACTTTATTTATTTTATTTTTTTCCTTTAAACTTAGGTCATATTTCTTACTTTTTTTTAGATTTTGTTAATTTTTTTTTATTTACTTAAGATAGATTTTTAATTTACTTTAGTATTTTATTTAGTTTTTTTACTTACTTAGATAGGTACTTTTTTTATTTATTTTTTTTATTTTACTTCCTTGGTAACTTAGGTCATTATTTACGAACTTACTTACTTTCTTACTTAGATATTTGTTAATGTTGAAACTTATATTCTTACTAACTTAGATACTTGTTTCCCCCTTTACTTTTTTCTTTCATTTACATTTATTACCTATCTACCTATCTTTTTTTTCTTTTTTTTTTCTTAGTTTAAGATATTTTTTTTTAATGTACTTAGTTATATTGTCTAGGTTACTTAGGTTACTATTTACTTACTGATTCTGTTTCCTTTGTAACTTTTTAGGTCATTATTTACGAATTTTTTTTTTTTTTCTTTACTTAGATATTTGTTAATGTTGAAACTTTATATTCTTACTTAACTTAGATACTTTTTTTTTTTTACTATTTTTATTATTTATTTATTCTATCTTCTTTTTTTTTTTTACTAAGATTTTTTTTTTAATGTACTTAGTTAAATTGTCACTTACTTAGGTTACTATTTACTTACTGATTCGCTTCCTTGGTAACTTAGGTCATTATTTACGAACTTACTTACTTTCTTACTTAGATATTTGTTAATGTTGAAACTTATATTCTTACTAACTTAGATACTTGTTTCCCTCTTTACTTAGGTCATTATTTACCTATCTACCTACTTTCTTTCTTACTAAGATAGTTTTTAATGTACTTAGTTAAATTGTCACTTACTTAGGTTACTATTTACTTACTGATTCGCTTCCTTGGTAACTTAGGTCATTATTTACGAACTTATTTACTTTCTTACTTAGATATTTGTTAATGTTGAAACTTATATTCTTACTAACTTAGATACTTCCCCCCTTTTTTTTAGGTCATTATTTTATTATTTTACTTTTTTTTTTTCTTACTAAGATTTTTTAATTACTTTATTGTACTTACTTAGGTTACTATTTTACTTACTGATTTGCTTCCCTTGGTAACTTTTAGGTCATTATTTTATGAACTTACTTTTTTTTTACTTAGATATTTGTTAATGTTTGTTTATATTTATATTTACTTTTTACTTTTTTTTTTACTTAGGTTTTATTTTGATCATTTTATTTACTTATTTCTTACTTACTTAGATATTTTTAATTTACTTAGTTTACTTAGGTTTATTTTTTACTTTACTGATCTGTTTCCTTGGTCTTACTTATTTTATTTATTTTATTTTACTTAGATATTTGTTATTTTAATTTATTTATTTTAATTTTTACTTTTTACTATTTGTTTAGATTATTTTTTTTATTTTTTATTTTTTACTTACTTACTTTTTTTTATTTTTTATTATTTTTTTTTTCTTTTTTTTTTTTTTTTTTTTTTTTTACTTAGGTTACTATATTTACTTTAATTATTTTTTATAACTTTTTATTATTTTGAACTTAGATTTTACTTTTTTACTTAGATATTTGTTAATGTTGAAACTTATATTCTTTTAACTTAGATACTTGTTTCCCTTTTTTTATTTTTATTATTATTTACTTTATTTTTTTTTTTTTTTTTCTTACTAAGATTTTTTTTTTAATGTACTTAGTTACATTGTCACTTACTTAGGTTACTATTTACTTACTGATTCGCTTCCTTGGTAACTTAGGTCATTATTTACGAACTTACTTTTTCTTACTTAGATATTTGTTAATGTTGAAACTTATATTCTTACTAACTTAGATACTTGTTTCCCTCTTTACTTAGGTTAGGTCATTATTTATTTACATTACCTTTTTTTCTTTTTTTTTTTTTTTTAAGATATTTTTTTTAATGTAGTTTAGTTTATATTGTCACTTTTTTAGGTTTACTATTTACTTACTGATTGGCTTTTTTGGTAACTTAGGTATTATTTTACGAACTTATTTTTAGATTTTGTTATTTAGATATTTTGTTAATTTGAATATTTTATTTCTACTTAACTTAGATTTTTCCCCCCTTTTTACTTTTATTTCATTTTTTATTCTATCTTTTTTCTTTTTTTTCTTTTAAGTTTTTTTTTAATTTTTAGTTATTGTCACTACTATTTAGTTTTATTTTTACTTACTTGATTTTGCTTCCTTGGTAACTTAGGGTCATTATTTACGAACTTATTTAATTTTTTTTATTTTAGATATTTGTTAATGTTGAAACTTATATTCTTTACTAACTTAGATACTTGTTTCCCCTTTTTTACTTAGGTCATTATTTTACCTATCTACCTACTTTTTTTCTTATAAGAGTTTTTTTTAATGTAGTTTAATTTCATTCACATACTTAGGTTATTAGGTTACTATTTACTTACTGATCTGCTTCCTTGGTAACTTAGGTCATTATTTACGAACGAACTTTTTTTACTTTTCTTACTTAGATATTTGTTAATGTTGAAATTTATATTCTTTACTAACTTAGATACTTGTTTCCTTTTTTTTTTTATTTCATTATTTATTTACTTCTTACTACTTACTTTTTTTCTTACTAAGTTTTTTAATTTATTTTTTTATTTATGTTTTACTTACTTAGGGTTATTTATTTTTTACTGATTCTGCTTCCCTTGGTAACTTACTTTTATAATTTACGAACTTATTTACGAACTTTACTTTACTTACTTAGATATTTGTTAATGTTGAAACTTTATATTAACTTAACTTAGTTTACTTTTTTTCCCTTTTTTTTATTTGTTTTTCTTTACTTAGGTCATTATTTACCTATCTACCTACTTTCTTTTCTTACTAAGATAGTTTTTAATGTACTTAGTTTATTGTCACTTAGGTTAGGTTACTTTATTTATTATTTATTTATTTACTTACTGATTCTGCTTCCTTTGGTAACTTAGGTTATTTACGAACTTTTACGAACTTTACTTTAGATATTTGTTATTTTAGATATTTGTTAATATTGAAACTTATATTACTTACTTAACTTAGATTGTTTTGTTTCCCTCTTTTACTTATTTTTATTTATTTATTATTTTACTTTTTTTTTTTACTTTTAGTTTTTTAATGTACTTTATTTTATATTGTCACTTTTTATAGGTTTATTTATTTATTTACTTACTGATTAGCTTCCTTGGTAACTTACTTCATTATTTTTATGAACTTACTTTCTTATTTCTTACTTAGATATTTGTTAATGTTGAAACTTATATACTAACTTACTAACTTAGTTTGTTTCCCTTTTTTACTTAGGTCATATTTATTTACCATATCTACTTTTTTTTTTCTTACTAAGATAGTTTTTTAATGTACTTAGTTAAATTGTCACTTACATAGGTATTTTACTTACTTTTTTGATTCTGATTCCCTTCCTTGGTAACTTAGGTCATTATTTTACGAACTTACTTACTACTTTTATTTGTTAAATTTAGATATTTTGTTAATGTTGAAACTTATATTCTTACTTAACTTAGATATTTGTTTTTTTTTACTTAGGTCATTATTTTTATTTTTTTTTTTTTTTTACTTTCTTTCTTACTTAAGATTTTTTTTTTAACTTATTTTAGTTGTTATTGTTAGGTTTTACTTAGGTTACTTTTTACTTACTGATCTGCTTTTATTTTTGGTAACTTAGGTCATTATTTACGAACTTTTTTATTTCTTACTTAGATATTTGTTAATGTTGAAACTTATATATTCTTACTAACTTAGATACTTGTTTCCCCTTTTACTTAGGTCATTTTTTACCTATCTACTACTTTCTTTTTTTTTCTTACTAAGATAGTTTTTAATTACTTAGTTAAATTGTCACTTACTTAGGTTACTATTTATTTTACTGATGATTCTGCTTCCTTGGTAACTTAGGTCATTATTAGGAATTTATGAACTTTTTACTTACTTTACTTTTTTTTTTATTTTACTTATATTTGTTAACTTGTTGAAACTTTTATATTCTTACTTTAACTTGTTTTACTTACCTTTTACTTACTTTTTATTTCTTTATTTCTTTTTTTTTTTATTATTTACTTTTACTTTATTTTTTACTTTAAGATAGTTTTTTTAATGTTTTAGTTATATTTCACTTACTTTAGGTTACTATTTACTTACTGATTCTGCTTCTTTTTGACTTTTTTAGGTATTTTTTACGACTTTATTTTACTTTTATTTACTTAGATATTTGTTAATGTTGAAACTTTATATTCTTTTTAACTTAGATATTTTGTTTCCCCTTTTACTTTAGGTCATTTTTTATATTTTTTTTTTTCTTTTTACTAAGATAGTTTTTTTAAATACTTAGTTTATTTCATTGTCACTTACTTAGGTTACTATTTACTTACTGATCTGCTTCCTTGGTAACTTAGGTCATTATTTACGAACTTAGTTACTTCTTACTAGATATTATTTAGATATTTGTTAATATTGAAACTTATAATGTTGAAACTTATATTTTTCTTTTTAACTTAGTCATTAGATTTATTTTTTACTTTTTTTATTTTTTTTTTTTATTTTTTTTTATTTACTTTACTTTTTTTATTTTCTTTTTAAGATATTTTTTTTAATGTTACTTAGTTTATTTTTATTTTTTACTTAGGTTACTTTTTTACTTTACTGATTTGGTTTCCTTTTATTTTAACTTATTATTTTTACGAACTTATTTTTTTACTTTTCTTACTTAGATATTTGTTAATGTTGAAACTTATATTCTTTTAACTTAGATACTTTTTTGTTTTTTTTTTTTTTTTATTTTTTATTATTTTATTTTTTCTATTTTTTTTTTTTTCTTTCTTATTTTAAGATAGTTTTTAATGTTATTTAGTTTTATTTGTCACTTACTTAGGTTACTATTTATTTACTTACTGATCTGCTTCCCTTGGTAACTTAGGTCATTATTTACGAACTTACTTTTAATACTTAGATATTTGTTTATTTATTTGTTAATGTTGAAACTTATATATTCTTAGATACTTACTTGTTTACTTTTTCCCCTTTTACTTAGGTTTATATTTACTTATTTTCTTTTTTTTTTTACTAAGATAGTTTTTTTTTATTGTACTTAGTTTTACATTTTACTTACATAGGTTATTTATTTTTTTTTACTGATTTTTTCCTTGGGTCATTTAGGTCTTATAATTTTATTTAGAACTTTTATTTTTTTATTTAGATATTTAGATATTTGTTAATGTTGAAACTTATATTCTTACTTTAACTTACTTATTTGTTTCCTTTTACTTTTATTTTTTTTATTTTTTTATCTATTTTTACTTTTTTTTCTTACTAAGATAGTTTTTTTATTTTACTTAGTGTTATTGTCACTTACTTAGGTTATTTATTTTACTTACTGATTGCTTCCTTGGTAACTTAGGTCATTATTTTACGAACTTACTTTTTTTTTCTTTTACTTAGATATTTGTTAATGTTGAAACTTATATTCTTACTAACTTAGATACTTGTTTTGTTTCCCCTTTTTTATTTATTTACATTCATTATTTTTACTTTATCTACTTACTTTTTCTTTTTTAGTTTTAAGATAGTTTTTTTAATGTATTACTTAGTTAATTACTTACTTACTTACTTACTTTACTATTTACTTTTGATCTGCTTCCTTTGGTAACTTAGTTCATTATTTTTACTTATTTTTTATTTTTTTACTTATTTTACTTAGATATTTGTTAATATTGAAACTTTATATTTTTACTAACTTAGATTATTTTTTTTTATTTACTTTTATTTTTTATTTATTTTTTTTACTTTATTACTTTTTTTTTTAGTTTTAAGATAGTTTTTTAATTAGTTTTTAGTTATATTTACTTACTTTATTTACTTACTGAGGCTTCCTTGGTAACTTAGGTCATTATTTTTTTACGAACTTACTTTTTTTCTTACTTAGATATTTGTTAATGTTGAAACTTATATTCTTACTAACTTAGATACTTTGTTTCCCCTTTTACTTAGGTCATTATTTACCCATCTACCTACTTTTTTTTTTACTAAGATAGTTTTTAATTTTTTTTAATGTACTTACATAGGTTACTATATTGTTACTTATTTATTTAGGTTATTTATTTTATTTACGATACTGATTCTTGCTTTACTTGGTTATGTTTTTTTATTTATTTTACTTGAACTTTATTTTTTTTTTATTACTTAGATATTTGTTAATATTGAAACTTATATTCTTACTTAACTTAGTTATTTGTTTTTTTTTACTTTATTTTTTTTTTTTTATTTATTTTTATTTACTTTTTTTTTTTCTAGTTATTAAGATAGTTTTTTTTTAATACTTTTAGTTTTTTTATTGTCATTTTACTTAGGTTACTTTATTTACTTACTGATTTGGTTTCCTTTGGTAACTTATTTTATTATTTTTACGAACTTTTTATTTTTTACTTAGATATTTGTTAATATTGAAACTTATATTCTTACTAACTTAGATACTTTTTCCCTTTTTTACTTAGGTCATTATTTACCTATTACCTACTTTTCTTTTTCTTACTAAGATAGTTTTTAAATGTACTTATTATTGTCACTTACATAGGTTACTATTTTAGGTTACTATTTAGGTTACTTATTTACTTACTGATTTGGTAACTTCCTTGGTAACTTTAGGTTTGTTTATTTTATGAACTTACTTTAGATATTTTTTCTTACTTAGATATTTGTTAATGTTGAAATTTATATTCTACTTTTTAACTTATTTTATTTTTTTTATTTTTTACTTTTTTTTTTTTTTAGTTTTATTTTTTTTTTTTTTTTTTTTTTTACTAATTTAGTTTTTTTTAATTACTTAGTTTTATATTTTACTTTATTTAGTTTATTTATTTACTTACTGATTGCTTCCTTGGTAACTTTTTTTTTATTTTGAACTTTTTACTTTATATTTCTTATTTTAGATATTTGTTAATGTTGAAACTTTATATTCTTACTAACTTAGATACTTGTTTCCCCCTTTTACTTAGGTTATTATTTACCTATTCTTACTTTCTTTTCTTACTAAGATAGTTTTTAATGTACTTAGTTAAATTGTCACTTACTTAGGTTACTATTTATTTTTACTTACTGATCTGTTTCCTTTGGTAACTTAGGTCATTTATTTACGAACTTACTTTTTACTTAGATATTTGTTAACTTAGATATTTGTTAATGTTGAAACTTAGTTTATATTCTTACTAACTTTAGATACTTGTTTCCCTTTTTTACTTAGGTCATTATTTTACCTATATTACTTTATTTTTTTTTTCTTACTTAAGATAGTTTTTAATTACTTACTTTTACATTGTCACTTACTTAGGTAGGTTATTTATTTACTTACTGATTCGAGGCTTCCTTGGTAACTTAGGTCATTATTTTTACGACTTTTTTTTTTTTTTCTTACTTAGATATTTGTTAATGTTGAAACTTATATTCTTACTAACTTAGATACTTGTTTCCCTCTTTACTTAGGTCATTATTTACCTATCTACTTCTTTCTTTCTTACTAAGATAGTTTTTAATGTACTTAGTTACATTGTCACTTACATAGGTTACTATTTACTTACTGATTCGCTTCCTTGGTAACTTAGGTCATTATTTACGAATTATTTTACGACTTTACTTTTACTTTAGATATTTTTACTTAGATATTTGTTAATGTTGAAACTTTATATTCTTACTAACTTAGATACTTTGTTTTTTACTTTATTTTAGGTCATTATTTACCTATCTTTTTTACTTTTTTTTCTTACTAAGATAGTTTTTAATGTACTTAGTTAAATTGTCACTTACTTAGGTTACTATTTACTTACTGATTCGCTTCCTTGGTAACTTAGGTCATAATTTACGAACTTACTTACTTTCTTACTTAGATATTTGTTAATGTTGAAACTTATATTCTTACTAACTTAGATACTTGTTTCCCTCTTTACTTAGGTCATTATTTACCTATCTACCTACTTTCTTTCTTACTAAGATAGTTTTTAATGTACTTAGTTATATTGTCACTTACATAGGTTACTATTTACTTACTGATTCGCTTCCTTGGTAACTTAGGTCATTATTTACGAACTTACTTACTTTCTTACTTAGATATTTGTTAATGTTGAAACTTATATTCTTACTAACTTAGATACTTGTTTCCCTCTTTACTTAGGTCATTATTTACCTATCTACTTTTTTTTCTTACTAAGATAATTCTTAATGTACTTAGTTATATTGTCACTTACATAGGTTACTATTTACTTACTGATTCGCTTCCTTGGTAACTTAGGTCATTATTTACGAACTTACTTACATTCTTACTTAGATATTTGTTAATGTTGAAACTTATATTCTTACTAACTTAGATACTTGTTTCCCACTTTACTTAGGTATTTATTTACTTTTAGCAATACGTAACTGAACCAGTACAACAA
>CM022676.1:56882-76051 GCA_012295275.1 Chrysomallon squamiferum
TAACTAAGTACATTAAAAACTATCTTAGTAAGAAAGAAAGTAGGTAGATAGGTAAATAATGACCTAAGTAAAGAGGGAAACAAGTATCTAAGTTAGTAAGAATATAAGTTTCAACATTAACAAATATCTAAGTAAGAAAGTAAGTAAGTTCGTAAATAATGACCTAAGTTACCAAGGAAGCGAATCAGTAAGTAAATAGTAACCTATGTAAGTGACAATTTAACTAAGTACATTAAAAACTATCTTAGTAAGAAAGAAAGTAGGTAAATAGGTAAATAATGACCTAAGTAAAGAGGGAAACAAGTATCTAAGTTAGTAAGAATATAAGTTTCAACATTAACAAATATCTAAGTAAGAAGTTAAGTAAGTAAGTAAACATTAACAAATATCTAAGTAAGAAAGTAAGTAAAGAATCAGTAAGTAAATAAACCTAAGTAAGTAAATAGTAAACATTAAAAAAAAATCTTAAGTAAGAAAGAAAAAAAATAAGAAAGAAAGTAAGTAAGTAAATAAAAAAAGTAAGAGGGAAAAAGAAAGAAAGTAGGTAGAATATAAATAATAACAAATAAGTAAAAAGGGAAACAAGTATCTAAGTAAGTAAGAATATAAGTTTCAAATTATTAACAAATAGTAAAGTAAGAATTTAAGTAAGTTCGTAAAATAATGACCTAAGTTAAGGAAGGAATCAGAAAGTAAAAGTAAATAAAGTAACCTAAGTAAAGTAAAAAATTTAACTAAAAAAAAAAATTAGTAAGAAAGAAAGAAAGAAAGTAGGTAGATAGGTAAATAATGACCTAAGTAAAGAGGGAAACAAGTATCTAAGTTAGTGAGAATATAACTTAGTACATTAACAAATATCTAAGTAAGAATTTAACTAAGTTCGTAAATAATGACCTAAGTTACCAAGGAAGCGAATCAGTAAGTAAATAGTAACCTAAGTAAGTGACAATTTAACTAAGTACATTAAAAACTATCTTAGTAAGAAAGAAAGTAGGTAGATAGGTAAATAATGACCTAAGTAAAGAGGGAAACAAGTATCTAAGTTAGTAAGAATATAAGTTTCAACATTAACAAATAATCTAAGTAAGAAGGAAATTAAAAACAAAAGTATAAGTAAAGTAAAAATATAAATTAAGTAAAATTAACAAATATCTAAGTAAGAAAGTAATAAAACTAAATAAATAAATAACCTAATTAAAAAAAACTAAATAAGTAAAAAAAAATAAAGTAAAAAAACCTAAGTAAAATAATTAAAAATAGTAAGTAAAAGTACAAAAAATTATCTTAGTAAGAAAGAAAGTAATAGGTAAATAATGACCTAAGTAAAGAGGGAAACAAGTATCTAAGTTAGTAAGAATATAAGTTTCAACATTAACAAATATCTAAGTAAGAAAGTAAGTAAGTTCGTAAATAATGACCTAAGTTACCAAGGAAGCGAATCAGTAAGTAAATAGTAACCTATGTAAGTGACAATTTAACTAAGTACATTAAAAACTATCTTAGTAAGAAAGAAAGTAGATAGATAGGTAAATAATGACCTAAGTAAAGAGGGAAACAAGTATCTAAGTTAGTAGAGAATATAAGTTTCAACATTAACAAATATCTAAGTAAGAAATTTAAGTAAGTTCGTAAATAATGACCTAAGTTACCAAGGAAGCGAATCAGTAAGTAAATAGGAAGGAATCAGTAAGTACATTAAAAAAATAGTAAAAAGTAAAAAATTTAAATAATAAAACTAAGTACAAAAAAAAAGTATCTTAGTAAAGAAAGAAAGTAAGAAAAATAGGTAAATAATGACCTAAGTAAAGAGGGAAACAATATAAGTTAGTAAGAATATAACTTAGTACATTAACAAATAATTAAGTAAGAATTTAACTAAGTTCGTAAATAATGACCTAAGTTACCAAGGAAGCGAATCAGTAAGTAAATAGTAACCTAAGTAAGTGACAATTTAACTAAGTACATTAAAAACTATCTTAGTAAGAAAGAAAGTAGGTAGATAGGTAAATAATGACCTAAGTAAAGAGGGAAACAAGTATCTAAGTTAGTAAGAATATAAGTTTCAACATTAACAAATATCTAAGTAAGAATTTAACTAAGTATTAAAATATCGTAATTAAGTAAAGAAGTTAATAAGTTTAAGTAAAATAAAAAGTAAAGTAAATGAAGTAAGAAAATAAGTAAACATTAAAAATTAAAGTAAATAAAAACTAAGTAAAAAAAAAATAACTAAGTAAAAAAAAACTATCTAAGAAAGAAATAAAGTAGGTAAATATAAATAAAATAAGTAAAAGTAATAAAAATAAGTATCTAAGTTAGTATAAATATAAGTTTCAAATTAACAAATAATCTAAAAGAAAGTTAAGTAAGTACCGTAAATAATGACCTAAGTTACAAGGAAGCGAATCAGTAAGTAAATAGTAACCTAAGTAAGTGACAATTTAACTAAGTACATTAAAAACTATCTTAGTAAGAAAGAAAGTAGGTAGATAGGTAAATAATGACCTAAGTAAAGAGGGAAACAAGTATCTAAGTTAGTAAGAATATAAGTTTCAACATTAACAAATATCTAAGTAAGAAAGTAAGTAAGTTCGTAAATAATGACCTAAGTTACTAAGAAGCGAATCAGTAAGTAAATAGTAACCTAAGTAAGTGAAATAAGAAAACCAAGTAAGTAAGAATTAATAAGTAAGTAAATAGTAAAACCTATTAAAAAAAATAATTTAAGTAATTAAAGTAGAAAGTAAAAAAAAAAGTAAGTAGAAAGTAAAAAAGAAACAAAAAGAAAGGTAAAAATAATAAGTAAAAGGGAAATAAGTAAGTTAAGTTAAATAAGAATAATAAGTTTAAATTATTAAAAACTAAGTAAAGTAAGAAAGTAAAAGTCGTAGTAAATACCTAACCTATAGTAACCAAGGAATGAATAAAAGTAAAAAAATAATTAACTAAGTAAGTGAAAATTAACTAAATTAAAAAACTATCTTAGTAAGAAAGAAAGTAGGTAAGATAGGTAAATAATGACCTAAAAAAAGGGAAACAAGTATCTAAGTTAGTAAGAATATAAGTTTCAACATTAACAAATATCTAAGTAAGAATTTAAGTTAAGTTCGTAAATAATGACCTAAGTTACCAAGGAAGCGAATCAGTAAGTAAAAAGTAAAGTACCTAATCAGTAACCTAAGTAAAAGTACATTAAAATAAAACTAAAAGTATAAGAAAAAGGTATCTTAGTAAAGAAAGAAAGTAAGTAAAAAGGGTAAATAAATAAGTTAAGTAAAGAATATAAAGTAGGTAAATTAAAGTATCTAAGTTAATAATAAGTAATAATTAACAAATAATTAAAAATAATCTAAGTAAGAAAGTAATAAGTAAATAATGACCTAAGTTATAAATAAGTGAATAAAATAAGTAAAAAAACCTAAAAGTAAGTAATAATAAGTAAGTAAAAAATTAAAAAAAAATATCTAAGAAAAAAAAAAAATATAAAATAAATAATAAATAAATGAAATTTAAAAGGGAAACAAGTATTAAGTAAGAATATAAGTTCAGTAAGTAAGAAGTTTAAGTAAGTTAAAATAATGACCTAAGTTAGTTAAAAGGAAGGAATAAGTAAGTAAATAGTAACCTAAGTAAACAAATAACTAAGTACATTAAAAACTATCTTAGTAAGAAAGAAAGTAAAGTAGGTAGATATAATAAAGGTAAAATAAGTAAGAGGGAAAAAGTAGGGAAACAAGTAATAAGTTAATAATAAATATAAAATTAATTAAAAATCAAAATCTAAGTAAAAAAGTAAAAGTTCGTAAAATAAGACCTAAGTTACCAAGGAAGGAATCAGACCTAAGTAACCTAAAGGAAGAATAAAAGTAAAAAAAAAAAATTAAAAAGTAATAAAAAAATAACTAAGTAAATAAAGTAAGAAAAAAGAAAGTAAGGTAAAATAGGTAAAAAATATCTAAAATAAGTAAAAGGGAAACAAGTAATAAGTAAGTAAGAATATAAGTAAAAAAATTAACAAAATATCTAAGTAAGAAAGTTAACTAAGTTCGTAAATAATGACCTAAGACCAAAGTAAAAGGAAGGAATAAAAAAAGTAAATAGTAACCTATAAGTGACTAATTTAATTAAAAAAAAAACTATCTAAGTAAGAAAGAAAGTAGGTAGATAGGTAAATAATGACCTAAGTAAGTAAAGAGGGAAACAAGTATCTAAGTTAGAAGAATATAAGTTTCAACATTAACAAAATTAAGTAAATAAGTAAGTAAGTTAAAATAATGACCTAAGTTAAAAAAAAGTTAAGTTAAATAATAAAAATAATGACCTAAGTTAAAATAATAAGTAAGTAAAAATATCTTAGTAAGAAAAAATAAATAAGTAAAATAATAACTATAAGTAATAAACTAACTAAGTAAAAAAAATCTTATCTAAGTAAAAAAAAAGTAGTAAATAAGGTAAATAATGAATAAGTAAAAAGGGAAACAAGTAAGTTAAAGTAAAAATATAATTTAAAAATTAACAAGTAATTAAGTAAGAAGTTAAGTAAGTTCGTAAATAATGACCTAAGTTACCAAGGAAGAATAAGTAAGTAAAGTAAACTAGTATGTAATAACTAAGTACATAAAAAAAAACTATCTTAGTAAGAAAGAAAGTAGGTAAGATAGGTAAATAATGACCTAAGTAAAGAGGGAAACAAGTATCTAAGTTAGTAAGAGAATAAGAATATAAGTTAGCAACATTAATTAAATATCTAAGTAAGAAAGTAAGTAAGTAAGTTCGTAAATAATGACCTAAGTTACCAAGGAAGCGAATCAGTGAAGTAAATAGTAACCTAAGTAAGTGAGTAAAATAGAAACTAAACTAAAGTAAGTAAATAAAAAAAAAGAAAGTATAAAAAAAAAAATAAAATAAAAAGAAAAAGTAAAAAAAAAAAACTATCTTAGTAAGAAAGAAAGTAAGTAGATAGGAAAACAAATGACCTAAGTTAAAGTAGGGAAACAAGTATCTAAGTTAGTATTAAAATATAAGTTTAAAATTAACAAAATCTAAGTAAGAAAGTTAAGTAAGTTCGTAAATAATGACCTAAGTTAAAAGGAAGAATCAGTAAGTAAAATAGTAACCTAAGTAAAAAACAATTTAACTAAAACTATTAAAAAACTATCTTAGTAAAGAAAGAAAGTAGGTAGTAAATAAATAAAAATGACCTAAGTAAAAGGGAAACAAGTATCTAAGTTAGTAAGAATAATAAGTTAACAAAATTAACAAAATCTAAGTAAGAAAGTAAGTAAAGTAAAAAATACCTAAGTTACCAATGTAAAAGAATCAGTAAGTAAATAGTAAAAAGTAACCTAAGTGACAATAACTTAAGTAGTTAAAAAAAATCTTAGTAAAGAAGTAAAAAAAAAAAAAATAAATAAAATAATGAATAAGTAAAAAAGGGAAACAAAGTATCTAAGTTAGTAAAGAAATAAGTAACATTATTAAAAATATCTAATAAAAAATAAAAACTAAAGTAAGTTAAAAATGAAAAAAAACTAAAGGAAGTAAAGTAAGTAAGTAAAAAAAAAGATAAGTAATAATAAAAAAGTAAAATTAAAAAAGTAGAAAGTAAAAAAAGAAAAAGGTAGATATAAATAATGACCTAAGTAAAATAAAACAAGTATCTAAGTTAGTAAAGAATATAAGTTTAAAATTAACAAATATCTAAGTAAGAATTTAAGTAAGTTCGTAAATAATGACCTAAGTTACCAAGGAAGCGAATCAGTAAGTAAATAGTAACCTAAGTAAGTGACAATTTAACTAAGTACATTAAAAACTATCTTAGTAAGAAAGAAAGTAGGTAGATAGGTAAATAATGACCTAAGTAAAGAGGGAAACAAGTATCTAAGTTAGTAAGAATATAAGTTTCAACATTAACAAATATCTAAGTAAGAAAGTAAGTAAGTTCGTAAATAATGACCTAAGTTACCAAGGAAGCGAATCAGTAAGTAAAAGTAACCTAAGTAAGTAAATAAGTTAACTAAGTACAAAAAAAACTAATTAAATAAATAAGTAAAAAAGTAAAAAAAAAAATAGTAAGTTAAAATATAAAATAAAAAATTAACAAAAGTAAAAAGTAGGTAAAAAAAATAAGTAAAAAAAAATAATAAGTAAAAGAATAAGTATAAGTTAGGTAAAAAATAAATTAAGTAAAAGGGAAACAAGTATCTAAGTTAGTAAGAATATAAGTTTCAACATTAACAAATATCTAAGTAAGAAATTAAGTAAGTTCGTAAATAATGACCTAAGTTACCAAGGAAGCGAATCAGTAAGTAAATAGTAACCTAAGTAAGTGACAATTTAACTAAGTACATTAAAAACTATCTTAGTAAGAAAGAAAGTAGGTAGATAGGTAAATAATGACCTAAGTAAAGAGGGAAACAAGTAAGTTAAGTTAGTAAGAATATAAGTTTCAACATTAACAAATATCTAAAGAAAGTAAATTTAGTTAAGTTGACGTAAATAATGACCTAAGTTAAGGAAGGAATCGAATCAGTAAGTAAATAGTAACCTAAGTAAGTGACAATTTAACTAAGTACATTAAAAAAAACTATCTTAGTAAAGAAAGAAAAAGTAGATAGTAATAAATAATGACCTAAGTAAAAAAAGGGAAACAAGTATCTAAGTTAGTAAGAATATAATAATATACATTAACAAATATCTAAAAAAATAATAATATAAGTTTAAAAAAAGTAATTAACAAAGTAATCTAAGTAAGAAATTTAAAGTAAGTTCGTAAATAATGACCTAAGTTACCAAGGAATAAGAAATAAGTAAAAATAGTAACCTAAAATTTAACTAAGTACATTAAAAACTATCTTAGTAAGAAAGAAAAGGTAGTAGATAAATAATGACCTAAGTAAATAATGACCTAAGTAAAAAAGTATCTAAACAAGTATCTAAGTAAAATTAAGAAAATAAGTTTCAAGTAAAAATCTAATCTAAGAAAGAAAGTAAATTAAGACCGTACCAAATGACCTAAGAAGAAGGAAGAAGTAATAAAGTAAGTAAATAGTAAATTTAACTAAAACATTAAAAAATCTTAAGTAAGAAAGTAAGTAAAAAAAACTAAGTAAGTAAAAAAAAGAAAGTAAAGGTAGGAAAGGTAAATAAATAAAGAATAAAATAAGTTATAAGAAACAAGTAATATAAACAAATAAGAATATAAGTTAAAATTAACAAATACCTAAGTTAAGAAAGTAATAACCTAAGTAAAAATGACCTAAGTAAGTAAAAAAAGCGAATCAGTAAGTAAATAGTAACCTAAGTATAACAATTTAACTAAGTACATTAAAAACTATCTTAGTAAGAAAGAAAGTAGGTAGATAGGTAAATAATGACCTAAGTAAAGAGGGAAACAAGTATCTAAGTTAGTAAGAATATAAGTTTCAACATTAACAAATATCTAAGTAAGAAAGTAAGTAAGTTCGTAAATAATGACCTAAGTTACCAAGGAAGGAAAGTAAATAAAGTAACCTAAAAGTAATAATAAAGTACAAGTAAAAAAATCTAAGTAAAGTAAGATAGGTAAATAAAAAAACTAGTAAAGAAAGAAAAGAAAGTAGGTAAATAAATAAATAAATAAGGAATCTAAGTAAAAGTAAAAGTATATAATTAAGTATCTAAGTAATAAATAAAATAATTTTCAAATATTAAATAAATAAGTAAAAGTAAAAGTTTAACTAAGTAAAAGTAAAAATGACCTAAGTTAGTAAAGGAAGAATAAGTAAGTAAATAAAAAAACTAAGTAAGTAAAATTTAAATAAAGTAAATCTAAGTAAAAAGAAAGTAAAGGTAGAAGGTAAATAATGACCTAAGTAAAAGGGAAACAAGTATCTAAGTTAGTAAGAATATAAGTTTCAACATTAACAAATATCTAAGTAAGAATAAGAAAAGTTCGTAAGTAAGTTAAGTTAAGTAAAATAATGACCTAAGTTAAAGGAAAGGAATCAGAATAAGTAAGTAAAAAATAGTAACCTAAGTAAGTGACAATTTAACTAAGTACATTAAAAACTATCTTAGTAAGAAAGAAAGTAGGTAGATAGGTAAATAATGACCTAAGTAAAGAGGGAAACAAGTATCTAAGTTAGTAAGAATATAAGTTTCAACATTAACAAATATCTAAGTAAGAAAGTAAGTAAGTTCGTAAATAATGACCTAAGTTACCAAGGAAGCGAATCAGTAAGTAAATAGTAACATAGTGTAAGTACATTAAAAATAGTAAAAAATTAAAAAACTATCTTAGTAAGTAAAAAAAAAAGTAAAAAAGATAGGTAAAAATGACCTAAGTAAAAGGGAAACAAGTATCTAAGTTAGTAAGAATATTAAATTAAAAAATATCTTAAGTTAAAAAAAAACGTAAACCTAAATGACCTAAGTTACCTAAAAGCGAATCAGTAAGTAAGTAAAAAGTAACCTATGTAATGTAAGTAAATAGTAACTAAAAGTAACTATTAAAAACTAATTAACTAAGTAAGAAAGAAAAAATAATATCTTAGTAAAAAAAAATAAGTAAATAAAAAAACAAGTATCTAAGTAAAGAGGGAAACAAGTATTAAAAAGTAAGAATATAAGTTTCAACATTAACAAATATCTAAGTAAGAAAGTAACTAAGTTCGTAAATAATGACCTAAGTTACCAAGGAAGCGAATCAGTAAGTAAATAGTAACCTATGTAAGTGACAATTTAACTAAGTACATTAAAAACTATCTTAGTAAGAAAGAAAGTAGGTAGATAGGTAAATAATGACCTAAGTAAAGAGGGAAACAAGTATCTAAGTTAGTAAGAATATAAGTTTCAACATTAACAAATATCTAAGTAAGAAAGTAAGTAAGTTCATAAATAATGACCTAAGTTACCAAGGAAGCGAATCAGTAAGTAAATAGTAACCTAAGTAAGTGACAATTTATGATAATTTAATTAAAATATCTTATTTCTTAAAAAAAGTAAGAAAGAAAGTAGGTAGATAGTAAAAAATAATGACCTAAGTAAAAAGGGAAACAAGTATCTAAGTTAGTAAGAATATAACAAATACATTAACAAATAGTAAGAAATAACTAAATTTAAATATTAACAAATATCTAAGTAAGAAATTTAACCTAAGTTCGTAAATAATGACCTAAGTTAGTAAGTAAATAGTAAATAAATAAGTAAAAGTAACCTAAGTAAAAAAAAATTAACTAAGTACATAAAAAACTATCTTAGTAAGAAAGAAAGTAGGTAGATAGGTAAATAATGACCTAAGTAAAGAGGGAAACAAGTATCTAAGTTAGTAAGAATATAAGTTTCAACATTAACAAATATCTAAGTAAGAAAGTAAGTAAGTTCGTAAATAATGACCTAAGTTACCAAGGAAGCGAATCAGTAAGTAAGTAAATAGTAACCTATGTAAGTGACAATTTAACTAAGTACATTAAAAACTATCTTAGTAAGAAAGAAAAGTAAAGAAGAAAAAAGAAAATAAGGTAGATAGGTAAATAATGACCTAAGTAAAGAGGGAAACAAGTATCTAAGTTAGTAAGAATATAAGTTTCAACATTAACAAATATCTAAGTAAGAAAGTAAGTAAGTTCGTAAATAATGACCTAAGTTACCAAGGAAGCGAATCAGTAAGTAAATAGTAACCTAAGTAAGTGACAATTTAACTAAGTACATTAAAAACTATCTTAGTAAGAAAGAAAGTAGGTAGATAGGTAAATAATGACCTAAGTAAAGAGGGAAACAAGTATCTAAGTTAAGTGAGAATATAACTTAATAACATTAACAAATATCTAAGTAAGAATTTAACTAAGTTCGTAAATAATGACCTAAGTTACCAAGGAAGCGAATCAGTAAGTAAATAGTAACCTAAGTAAGTGACAATTTAACTAAGTACATTAAAAACTATCTTAGTAAGAAAGAAAGTAGGTAGATAGGTAAATAATGACCTAAGTAAAGAGGGAAACAAGTATCTAAGTTAGTAAGAAAGGGTTTAGTAATTAACAAAAGTAAGAAAATAAGTTTAAAGTAATAATAAGTAAGTAAGAATATAAGTTTAAGTAAGTAAATTAAATCTAAAGTAAGAAAGTAAGTAAGTAAGTAAAAAATAATGACCTAATATTAAAAAGTAAAGAAAAAGTAAAAAAAAGTAAGTAAAAAGTAAACTAAAGAAAGTAAATAATAAAAAAGTAAAATAAGTAAAAAGTAATAAAAATTATCTTAATAATAAAGAAAAATAGGTACAAGGTAACAAATAACCTAAGTAAAAATAAACAAGTATCTAAAGTAAAAATATAAGTTTCAACATTAACAAATATCTAAGTAAGAAAGTAAGTAAGTTCGTAAATAATGACCTAAGTTACCAAGGAAGCGAATCAGTAAGTAAATAGTAACCTAAGTAAGTGACAATATAACTAAGTACATTAAAAACTATCTTAGTAAGAAAGAAAGTAGGTAGATAGGTAAATAATGACCTAAGTAAAGAGGGAAACAAGTATCTAAGTTAGTAAGAATATAAGTTTCAACATTAACAAATATCTAAGTAAGTAACTAAGTTCGTAAAATAATGTTAAGTAAATAATGAACCTAAGTTACCAAGGAAGAAGAATCAGTAAGTAAATAGTAACCTAATGTAAACTAAATTTAACTAAGTAATTAAAAACTAAAAAGTAAGAAAGAAAAGGTAAATAGGTAGATAGGTAAATAGTAAAACCTAAAAAAAAGGGAAACAAGTATCTAAGTAAGAATAATAAGAATATAATAACAACAAATTAACAAATAAGTAAAAGTAAAAAGAAAGTAAGTAAGTTAATAAAAATGACCTAAGTTACCAAGGAAGCGAATCAGTAAGTAAAAATAGTAACCTAAGTAAGTGATAAATTTAATTAAGTACATTAAAACTATGTTAGTAAGAAAGAAAGTAGGTAGATAGGTAAATAATGACCTAAGTAAAGAGGGAAACAAGTATCTAAGTTAGTAAGAATATAAGTTTCAACATTAACAAATATCTAAGTAAGAATGTAAGTAAGTTCGTAAATAATGACCTAAGTTACCAAGGAAGCGAATCAGTAAGTAAATAGTAACCTAAGTAAGTAACAATTGACAAAGTAAGTAAAAATAATCTTAGTAAAGTAAGTTAATAATAAATAACTAAAGTAAACAGGGAAAAAAAGTATCTTAGTAAAGAAAGAAATAAGGTAAATAAGGTAAATAATGAAATAAGTAAATAGGGAAACAAGTATCTAAGTAAGTAAGAATATAAGTAAAAATAATTAACAAATAATAAGTAAGTAAAAAGTTAAGTAAGTTAAAAAATGAACCTAAGTTACCAAGGAAATCTAAGAATAAAGTAAGTAAAAAAAAACCTAAGTAAGTAAGTGAAAATTTAACTAAGTAAATAAACAAAAAACTATCTTAGTAAGAAAGAAAGTAGGTAGATAGGTAAATAATGACCTAAGTAAAGAGGGAAACAAGTATCTAAGTTAGTAAGAATATAAGTTTCAACATTAACAAATATCTAAGTAAGAATGTAAGTAAGTTCGTAAATAATGACCTAAGTTACCAAGGAATCAGAAGTAAATAGTAACCTAAGTAAATAGTAACCTAAGAAAAAAATTGACAATTTAACTAAGTACATTAAAAAACTATCTAAGTAAGAAAAAGAAAGTAGGTAGGTAAATAGGTAAATAATGAAAAAAGTAAAGAGGGAAACAAGTATCTAAGTTAGTAAGAATATAAGTTTTCAAATTAAATAAATAATTAAAGTAAGAAATTAAGTAAGTTCGTAAATAATGACCTAAGTTACCAAGGAAGCGAATCAGTAAGTAAATAGTAACCTAAGTAAGTGACAATTTAACTAAGTACATTAAAAACTATCTTAGTAAGAAAGAAAGTAGGTAGATAGGTAAATAATGACCTAAGTAAAGAGGGAAACAAGTATCTAAGTTAGTAAGAATATAAGTTTCAACATTAACAAATATCTAAGTAAGAAAGTAAGTAAGTTCGTAAATAATGACCTAAGTTACCAAGGAAGCGAATCAGTAAGTAAATAGTAACCTATGTAAGTGACAATGTAACTAAGTACATTAAAAACTATCTTAGTAAGAAAAATTTAACTATCTTACAAAAAAAACTATCTTAAAAAAAAAAAGATAGGTAAATAATGACCTAAGTAGTTAGTAAGAATATAAGTTTCAACATTAACAAATATCTATCTAAGTAAGTAAATAAACCTAAAAAAGGGAAACAAGTAAATAAGTAAGTAAGTAAATATAAGTTTCAACTAATTAATTAAAAATAAGTAAGAAAAAAGTAAGTAAGTAGGTAAATAATGACCTAAGTTACCAAGGAAGTTAGAAAAATAAGTAATTAAAAACTAAGAAAGTAAGTAAAGTAAATAAGTTAAAAAAAAAGTAATTAAAAAAATGAAAGTATTAAAAAAAGAAAGAAAGTAGGTAGATAGGTAAATAATGACCTAAGTAAAGAGGGAAACAAGTATCTAAGTTAGTAAGAATATAAGTTTCAACATTAACAAATATCTAAGTAAGAATTTAGTGTAAGTTCGTAAATAATGACCTAAGTTACCAAGGAAGCGAATCAGTAAGTAAATAGTAACCTAAGTAAAGTAAAGTGACTAAACTAAGTAAAAACTATCTTAGTAAGAAAAAAACTATCTTAGTAAATAAAGACCTAAGTAAAAGAAAAAGTATCTAGTAAGAAGGTAAGTTTAATGACATTAACAAATATCTAAAGTTAAAACAAGTAAATCTAAGTTACCAAGTAAGAAAGTAATAAGTAACAAATTAACTAAAAAAAAAGTATCTAAGTAAAAAGAAAGTAAGTAAAGTAAATAATGACCTAAGTTAAAAGGAAACAAGAATAAGTTAAAAATATAAAGTAATTAGTAATCTAAAAAAGTAAGTAAGTTAAAAAAAATTTAAGAATCAGTAAGTAAAAAAGTAACCTAAGTAAAAAAAATATCTAAGTAAAAAAACTATCTTAGTAAGAAAGAAAGTAGGTAGATAGGTAAATAATGACCTAAGTAAAGAGGGAAACAAGTATCTAAGTTAGTAAGAATATAAGTTTCAACATTAACAAATATCTAAGTAAGAATGTAAGTAAGTTCGTAAATAATGACCTAAGTTACCAAGGAAGCGAATCAGTAAGTAAATAGTAACCTATGTAAGTGACAATTTAACTAAGTACATTAAAAATTATCTTAGTAAGAAAGAAAGTAGGTAGATAGGTAAATAATGACCTAAGTAAAGAGGGAAACAAGTATCTAAGTTAGTAAGAATATAAGTTTCAACATTAACAAATATCTAAGTAAGAAAGTAAGTAAGTTCGTAAATAATGACCTAAGTTACCAAGGAAGCGAATCAGTAAGTAAATAGTAACCTAAGTAAGTGACAATTTAACTAAGTACATTAAAAACTATCTTAGTAAGAAAGAAAGTAGGTAGATAGGTAAATAATGACCTAAGTAAAGAGGGAAACAAGTATCTAAGTTAGTAAGAATATAAGTTTCAACATTAACAAATATAAAGAAAGTAAGTAAGTTCGTAAATAATGACCTAAGTAAATAAGGAAAATAATAAGTAAGTAAAAAGTAACCTAATAAGTTAAGTACATTAAAAACTATCTTAGTAAGAAAAAAAGTAGGTAGAAAAAAATAATGACCTAAGTAAAAGGGAAAAAAGTATCTAAGTTAAGTAAGAATATAAGACCTAAAATATCAAATAAGTAAGTAAGAAAGTAATAAGTTCGTAAATAAATAACCTAAGTTAACCTAAGAATCAGAATCAGTAAGTAAAATAGTAACCTAAGTAAAGTGAAATAATTAAAAAATTTATCTTAAAAAAAGAAAGAAAGTAGGTAAAATAGGTAAACAAATGACCTAAGTAAAAGGGAAAAACAAGTATCTAAGTTAGTAAGAATATAAGTTTCAACATTAACAAATATCTAAGTAAGAAATTTAAGTAAGTTCGTAAATAATGACCTAAGTTACCAAGGAAGCGAATCAGTAAGTAAATAGTAACCTAAGTAAGTGACAATTTAACTAAGTACATTAAAAATCTATACTAAGTAAGAAAGAAAGTAGGTAGATAGGTAAATAATGACCTAAGTAAAGAGGGAAACAAGTATCTAAGTTAGTAAGAATATAAGTTTCAACATTAACAAATATCTAAGTAAGAAAGTAAGTAAGTTCGTAAATAATGACCTAAGTTAAGTTAAGGAATCAGAAAGTAATAAAAAGTAACCTAAGTAAGTGAGAAATAAGTAAGTACAAAAACTATCTTAGTAAGAAAGAAAAAAGAAAGTAGGTAGATAGGTAAATAATGACCTAAGTAAAGAGGGAAACAAGTATCTAAGTTAGTAAGAATATAAGTTTCAACATTAACAAATATCTAAGTAAGAAAGTAAGTAAGTTCATAAATAATGACCTAAGTTACCAAGGAAGCGAATCAGTAAGTAAATAGTAACCTAAGTAAGTGACAATTTAACTAAGTACATTAAAAACTATCTTAGTAAGAAAGAAAGTAGGTAGATAGGTAAATAATGACCTAAGTAAAGAGGGAAACAAGTATCTAAGTTAGTAAGAATATAAGTTTCAACATTAACAAATATCTAAGTAAGAAAGTTAGTTAAGTTCGTAAATAATGACCTAAGTTACCAAAGGAAGAGAATAAGTAAGTAAAATAGTAACCTAAGTAAGAAAGTGAAAATTTAACTAAGTACATTAAAAACTATCTTAGTAAGAAAGAAAGTAAGTAGATAGGTAAATAATGACCTAAGTAAAGAGGGAAACAAGTATCTAAGTTAGTAAGAATATAAGTTTCAACATTAACAAATATCTAAGTAAGAAAGTAAGTAAGTTCGAACGTAAATAATGACCTAAGTTACCAAGGAAGCGAATCAGTAAGTAAAATAGTAACCTAAGTAAGTGACAATTAACTAAGTACAAAAAAAACTATCTTAGTAAGAAAGAAAGTAGGTAGATAGGTAAATAATGACCTAAGTAAAGAGGGAAACAAGTATCTAAGTTAGTAAGAATATAAGTTTCAACATTAACAAATATCTAAGTAAGAAAGTAAGTAAGTTCGTAAATAATGACCTAAGTTACCAAGGAAGCGAATCAGTAAGTAAATAGTAACCTAAGTAAGTGACAATTTAACTAAGTACATTAAAAACTATCTTAGTAAGAAAGAAAGTAGGTAGATAGGTAAATAATGACCTAAGTAAAGAGGGAAACAAGTATCTAAGTAAGAATATAAGTTTCAAATTAACAAAAATATCTAAGTAAGAAAGTAAGTAAGTAAATAATGAAAGTTAAAAGGAAGTAGTAAGTAAGTAAAAGTAACCTAAGTAAACAATATAACTAAGTACATTAAAAAACTATCTTAAGAAAAAAAGAAAAGGTAAATAGGTAAATAATGACCTAAGTAAAAGGGAAACAAGTATCTAAGTAAGTAGAAATATATAGTTTCATTATTAATATCTAAGTAAGAAAGAAGTTAACTAAGTTCGTAAATAATGACCTAAGTTACCAAGGAAGCGAATCAGTAAGTAAATAGTAACCTAAGTAAGTGATAATATAACTAAGTACATTAAAAACTATCTTAGTAAGAAAGAAAGTAGGTAGATAGGTAAATAATGACCTAAGTAAAGAGGGAAACAAGTATCTAAGTTAGTAAGAATATAAGTTTCAACATTAACAAATATCTAAGTAAGAATGTAAGTAAGTTCGTAAATAATGACCTAAGTTACCAAGGAAGCGAATCAGTAAGTAAATAGTAACCTAAGTAAGTGTAAGTGACAATTTAACTAAGTACATTAAAAACTATCTTAGTAAGAAAGAAAGTAGGTAGATAGGTAAATAATGACCTAAGTAAAGAGGGAAACAAGTATCTAAGTTAGTAAGAATATAATATAAAAAATTTAAGTAAGTTCGTAAATAATGACCTAAACATTAACAAATATCTAAGTAAGAATTTAAGTAAGTTCGTAAATAATGACCTAAGTTACTAAGGAAGCGAATAAGTAAAAAAAAAATAGTAACCTAAGTAATGTAAAAACTAAGTAAGTAATTAAAAAAAACTAAGTACATTAAAAACTATCTTAGTAAGAAAGAAAGTAGGTAGATAGGTAAATAATGACCTAAGTAAAGAGGGAAACAAGTATCTAAGTTAGTAAGAATATAAGTTTCAACATTAACAAATATCTAAGTAAGAAAGTAAGTAAGTTCGTAAATAATGACCTAAGTTACCAAGGAAGGAATCAGTAAGAATAAGTAAGTAAATAGTAACCTATGTAAGTGACAATGTAACTAAGTACATTAAAAACTATCTTAGTAAGAAAGAAAGTAGGTAGATAGGTAAATAATGACCTAAGTAAAGAGGGAAACAAGTATCTAAGTTAGTAAGAATATAAGTTTCAACATTAACAAATATCTAAGTAAGAAGTTAACTAAGTTCGTAAATTATGACCTAAGTTACCAAGGAAGCGAATCAGTAAGTAAATAGTAACCTATGTAAGTGACAATTTAACTAAGTACATTAAAAACTATCTTAGTAAGAAAGAAAGTAGGTAGATAGGTAAATAATGACCTAAGTAAAGAGGGAAACAAGTATCTAAGTTAGTAAGAATATAAGTTTCAACATTAACAAATATCTAAGTAAGAAAGTAAGTAAGTTCGTAAATAATGACCTAAGTTACCAAGGAAGCGAATCAGTAAGTAAATAGTAACCTAAGTAAGTGACAATTTAACTAAGTACATTAAAAACTATCTTAGTAAGAAAGAAAGTAGGTAGATAGGTAAAAAAATGACCTAAGTAAAAGGGAAACAAGTATCTAATAAAGAAATAAGTAAAAGTAACAAAAAGGGAAAAAAGTATCTAAGTTAGTAAGAATATAAGTTTCAACATTAACAAATACAAATATCTAAGTAAGTAAGTAAGTAAGTTCGTAAATAATGACCTAAGTTACAAGTATCTAAAAGGAAGAAGAAATAAGAATAAAGTTTAAACAAAATCTAAGTAAGTAGTAAGTAAAAAAGTAACCTAAGTTTACAAATTAAAAAGTAAAAGTAAATCTTAACCTAAGAAAGAAATTTAACTAAGTACATTAAAAACTATCTTAGTAAGAAAGAAAGTAGGTAGATAGGTAAATAATGACCTAAGTAAAGAGGGAAACAAGTATCTAAGTTAGTAAGAATATAAGTTTCAACATTAACAAATATCTATCTAAAGAAAGTTAAGTAAATAATGACCTAAGTAAATAATGACCTAAGTTACCAAGGAAGGAAGTAAAGAATCAGTAAGTAAATAGTAACCTAAGTAAGTGACAATTTAACTAAGTACATTAAAAACTATCTTAGTAAGAAAGAAAGTAGGTAGATAGGTAAATAATGACCTAAGTAAAGAGGGAAACAAGTATCTAAGTTAGTAAGAATATAAGTTTCAACATTAACAAATATCTAAGTAAGAATTTAAGTAAGTTCGTAAATAATGACCTAAAGGTTACCAAGGAAGGAATAAGAATCAGTAAGTAAATAGTAACCTAATAAGTAAGTGACAATTTAACTAAGTACATTAAAAACTATCTTAGTAAGAAAGAAAGTAGGTAGATAGGTAAATAATGACCTAAGTAAAGAGGGAAACAAGTATCTAAGTTAGTAAGAATATAAGTTTCAACATTAACAAATATCTAAGTAAGAATTTAACTAAGTTCGTAAATAATGACCTAAGTTACCAAGGAAGCGAATCAGTAAGTAAATAGTAACCTAAGTAAGTGACAATTTAACTAAGTACATTAAAAACTATCTTAGTAAGAAAGAAAGTAGGTAGATAGGTAAATAATGACCTAAGTAAAGAGGGAAACAAGTATCTAAGTTAGTAAGAATATAAGTTTCAACATTAACAAATATCTAAGTAAGAAAGTAAGTAAGTTCGTAAATAATGACCTAAGTTACCAAGGAAGCGAATCAGTAAGTAAATAGTAACCTAAGTAAGTGACAATAACTAAGTACATTAAAAACTATCTTAGTAAGAAAGAAAGTAGGTAGATAGGTAAATAATGACCTAAGTAAAAGGGGAAACAAGTATCTAAGTTAGTAAGAATATAAGTTTCAACATTAACAAATATCTAAGTAAGAAAGTAAGTAAGTTCGTAAATAATGACCTAAGTTACCAAGGAAGCGAATCAGTAAGTAAATAGTAACCTAAGTAAGTGACAATTTAACTAAGTACATTAAAAACTATCTTAGTAAGAAAGAAAGTAGGTAGATAGGTAAATAATGACCTAAGTAAAGAGGGAAACAAGTATCTAAGTTAGTAAGAATATAAGTTTCAACATTAACAAATATCTAAGTAAGAATTTAACTAAGTTCGTAAATAATGACCTAAGTTACCAAGGAAGGAATCAGTAAGTAAATAGTAACCTATGTAAGTGACAATTTAACTAAGTACATTAAAAACTATCTTAGTAAAGAAAGAAAGTAGGTAGATAGGTAAATAATGACCTAAGTAAAAGGGAAACAAGTATCTAAGTTAGTAAGAATATAAGTTTCAACATTAACAAATATCTAAGTAAGAAAGTAAGTAAGTTCGTAAATAATGACCTAAGTTACCAAGGAAGCGAATCAGTAAGTAAATAGTAACCTATGTAAGTGACAATGTAACTAAGTACATTAAAAACTATCTTAGTAAGAAAGAAAGTAGGTAGATAGGTAAATAATGACCTAAGTAAAGAGGGAAACAAGTATCTAAGTTAGTAAGAATATAAGTTTCAACATTAACAAATATCTAAGTAAGAAAGTAAGTAAGTTCGTAAATAATGACCTAAGTTACCAAGGAAGCGAATCAGTAAGTAAATAGTAACCTAAGTAAGTGACAATTTAACTAAGTACATTAAAAACTATCTTAGTAAGAAAGAAAGTAGGTAGATAGGTAAATAATGACCTAAGTAAAGAGGGAAACAAGTATCTAAGTTAGTAAGAATATAAGTTTCAACATTAACAAATATCTAAGTAAGAAAGTAAGTAAGTTCGTAAATAATGACCTAAGTTACCAAGGAAGCGAATCAGTAAGTAAATAGTAACCTATGTAAGTGACAATGTAACTAAGTACATTAAAAACTATCTTAGTAAGAAAGAAAGTA
>CM022676.1:76251-103399 GCA_012295275.1 Chrysomallon squamiferum
TTGGTACTTCAGTTCACGTTACGTATTGCTAATGACCAAAGTAAGCAAGAATGCAGCTTACTTAGTTAGTGAGAATGCAAGTAAGTATGTTAACAATTATCTAAGTAAGAAATAAATTTAGTACTTACCTAAATAATGACCTAAGTAAGCAAGGAAACAAGTAACTAAGAAAGTGAGAATGCAAGTCAGTACATTAACAATTATGTGAGTAAGAATGTAAGTAAGTACTTAGCTAATGACCTAAGTTAGCAAGGAAGAGAATAAGTAAGTAAATAGTAACCTAAGTAAGTACATTTCCAATTATCTAAATAACAAATAAATTAAGTAAGTAAGTAAATAATGACCTAAGTAAGCAAGGATGCAACTTTCTAAGGAAGTGAGAATGGAAGTAAGTACATTAACAATTATCTAAGTAATAAATAAATTAAGTAATTACGTAAATAATGACCTAAGTAAGCAAGGAAGCAAGTACCTAACTAAAGAAATGAAGTCAATTACAAGTACAATTATGTAAAGAATGTAAGTAACTAAATTAATGTAAGCTAAAGCAAAGTAAGTAAGTAAGTAAGTAACCTAAGTAAATAAAATGACAATTATCATAATTTAAATTATGTGAAAGAATGTAAGTAAGTACTTAATTAATATCCTAGGTTAGCAAGTAAGCGAGTAAGTTAGTAAATAGCAACCTAAAAAATACAATAACAATTATCTAACTAAGAAAGAAAGTAAAAAGTAATTAAATAATGATCTAAGTTGGGAAGGAAGCGAGCAAAAAATTAAGTTAAAATAAAAATGCAAAAAATTTGTAAATTAACAATTATCTCAGTAAACAATCTAAGTAAATCTAAATAAAATAATGACCAAAGTAAGTAAGAAAGCAAGTAGCTAAGTAAGTGAAAATGAAGTAATTAAAAAATATAAGTAATGAGAATAAGTAAGTAAAATTAACAATTATCTAAATTAAGAAATAAATTTAAAAGTAAATAAATAATAAATAAAAAGTAAGAAAGAAAAAAGTAAAAGTAAATAATGAAAAAAAAAGAAAAAGTAAACTAAAAAGCAAAAAATCAAAAAATTAACAATTATGTAAGTAAGTAAGTAAATTAAATAATGTAAGTAAATAATGACCTAAGTAAGCTAATGACCTAAGTTAGCAAGGAAGAGAATAAATAAGTAAATAAAACCTAAATAAACCTAAGTAAGTAAGTAAATAAGAAAATAAAAATAAAAAATAACAAATATCTAAAAATAAAGTAAAAAAAGTAAAAAGAAGAATAAATAAATAGTAACCTAAGTAAAAGTATTTAATTATCTAAATAACAAATAAATTAAGTAAGTAAGTAAATAATGACCTAAAAGTAAGAAGGCAATTTCTAAGGAAGTAAATGGAAGTAAGTAATTAACAATTAAAAATAATAAATAAATTAAGTAATTAAAAATAATGACCTAAGTAAAGCAAGGAAAAATAAAGTAAGTAACTAAGAGAGAAAATGCAAGTCAGTACATTTACAATTATGTGACTAAGAATGTAAAGTAACTACTTAATTAATGTGCTAGGTTAATTAAGTAAGCGACTAAGTTAAGTAAAAATAGTAACCTAAGTAAAACCTAAAATAACAATTAACTAACTAAGAACTAAGAAAGAAATAAGTAAGTACGTAAATAATGATCTAAGTTGGCAAGGAAGCGAGCAACTAGGTGAAAATGCAAATTTGTACATTAACAATTATCTCAGTAACAATGTAACAATAAGTAAATGTAAATAATGACCAAAGTAAGCAAGAATGCAGCTTAAGAATAGTGAGAATGTAACTAAGTAATAAAACAATTATCTAAAGAAATAAATTTAAAAATACTTAAAATAATGAAATAAAAGTAAGGAAAGGAAGCAAAAGTAAATTAAGTAAGAGAAAATGACAGTCAGAAATTGACAATTATGTAAATGAGAATGAAAGTAAGTAATAAATTAATAATCCTAGGTTAGAAAGTAAGTAAGAGTAAATTAGTAAATAGTAACCTAAGTAAATAAATAAAATTATAATAACTAAGAAAAATAAAGTAAAATAAATAAGTAAATAATAATCTAAATTGGGAAAAAAAAAGAAGCAATTAAGTAAATAATGAAAAAAGCAAATTTGTACAAAAACTAAGCGAAATTAAATTTGTACATTAACAATTATCTCAGTAACAACGTAAGTAAGTACGTAAATAATGACCAAAGTAAGCAAGAATGAAGCTTACTTAGTTAGTGAGAATGCAAGTAAGTAAGTGTTAACAATTATCTAAGTAAAAATAAATTTAGTACTTAAAAATAATACCTAAGTAAGCAAGGAAACAAAATAACTAAGAAAGTAATGCAAGTCAGTAATTAACAATTATGTGAAAAAGAATGTAAATAAGTAAGAGTAATGACCTAAGTTAGCAAGTAAGAGAATAAGTAAGTAAATAAACCTAAGTAAGTAAATAAATTAGAAGAAAAAGTAAAAATAAATAAATAAAAAATAAATAAATAAAAAAATAAAACAAAATAAAAATTAAATAAATAATAAGTAAGTAAGAAATAATGGAAAGTAAAGTAAGGAAGGAGTGCAACTTCTAAGTAATTAAAGGAAAAATAAATTAATTACAATAAATTATCTAAAATAAATAAATAAGTAATTACGTAAATAATGACCTAAATGAAGCAAAAGGAAGGAAGCAAGTACCTAACTAAGAGAGAATGCAAGTCAGTACATTTACAATTATGTGACTAAGAATGTAAGTAACTACTTAATTAATGTGCTAGGTTAGCAAGTTAGCGACTAAGTTAGTAAATAGTAACCTAAGTAAATAAATAACAATTAAACTAAGAAAGAAAGTAAGTAAAAGTAAATAAATAAATAAGGAAAGAAATAAAGTAAAAAAAATGTAAATAAAAAAAAAAAAAAGTGTAATTAACAATTATCTCAAAAAACAATGTATAAAAAAAATAATTAAAAAATAAATAATGCAACTTAACTTAAGTAAAATGTAAAAGTAATAATAACAATTAATTAATTAAAAGTAAAAAAATAAAAGTTTAACTTACCTAAATAATGACCTAAAGTAAGAAAAAAACAAATAAAACAATTATCTAAGTAAGAAATAAATTTAGTAATTACCTAAATAATGACCTAGAAAGGAAGGAAGGAATTATGTAAATGAGAATGAATAGTCAGAACATTGACAATTAATGAATGAGAATGTAAGTAAGTAAGTTTAATTAATATCCTAGGTTAGGTTAGCAAGTAAGCGAGTAAGTTAGTAAATAGCAACCTAAGTAAATACAATGACAATTATCTAACTAAGAAAGAAAGTAAGTAAGTAAATAAATAATGATCTAAGTTGGGAAGGAAGCGAGCAACTAAGCGAAAATGAAATTTGTACATTAACAATTATCTCAGTAACAACGTAAGTAACAAAAAATAATGACCAAAGTAAGTGAAATAAAAAGTAAATAAAAGTAAATAAGTAAGTAAAACAATTATCTAAATAAGAAATGTTTAAGTAAGTAAGTAAATAATGACCTAAGTAAGAAAAAAAAAAAAAAATAAATAAGTAAGTAAAAAAGAAAAATAAAAAAAAAAAAAAATAACAAGAAGTAAGAAAAGTAAGTAAGTAAGTAAGTAAGAATGAAAGTAAAAGTTAAAAGTAAGAATAATAAGTAAATAAATAAATGAAGTAAAAGAAATAAAGTAAGTAAAAAATAATAAAAAAAGAAAGCAAGTAAGCTAAAAAGGAAAGTAAAAAACCTAAGTAAGTATTAATTATCTAAATAATTATCTAAAAATAATATAAATAAGTAAGTAAGTAAATAAATGACCTAAGTAAGCAAGGATGCAACTTTCTAAGGAAGTGAGAATGGAAAGTAAAAGTAATTAATTAAATAATATAAATATTAAAATTAAATAAATTAAAATAATAACCTAAAAAAAGCAAGGAAGCAAGTAAACTAAGAGAGAATGCAAGTAGTACATTTAACAATTATGTGACTAAGAATGTAAATTAAACTAAGAATTAATGTGTAAGTTAAGCAAGTAAGCGACTAAGTAAAATAGTAACCTAATTAAATACAAGTAACAATTAAATAAAAAATAAAAAAAAATAAAGTAAAATAAAATAAATCTAATAATCTAAAGTAAGTAAGTAAATAAAATAATGATCAAAAAGTAAGAAAATAGGAGCAAAAATTTGTAAAATTTTTATCTAAATAACAATAATCTAACAATAACAAAAATAAAATAAAAAACCAAAAATAAGACCAAAGAAGCAAGATGCTTAGCTTACTTAGTTAGTGAGAATGTAACTAAGTAACAACAATTATCTAAGTAAGAAATAAATTTAGTAATTACCTAAATAATGACCTAAGTAAGGAAGGAAGCAAGTAAGGTAAGAAGAAAGAAATGAAGTCAGAACATTGACAATTATGTGAATGAGAATGTAAGTAAGTATTAATTAATATCCTAGGTTAATTAATAATGTAAGTAAGTAAATAAATAACCTAAGTAAATAAAATAAATAATAAGTAAATAAAAAAAAAAAAATAAATAAATAAAAGAAAAAGTAAATAAATAAAAAAGAAAAAGAAAAACTAAGAAAGAAAAAAAAATTTATAAAAAAAAGTAAATCAAATAAGGAAAATAAAAAAAATAAAATAAAGTAAAAATAATGAAAAAAAATAAATAAAAAATGAAATTTAAAAAAATAATCTAAGTAAATAAAGTAAGTAAATAACAATAAGTAATAAAAAATAATAAATTATCTCAACAACAAAGTAAGTAAAATAAATAAGAAGTAAGCAAGAATGAAGCTTACTTAGTTAGTGAGTAGTATGCAAGTAAGTATATGTTAACAATTATCTAAGTAAGAAATAAATTTAGTACTTACCTAAATAATGACCTAAGTAAGCAAGGAAACAAGTAACTAAGAAAGTGAGAATGCAAGTCAGTACATTAACAATTATGTGAGTAAGAATGTAAGTAAGAATAAGTAAGTAATGACCTAAGTTAGTAAGAAGAAATAAAATAAGTAAATAAAACCTAAGTAAGTAAATAAATAAAATTATCTAAATAACAAAAATAAATTAAGTAATAAATAAAAATAAAATAAATAAAAAGTAAGTAAAATAAATAAAATAAAAAATGAAGTAAATGGAAGTAAAAAATTAACAATTATCTAAGTAATAAATAAAAATAAATAATTAAAAAAAATAAATAACCTAAGTAATTAAATAAAAAGAAGCAAGTAAACTAAGAGAGAAAGCAAGTCAGTACATTTACAATTATGTGACTAAGAATGTAAGTAACTAATTAATTAATGTTAATAAATTAAGTTAACTTAATTAATGTGCTAGGTTAGTAAGTAACTAAGTTAGTAAATAGTAAACCTAAGTAAATACAATAACAATTATCTAACTAAGAAAGAAAGTAAGTAAGTAAAAAATAATGATCTAAGTTGGCAAGGAAAGTTGCAAGTGAAAATGGTAATAAAACAATTATCTCAAACAATTAACAATTATCTCAATTAAAGTAAGTAAATAGTAATAACTTAAAAAATAAAAAAATAAGTAAAGTAAGCAAAGAATAAAGTAAGAAACAATTAAATAAATAAAATAATACTAAATAAGAAATAAATAAATAAAAAAAAAAAAAAAAATAATAAAAAGTAAAGTAACAATAAGTGAAAATGAGAAAAGAATGAGAATGACAGTCAGAACATTGACAATTATGTGAATGAGAATAATAAGTAAGCTTAATATCCTAATTAGTTAAGTAAGTAAGTAAGTAAAGTAAGTAAAAAAAGTAAAAACAAAGTAAATAAATAATAACTAAATTAATCTAATTAAAGAAGAAAGTAAAAGAAAATAATAATACGTAAATAATGATCTAATCTAAGTTGGGAAGGAAGAAGGAGCAACTAAGCGAAAAATGCAAATTTGTACATTAACAATTATCTCAGTAACAACGTAAGTAAGTAAATAAAAATAATGACCAAAAATAAAGCAAGAATGAAGCTTAATTAGTTAGTGAGTGCAGTGCAAGTAAAATTATGTTAACAATTATCTAAGTAAAAATAAATAAAATAAAAATAAATAATTACCTAAATAAAGAAATTAACAAGTAAAATAAGAAAAGTGAAATAAAGTAAAAAGAAAAAAAATATGTGAGTAAGAATGTAAGTAAGTAAGTAATTAATGACCTAAGTAATAAGTAAGAAAGTAAGTAAGTAAATAAAATAAAGAAGTAAGTAAATAAATTAAATAAATAACAAAAAATTAAATTAAAAAAATAAATAAATAAATAAATAAAAAAAAATAAAAAAATAAATAAGTAAGCAAGGAAATAAGAAAGTAAGCAAGGATGCAACTTTCTAAGGAAGAAATGGAAATAAGTAATTAACAATAACAATTAATAAATAAATAAATAAATTAATTAATTAAATAAAATAATGACCTAAGTAAGCAAGGAAGCAAGTACCTAACTAAGAGAAATGCAAGTCAAGTCATTTACAATTATGTGACTAAGAATGTAAGTAACTAAGAATTAATAATAGGTTAGCAAGTAAGCTAAGTTAGTAAATAGTAACCTAAGTAAATAAAAAATAACAAATAAACTAAAAAGAAAAAAAATAATAACAAAAGAATAATCTAAGTAAGAAAGGAAAGTAAAGTAAACTAAGTGAAAATGAAAAATTTGGCAAAACAATTATCTTAACAAAACAAAATGTAAATAAATTAATGTAAATAATGAAAAAATAAAACAAAAATGTAAATTAATGAAGTTAAAAGTAAAAAATGTAAAATGAAAATAAAGTTAACAATTATCTAAGTAAAAATGCAAATAAATTAAGTAAATGTAAGGTAAGTTAAATTAATAAAAGTAAATAATAAATTTAGTAATTACCTAAATAATGACCTAAGTAAGGAGAGAAGCAAGTACCTAAGTAGAAGAATGACAGTCAGAACATTGACAATTATGTGAATGTGAATGAAATGTAAGTAAGTACTTAATTAATATCCTAGGTTAGCAAGTAAGCGAGTAAGTTAGTAAATAGCAACCTAAGTAAATAAATGACAATTATCTAACTAAGAAAGAAAAAAGTAAAAGAAAGAAAAATAAATAAAAGTAAAAAATAATAAAATAAATTAAAATAACAATTAAAGTTGGGAAAAAACAATTAAGAAATTAAATAATCAATAAACAAGTAATAAAAACAAATAAATAAGTAAATAATGAATGTAAAAATAATGTAAAAATGAAGTAAAAATAAAAATAAATTAAAAATAATAAGAAAGTAAGTAAGTAAGAAAAAAAAAATAAAAATAATTATAAGTAAATAAAAATAAAATAAGAAAATAAAAAAAAGACCTAAAAGAAAGTAAGAAAAATAATAAAAAGTAAGTTAACAATTATGTGAGTAAGAAATGTAATAATAACAATTAAGTTAAAGTGAAGAATAAGAAAGTAAAATAAGTAAGAGTAAGTTAGTAAGTAAGAAATAAAAAGAAAATAAGAGAATAAGTAACCTAAATAGTAACCTAAGTAAAGTTTTTAATTATCTAAATAACAAATAAATTAAATAAATAAAGTAAATAATGCAACTTTCTAAGGAAGTGAGAATGGAAGTAAGTAATTAACAATGAGAAATAAATAAATTAAATAATAATTAAATAATAAATAAATAAATAAATTAATAAATTACCTAAATAAGAAGGAATAAAGTAAGCAAAGAATGAAACTAAGAACTAAGAATGTAAGTAACAATTTAATTAAATTATGTAAGAATAGTAATAATTAAATAAGCTAAGTTAATTAAAAATAAAAGTTAAAATGTAAATAAAAAAGTAAATATTAACTAACTAAATAGTAAAGAAAGAAAAATAAATAAAATAAAAAAATAACTAAAAGTAAGTAAGGAAAGTAAGAAATAATGAATAAGAAAATGAAAGCAAAGAAGTAGAAAATGCAAATTAAAAAAATTTTGTACATTAACAATTATCTAACAATTAACAGTAACAAATAATAAGTAAAAATAATGACCAAAGTAAGCAGCAAGAATGCAGCTTACTTTAGTTAGTGAGAATGAACTAAGTACGTTAACAATTATCTAAGTAAGAAATAAATTTAGTACTTACCTAAATAATGACCTAAGTAAGGAAGGAAGCAAGTACCTAAGTAAGAGAGAATGACAGTCAGAACATTGACAATTATGTGAATGAGAATGTAAAATATAATGATTAATTAATAATAATCTAGGTTAAATTAGTAAGAGTAAGTTAGTAAATAAACCTAAACAAATAAATAAAGTAATTAAGTAACTAAAAAAAAATAAAAAAAAAAAATAATAAATAAAATAAAAAAATAAGAAAAATAAGAAGAAAGAAATAAAAAAGAAAAAGCAAAAAATTAAAATTAAAAAAAATAATTATCTAAAAAAAATTAATTAAAATAATGACAAAAAACAAAAAAAATAAGTAAATAAATATCTTACCAAATAAGTAAATGAATAAAAAAGTAAATAAAGTTTGCAATTAAGTAAGTAAAAATAAAAGTAAATTAACAATAATCTAAATTATTAAAAGAAATAAATTTAAAATGAATAATGACCTAAGTAAGCAAGGAAACAAGTAACTAAGAAAGAAAGTGAGAATGCAAGTCAGTACATTAACAATTATGTGAGTAAGAATGTAAGTAAGTAAGTTAGCTAATGACCTAAGTTAGCAAGGAAGAGAATAAGTAAAAATAGTAAATAAAAGTAAATAGTAACTAAGTAAATTAAAATAACAAATAAATTAAGTAAATTAAAAATAATGAAATAAATAAAAATAAGTAAGTAAAATGCAAATAAGCAAGAAATAAAAAAGTAAATGAAAGTAAGAATGGAAGTTAATTAATAAATAAATAAATTAAGTAATAAAAAAAATTAATAAAATAATAATAAAATTAAATAAAAGCAAAAATAATAAATAAAGAGAAAAAGTAAAAATTTACAAATTAAATAAAAGGACTAAGAATGTAAACTAAACTAAATTAAATGTTGTAAGTTAGAAAATGTAAGTAACTATTAATAAATAAAAATAATTAATGTGCTAAGTTAAAAAGCGAGTAAAAAAGTAAAAATAGTAACCTAAGTAATAAATAACAATATCTACTAAGAAAGAAAGTAAGTAAATGATCTAAGTAAATTGGAAGGAAGTTAAGCAACTAAGTGAAAATGCAAATTTGTAAAATAAATTAATTAACAATTATCTAAGTAACAATGTATGTAAGTAAAAAATAAATAATAACCAAAGTAAGCAAGAATGCAGCTTACTTAAAAATTTAAGTGAGAATAACAAATAAAAAAAAATTAACAATTATCTAAGTAAAAATAAATTTAAAAGTAAATAATAACCTAAAGTAGGAAGGAAAAGAAAGTAAGAAAATAAGTAAGTAATTAACAAATAACAATTAAGACATAAATGAATAAGAAAGAATGACAATTAATGAATGAGAATGTAAGTAAGTAATTAATTAATAATCCTAGGTAAATTAAATAATAAATAAATAATGAGTAAGTAAAGTAAGGAAGCAAGTAAGTAAGTTAAGTAAATAGCAACCAAAAGTAAAACCTAAAATAAAATAAAATGAAAAATTAAAAAGAAAGAAAAGTAAAAATAAGAAAGTAAAAGGTAATAAATAAAATGAAAAAAGAAAATAAAATGAAATAAAAAAAAGAAAAGAAAATTAGGAAGCAACAACTAAATTAAAAATAATAAATTTAAATAATTAACAATTAATCTCAGTAACAACGTAAGTAAAAGTAAATAAATAATGAAAAAATAAAGCAAGAATGAAGTTAAGTTAAGTTAGTAGTATGCAAGTAAAATAAGTTAACAATTATCTAAATAAAAATAAATTTAGTAATTAAAAAATAAATAACCTAAATTAAGTAAAAACAAGTAACTAAGTAAGTAAAAAATGCAAAATAAGTAAAGAAAATTATGTGAAGTATAAGAATGTAAGTAAGTAAATTAATGTGAAGAATGAATGTAAAAGTTAGCTAATGACCTAAGTTAGAAGGAGAAATAAGTAAATAAAAAAAAAATAGTAAAGAGTACATTTCCAATTATCTAAATAACAAATAAATTAAGTAAGTAAGTAAAATAATGACCTAAGTAAGCAAGGATGCAACTTTCTAAGGAAGTGAGAATGGAAGAAGTACATTAACAATTATCTAAGTAATAAATAAATTAATAAATAAATAAATAATAATGACCTAAGTAAGCAAAGGAAGCAAGTAAACTAAGAGAGAAAGCAAGTAAGTAAGATTTACAATTATGTGACTAAGAATTAAGTAACTAAATAATTAATGTGCTAAGTTACTAATAAATTAACTAAGTTAGTAAATAAAAACCTAAAACCTAAATAAAAACAAAATAAATAACTAACAAATCTAACTAAGAAAAAAGTAAAAAAAAATAAATCTAAATAAAAAGGAAGTTGAAAGCAACTAAAGTGAAAAACTAATGAAAACTTGTGAAAACAAACTATCTTAACAATTATCAATTAACAACAATTAAGTATGTAATAATGTAAGTAAAAAATAATGACCAAAGTAAGCAAGAATGCAATGCTTACTTAGTTAGTGAGAATGTAACTAAGTACGTTAACAATTATCTAAGTAAGAAATAAATTTAGTACTTACCTAAATAATGACCTAAGTAAGGAAGGAAGGAAGTAAGTACCTAAGTAAGAAGAGAAATGACAGTCAGAACATTGACAATTATGTGAATGAGAATGAAAGTAAGTAACAATTAATATCCTAATTAATTAATATAAGAAAGTAAGTTAGTAAATAGCAAAAAGTAAGTAAAAATAAATAACAATTAACTAATAAAAAATTAAACTAAGAAGTAAGTAAAAAAATAATGATCTAAAAGTAAAGGAAAATAAAAAACTAAGCGAAAAAATGCAAAAATTTGTAAATTAAAAATTATCTCAAAAAAACAACGTAAGTAAATTAAAAATAATGAAATAAAAAGTAAGTATCTCAGAAACAATGAGCTTAAGAAAATTATGACCAAAGTAAGTAAGAAGTTACTTATGTTAACAATTATAAGTTAACAATTATTAACAATTATCTAAGAAAATAAATTTATTTAATTTACTTAAAAATAATGACCTAAGTAAGCAAGGAAACAAGTAACTAAGAAAGTGAGAATGCAAGTCAGTACATTAACAATTATGTGAGTAAGAATGTAAGTAAGTAAAGCTAATGACCTAAGTTAGCAAGGAAGAGAATAAGTAAGTAAATAGTAAATAAATAGTAACCTAAGTAAAATTTCCAATTATCTAAATAACAAATAAATTAAAAATAAATAAGTAAATAATGAATAAGTAAAAGGATGCAACTTTCTAAAAAGTAAATGGAAGTAAGTAATTAACAATTATCTAAGTAATAAATAAATTAAGTAATTAATAAATAATGAATATCTAAAATAAAAAAATAAAGCAAAAAAAATTAACTAAAGAAGATGCAAAATAAGTAATTAAAATTAAGTGACTAAACTAAATGAAAGTAACTACATTTAATAAATGATGTGACTAAGAATGTAATGTAACTACTTAATTAATGTGCTAGGTTAGCAAGTAAGCGACTAAAAATAGTAACCTAACCTAATAAAAAAAATATAACATATCTAACTAAGAAAGAAAGTAAGTAAGTAAAATAAATAATGATCTAAGTTGGCAAGGAAGCGAGCAACTAGGTGAAAATGCAAATTTGTACATTAACAATTATCTCAGTAACAATGTATGTAAGTACGTAAATAATGACCAAAGTAAGTAAGAATGCAATGCAGCTTAAAGTTAGTGAGAATGTAACTAAGTACGTTAACAATTATCTAAGTAAGAAATAAATTTAATAATTACCTAAATAATGACCTAAGTAAGAAAATTAAGGAAATAAAGTAACTAAGTAAGAAAGAATGAAAGTCAAGTAAGTAAGAAAATTAATAATGTGAAAGAGAATGTAAGTGTAAGTATTAATTAATAATGTAGGTTATAATGAATTAATTAAGAATGTAAGTTAGTAAATAAATAATAATATAAATAAAATAACAATTAAAAAATAAGAAAAAAAATAAAAAAAATAAAATAAAATAATCTCTAACTAAGAAAAGTAAAAAATAAAATAAATGATCTAAGTTGGGAAGGAAGCGAGCAAACTAATAAATGAAAATGCAAATTTGTACATTAACAATTATCTCAACAAACAACAAAGTAAGTAAGTAAATAATGACCAAAGTAAGAAAAGAAAAAGCTTAAATTAGTTATCTGTTAGTAAGTAAGTATAAAAGTAAGTAAAAATAAATAAAACAATTAAATAAAAAAAGAAATAAATTTAGTAAATAAATAAATAATGACCTAAGTAAGCAAGGAAACAAAGAAACTAAAAAAGAGAATGCAAGTCAGTACATTAACAATTATGTAGTAAGAATGTAGTAAATAAAAGTAATGATGAGTAAGTTAGCAAGGAAGAAGAAATAAGTAAAAAAGAATAAAGTAACCTAAGTATAAATAAATTAAATTAAGAGAAATAAATAAAATAAAAATAAGTAAAAATAAAAAATAAAAATAAGTAAAATACCTAAAGGATGCAAGGATGCAAGGAAGTGAGAATGGAAGTAAATAATTAATTAACAATTATCTAAGTAATAAATAAATTAAGTAATTACGTAAATAATGACCTAAGTAAGCAAGGAAGCAAGTACCTAACTAAGAGAAATGCAAGTCAGTACATTTACAATTATGTGACTAAGAATGTAAGTAACTACTTAATTAATGTGCTAGGTTAGAAATAAGCTAATAAAGTAAAAATAGTAAAGTAAGTAAATACAATAAAATATCTAACTAAGAAAGAAAAAAAAGTAAGTAAAAAATAATAAATAAAGTAAGAAAGAAAGAAAGTAAACTAAGTAAAAAGAAAATAAATAAGTAAAATAAAAATGAAAAAAAAGTAATTAACAAATGTATCTAAAAAAAAAAAATGAATAACTAATTAATATAAAATTAATTAACAATTATCTAAATAACAAAATAAATGTAGTAAAAAATAATGACCAAAGTAAATAAGAATGCAAGCTACTTAGTTAAGAATGAACGTACGTTAACAATTATCTAAGTAAAATAAATAAATTTAATTTTACCTAAATAATGACCTAAGTAAGGAAGGAAGCAAGTAAAGAAGTAAGAGAGAATGACAGTCAGAACATTGACAATTATGTGAATGAGAATGTAAGTAAGTACTTAATTAATATCCTAGGTTAATTAAGTAAGCAGTAAGTTAGTAAATAGCAACCTAAGTAAATAAAATAAATAAATTATCTAACTAAGAAAGAAAAGTAAGTAAATAAAGTAAGTAAATAATGATCTAAGTTGGGAAAGGAAGCGAAACTAAGTGAAAATGCAAATTTGTAATTAACAATTATCTCAGTAACAACGTAAAAAAAAAAAAAAAATGACCAAAAGTAAGTAATGAAACAAGTTAACAAACGAAGTATGTAAAAAAAGTAAAACAATTATCTAAGTAAGAAATAAATTTAGTAAATTAAATAAAAATGACCAAAGTAAGTAAGAATGCAAGTAAGTAAGTAAGTAAATAAAACAATTATCTAAGTAAGAAATAAATTTAGTACTTACCTAAATAATAATGACCTAAGTAAGTAAAGAAACAAACAAACTACTAAGAAAGAGAATGCAAGTCAGTACATTAACAATTATGTGAGTAAGAATGTAAGTAAGTAAGTAAATAATGACCTAAGTTAGACCTAAGAGAATAAGTAAGTAAATAAATAACCTAAAGTAAGTACATTTCCAATTATCTAAATAACAAATAAATTAAGTAAGTAAAAATAATGACCTAAGTAAGCAAAGGATGCAACTTTCTAAGGAAGTGAGAATGGAAAGGGTAATTAACAATTATCTAAGTAATAAATAAATTAAGTAATTAAAATAATGACCTAAGTAAGCAAGGAAATAAATTACCTAACTAAGAGAGAATGAAGCAAGTAAGTGCAAGTCAGTACATTTACAATTATGTGACTAAGAATGTAAGTAACTAACTACTAATGTGTACTAGGTTATGTGACTAAGTAAGCGACTAAGTTAGTAAATAGTAACCTAAGTAAATAAATAAAATTAACTAACTAAGAAATACAATAACAATTATCTAACTAAGAAAGAAAAAGTAAGTAAGTACGTAAATAATGATCTAAGTTGGCAAGGAAGCGAGCAACTAGGTGAAAATGCAAATTTGTACATTAACAATTATCTCAGTAACAATGTATGTAAGTACGTAAATAATACCAAAATAAAAAGCAAAAGAATGCAAGAATGCAAAAAGTTAGTTAGAATGTAACTAAGAATAAACTAACGTTAACAATTATCTATTATCTAAGAAATAAATTTAGTACTTACCTAAATAATGACCTAAAGTAAGGAAGGAAGCAAATAAGTACCTAAGTAAGAGAGAATGACAGTCAGAACATTGACAATTATGTGAATGAGAATGTAAGTAAAGTAAGTAATTAATTAATATCCTAGGTTAGAATGTAGTAAGTAAGTAAAATTAAGTAAATAGCAACCTAAGTAAAAAAATACAATAAATTATCTAAACCAAAAAATAAATTATCTAACTAAGAAAGAAAGTAAGTAATTACGTAAATAATGAATAAGGAAGGAAGCAACTAAGCGAAAAAAAATGAAAAAAAATGTACATTAACAATATCTCAGTAACAACGTAAGTAAGTACGTAAATAATGACCAAAGTAAGCAAGAATGAAGCTTACTTAGTTAGTGAGAATGCAAGTAAGTGTATGTAACAATTATCTAAGTAAGAAATAAATTTAGTAATTAAATAAGAAATAAAAAATAATGACCTAAGTAAGCAAGGAAACAAGTAACTAAGAAAGTGAGAATGCAAGTCAAGTACATTAACAATTATGTGAGTAAGAATGTAAATAAGTAAGAAAGTAATGACCTAAGTTAAAGTTAGAAGAAGAGAATAAAGTAAGTAAATAGTAACCTAAGTAAGTAAGTAAATTAAGTAAATAATTATCTAAATAAAAAAATAAAATTAAGTAAAATAAAATAACAAATAAAAATAAATAAAAGTAAATAATGACCTAAAAGTAAGCAAGGATGCAACTTTCTAAGGAAGTGAGAATGGAAGTAAGTACATTAACAATTATCTAAATAATAAATAAAAAATAAATTAAGTAATTACGTAAATAATGACCTAAGTAAGCAAGGAAGCAAGTACCTAACTAAGAGAGAATGCAAGTCAGTACATTTACAATTATGTGACTAAGAAATGTAAGTAACTACTTAATTAATGTGCTAGGTTAGCAAGTAAGCGACTAAGTTAGTAAATAGTAAATAGTAAAAGTAAATAAATAACAATTATCTAACTAAGAAAAAAAAGTAAGTACGTAAATAATGATCTAAGTTGGCAAGGAAGCGAGCAACTAGGTGAAAATGCAAATTTGTACATTAACAATTATCTCAGTAACAATGTATGTAATAAATAATTAAATAATGACCAAAGTAAGCAAGAATGCAGCTTAACTTAGTTAGTGAGAATGTAACTAAGTAAGTACGTTAACAATTATCTAAATTAAGAAAAAAAATTTAGTAATTAAATAAATAATGACCTAAGTAAGGAAGGAAGGAAAGAAAGGAAGTAAGAGAAGAAGTAATGAGAGTAAGAGAGAACAGAAGTTGTAATTATGAGAATGTAAGTAAGTACTTAATTAATATCCTAGGTTAGTTAAGCAAGTAAGTTAAGTAAGTAAGTAAATAAATAAACCTAAGTAAATACAATGACAATTATCTAACTAAGAAAAAAAATAACAATAAGTAATTAAAAATAATGATGATCTAAGTTGGGAAGGAAGCGAGCAACTAAGCTGAAAATGCAAATTTGTACATTAACAATTATCTCAGTAACAACGTAAGTAAGTAAGTAAATAATAAATGACCAAAAAAGTAAGCAAGAATGAAAACTTAGTTAGTGAGAATGCAAAGTAAGTAAATTAACAATTATAAGTAAGTAAGAAATAAATTTAGTAAGTAAAATAAATTTAAAAAGAATGACCTAAATAAGTAAATCTAAGTAAAAACAAAAAATAATGACCTAAGAAAGTGAACAAGAATGCAAGTCAGAATGCAATTAACAATTATGTGAGTAAGAATGTAAGTAGTACTTAGCTACCTAAGACCTAAGAGAATAAGTAAGTAAATAAGAAATCTAAAAAAAATAAGTAAATAACATTTTTCCAATTATCTAAATAACAAATAAATTAAGTAAGTAAGTAAATAAAAATGACCTAAGTAAGCAAGGATGCAACTTTCTAAGGAAGTGAGAATGGAAGTAAGTACATTAACAATTATCTAAGTAATAAATAAATTAAGTAATTACGTAAATAATGACCTAAGTAAGCAAGGAAGCAAGTACCTAACTAAGAGAGAATGCAAGTCAGTACATTTACAATTATGTGACTAAGAATGTAAGTAACTACTTAATTAATGTGCTAGGTTAGCAAGTAAGCGACTAAGTTAGTAAATAGTAACCTAAGTAAATACAATAACAATTATCTAACTAAGAAAGAAAGTAAGTAAGTACGTAAATAATGATCTAAGTTGGCAAGGAAGCGAGCAACTAGGTGAAAATGCAAATTTGTACATTAACAATTATCTCAGTAACAATGTATGTAAGTACGTAAATAATGACCAAAGTAAGCAAGAATGCAGCTTACTTAGTTAGTGAGAATGTAACTAAGTACGTTAACAATTATCTAAGTAAGAAATAAATTTAGTACTTACCTAAATAATGACCTAAGTAAGGAAGGAAGCAAGTACCTAAGTAAGAGAGAATGACACAGTCAGAACATTGACAATTATGTGAATGAGAATGTAAGTAAGTACTTAATTAATATCCTAGGTTAGCAAGTAAGCGAGTAAGTTAGTAAATAGCAACCTAAGTAAATACAATGACAATTATCTAACTAAGAAAGAAAGTAAGTAATTACGTAAATAATGATCTAAGTTGGGAAGGAAGCGAGCAACTAAGTGAAAATGCAAATTTGTACATTAACAATTATCTCAGTAACAACGTAAGTAAGTACGTAAATAATGACCAAAGTAAGCAAGAATGAAGCTTACTTAGTTAGTGAGAATAAAAGTAAGTATGTTAACAATTATCTAAGTAAAAAAATAAATTTAGTACTTACCTAAATAATGTAAAAAAGTAAAGGAAAAAACTAAGAAAGTGAAAATGCAAATGTCAGTATTAACAATTATGTGAGTAAGAATGTAAGTAAGTAATAAATAAATGACCTAAGTTAGCAAAGAAGAGAAAAAGTAAAGTAAATAAATAAATAAAGTAAATAAATACATTTAACATTATCTAAATAAAAATAAATAAAATAAGTAAATAAAATAATGACCTAAGTAAGCAAGGAAGCAACTTTCTAAGGAAGTAAAGAATGGAAGTAAGTAAAGAATGAAAGTAACAACAATATCTAAGTAATAAATAAATTAAGTAATTACGTAAATAATGACCTAAGTAAGTAAGGAAGGAAGGAAGCAAGTACCTAACTAAGAGAAGAATGCAAGTCAGTACATTTACAATTATGTGACTAAGAATGTAAGTAACTAACTAATTAATGTGCTAGGTTAAAAAGTAAGTAACTAAATAGTAAGTAAATAGTAACCTAAGTAAATAAATAATAACAATTATCTAACTATCTAAAAAAAGAGAAAAGTAAGTAAGTAAATAAATAATCTAAGTTGGCAAGGAAGCGAGCAACTAGGTGAAAATGCAAATTTGTACATTAACAATTATCTCAGTAAACAATGTAAGTAAGTAAATAAATGAATGACAAAGTAAGCAAGGATGAGCAGCTTACTTAGTGAGAATGTAACTAAGTAAGTACGTTAACAATTATCTAAGTAAGAAATAAATTTAGTACTTACCTAAATAATGACCTAAGTAAGGAAGGAAGCAAGTACCTAAGTAAGAGAGAATGACAGTCAGAACATTGACAATTATGTGAATGAGAATGTAAGTAAGTACTTAATTAATATCCTAGGTTAGCAAGTAAGCGAGTAAGTTAGTAAATAGCAACCTAAGTAAATACAATAACAATTATCTAACTAAGAAAGAAAGTAAGTAAGTTACGTAAATAATGATCTAAGTTGGGAAGGAAGCGAGCAACTAAGCGAAAATGCAAATTTGTACATTAACAATTATCTCAGTAACAACAATAAGTAACAAATAATGACGTAAAGTATAAAAAAATAATAGTAAGAATGAAGCAAGTACTTAACAATTAGTGAGTAATGCAAATTTAAGTACCTTAACAATTATCTAAGTAAAGTAAATAAAGTAAATAAATTTAGTAAATTACATTAACAATTAAAGTAAAATGTAATGACCTTAAGTAAGTAAGTAAATAATGAAAAAAAAGTAAGTAACTAAGAAAGTGAAATGCAAGTGCAAGTCAGTACATTAACAATTATGTGAGTAAGAATGTAAGTAAGTAAGTAAAGCTAATGACCTAAGTTAGCAAGGAAGAGAATAAGTAAAATAAAACCTAAGTAAAAAAGAACATTTCCAATTATCTAAATAACAAATAAAATAAGTAAGTAAATAAATAAATAAAATAATAAGTAAGCAAGGATGCAACTTTCTAAGGAAGTGAGAATGGAAGTAAGTACATTAACAATTATCTAAGTAATAAATAAATTAAGTAATTAAATAAATAATGACCTAAGTAAGCAAGGAAGCAAGTAAAGCTAACTAAGAGAAGGAATGCAAGTCAAGTACATTTACAATTATGTGACTAAGAATGTAAGTAACTAAATAATTAATGTAATAGGTTAAAATAAGCGACTAAGTTAGTAAAAAGTAACCTAAGTAAATACAATAACAATTAAATAAAACTAAAAAAAAAAGTAAAATAAGTAAATAATAAAGTAAATAATGATCTAAGTTGGTAAAAATAACAAAGTAAATACAATAACAATTATCTAACTAAGAAAAAAAAGTAATTACGTAAATAATGAAAGTTGGGAAGGAAGCAGCAACTAAAATTGCAAATTTGTACATTAACAATTATCTCAGTAACAAAAAAATGTAAGTAAGTAAATAAATAATGACCAAAGTAAGCAAGAATGCAGCTTACTTAGTTAGTGAGAATGTAAAAAGTAGTACGTTAACAATTATCTAAGTAAGAAATAAATTTAAGTACTTACCTAAATAATGACCTAAGTAAGGAAGGAAGCAAGTACCTAAGTAAGAGAGAATGACAGTCAGAACATTGACAATTATGTGAATGAGAATGTAAGTAAGTACTTAATTAATATCCTAGGTTAGCAAGTAAGCGAGTAAGTTAGTAAATAGCAACCTAAGTAAATACAATGACAATTATCTAACTAAGAAAGAAAGTAAGTAATTACGTAAATAATGATCTAAGTTGGGAAGGAAGGAAAACTAAAACTAAGCTAAATGCAAAATTTGTAACAATTATAACAATTATCTCAGTAACAACGTAAGTAAGTACAATAAAATAATGACCAAAAAAAAGTAAGCAAGAATGAAGCTTAAAACTAAAAAATGTAAATTTGTACATTAAATTATCTCAGTAACAACGTAAGTAAGTAAAAATAAGTAAGCAAGAATGAAACTTAATAAGAATGCAATTATCAATTATCTAAGTAAGAAATAAATTTAGTACTTACCTAAATAATGACCTAAGTAAGCAAGGAAACAAGTAACTAAGAAAGTGAGAATGCAAGTCAGTACATTAACAATTATGTGAGTAAGAATGTAAGTAAGTACTTAGCTAATGACCTAAGTTAGCAAGGAAGAGAATAAGTAAGTAAATAGTAACCTAAGTAAGTACATTTCCAATTATCTAAATAACAAATAAATTAAGTAAGTAAGTAAATAATGACCTAAGTAAGCAAGGATGCAACTTTCTAAGGAAGTGAGAATGGAAGTAAGTACATTAACAATTATCTAAGTAATAAATAAATTAAGTAATTACGTAAATAATGACCTAAGTAAGCAAGGAAGCAAGTACCTAACTAAGAGAGAATGCAAGTCAGTACATTTACAATTATGTGACTAAGAATGTAAGTAACTACTTAATTAATGTGCTAGGTTAGCAAGTAAGCGACTAAGTTAGTAAATAGTAACCTAAGTAAATACAATAACAATTATCTAACTAAGAAAGAAAGTAAGTAAGTACGTAAATAATGATCTAAGTTGGCAAGGAAGCGAGCAACTAGGTGAAAATGCAAATTTGTACATTAACAATTATCTCAGTAACAATGTATGTAAGTACGTAAATAATGACCAAAGTAAGCAAGAATGCAGCTTACTTAGTTAGTGAGAATGTAACTAAGTACGTTAACAATTATCTAAGTAAGAAATAAATTTAGTACTTACCTAAATAATGACCTAAGTAAGGAAGGAAGCAAGTACCTAAGTAAGAGAGAATGACAGTCAGAACATTGACAATTATGTGAATGAGAATGTAAGTAAGTACTTAATTAATATCCTAGGTTAGCAAGTAAGCGAGTAAGTTAGTAAATAGCAACCTAAGTAAATACAATGACAATTATCTAACTAAGAAAGAAAGTAAGTAATTACGTAAATAATGATCTAAGTTGGGAAGGAAGCGAGCAACTAAGCGAAAATGCAAATTTGTACATTAACAATTATCTCAGTAACAACGTAAGTAAGTACGTAAATAATGACCAAAGTAAGCAAGAATGAAGCTTACTTAGTTAGTGAGTATGCAAGTAAGTATGTTAACAATTATCTAAGTAAGAAATAAATTTAGTACTTACCTAAATAATGACCTAAGTAAGCAAGGAAACAAGTAACTAAGAAAGTGAGAATGCAAGTCAGTACATTAACAATTATGTGAGTAAGAAAGTAAGTTAATTATGTGAGTAAGAAATGTAAAGTAAGTAACAATTAGCTAATGACCTAAGTTAGCTAAGGAAGAGAATGAAAGTAAAAGTAAATAGTAACCTAAGTAAGTACATTTCCAATTATCTAAATAACAAATAAATTAAGTAAGTAAGTAAATAATGACCTAAGTAAGCAAGGATGCAACTTTCTAAGGAAGTGAGAATGGAAGTAAGTACATTAACAATTATCTAAGTAATAAATAAATTAAGTAATTACGTAAATAATGACCTAAGTAAGCAAGGAAGCAAGTACCTAACTAAGAGAGAATGCAAGTCAGTACATTTACAATTATGTGACTAAGAATGTAAGTAACTACTTAATTAATGTGCTAGGTTAGCAAGTAAGCGACTAAGTTAGTAAATAGTAACCTAAGTAAATACAATAACAATTATCTAACTAAGAAAGAAAGTAAGTAAGTACGTAAATAATGATCTAAGTTGGCAAGGAAGCGAGCAACTAGGTGAAAATGCAAATTTGTACATTAACAATTATCTCAGTAACAATGTATGTAAGTACGTAAATAATGACCAAAGTAAGCAAGAATGCAGCTTACTTAGTTAGTGAGAATGTAACTAAGTACGTTAACAATTATCTAAGTAAGAAATAAATTTAGTACTTACCTAAATAATGACCTAAGTAATGACCTAAGTAAGAAGGAAGCAAGTACCTAAGTAAGAGAGAATGACAGTCAGAACATTGACAATTATGTGAATGAGAATGTAAGTAAGTACTTAATTAATATCCTAGGTTAGCAAGTAAGCGAGTAAGTTAGTAAATAGCAACCTAAGTAAATACAATGACAATTATCTAACTAAGAAAGAAAGTAAGTAATTACGTAAATAATGATCTAAGTTGGGAAGGAAGCGAGCAACTAAGTAAAAAAATAAATTAAATAATGAAATAATTATCTCAAGTTGGGAAGGAAAGTAAGTAAAACTAATGACAAAAATAAAAAATGTACATTAACAATTATCTCAGTAACAACGTAACAATAAGTAAGTAAGAAATAAATAATGACCAAATAATGACCTAAAGAATGAAGCTTACTTAGTTAGTGAGAATGCAAGTAAGTATGTTAACAATTATCTAAGTAAGAAATAAATTTAGTACTTACCTAAATAATGACCTAAGTAAGCAAGGAAACAAGTAACTAAGAAAGTGAGAATGCAAGTCAGTACATTAACAATTAGGAGTGAGTAAGAATGTAAGTAAGTAAGTACTTAAATAATGACCTAAGTTAGCAAGGAAGAGAATAAGTAAGAAAATAGTAACCTAAGTAAATACATCTTTCCAATTATCTAAATAACAAAAATAAATTAAGTAAAGTAAGTAAATAAATAATGACCTAAAGTAAGCAAGGATGCAACTTTCTAAGGAAGAATGAGAAAGTAAGAAAGATTAACAATTATCTAAGTAATAAATAAAATTAAGTAATTAAGTAAATAATGACCTAAATAATGACCTAAGTAAGCAAGGAAGCAAGTACCTAACTAAGAGAGAATGCAAGTCAGTACATTTACAATTATGTGACTAAGAATAAATAAGTAACTAATGACCTAAGTAATTAAAGTAGGTTAGCAAAGTAAGAATGACAAGTAAACATTAAATTATGTAAATAATGTAACCTAAATAAAGGTAAATACAATAACAAATAGCATCTAAAGTAAAACAATAAAACTAAAATCTAAATAAAAAGAAAAAAGTAAAAATAAATAATGATCTAAGTTGGCAAGGAAGAAGAGCAACTAGGTGAAAATGCAAATTTGTACATTAACAATTATCTCAGTAACAATGTATGTAAGTACGTAAATAATGACCAAAGTAAGCAAGAATGCAGCTTACTTAGTTAGTGAGAATGTAACTAAGTACGTTAACAATTATCTAAGTAAGAAATAAATTTAGTACTTACCTAAATAATGACCTAAGTAAGGAAGGAAGCAAGTACCTAAGTAAGAGAGAATGACAGTCAGAACATTGACAATTATGTGAATGAATGAGAATGTAAGTAACCTAAGTTAATTAATTAATATCCTAATAGTTAGCAAGTAAGCGAGTAATTAGTTAGTAAATAGCAACCTAAGTAAATACAATGACAATTATCTAACTAAGAAAGAAAGTAAGAAAGTAAAAGTAAATAAATAATGATCTATCTAGTTGGGAAGGAAGCGAGCAACTAAGTGAAAATGAAAAAATAAGAAAATGTAAATTTGTACATTAAACAATTATCTCAGTAACAACGTAAGTAAGTACGTAAATAATGACCAAAGTAAGCAAGAATGAAGCTTACTTAGTTAGTGAGAATGCAAGTAAGTATGTTAACAATTATCTAAGTAAGAAATAAATTTAGTACTTACCTAAATAATGACCTAAGTAAGCAAGGAAACAAGTAACTAAGAAGAAATGCAAGAATGCAATTAACAATTATCTAATAAATTAACAATTATGTGAGAATGACCTAAGTAAGCAAGGAATGTAAGTAAATGTACTACTAATAATGACCTAATGTAAGTAAGTAAATTAACAAGAAGAAAATAAGTAAGTAAATAGTAACCTAAGTAAGAAATAAAGTAAGTATTTCAATTATCTAAATAAACAAATAAAATTAAGTAAATAAATTATAAAGTAACCTAAATAAATAAGAAGCTAAGTAAGCAAGGGAAGCAACTTTCTAAGAAGTGAGAATGGAAGTAAACACATTAACAATTATCTAAGTAATAAATAAATTAAGTAATTACGTAAATAATGACCTAAGTAAGGAAGGAAGCAAGTACCTAACTAAGAGAGAATGAAAAGTCAGTACATTTACAATTATGTGACTAAGAATGTAAGTAACTACTTAATTAATGTGCTAGGTTAGCAAGTAAGCGACTAAGTTAGTAAATAGTAACCTAAGTAAATACAATAACAATTATCTAACTAAGAAAGAAAGTAAGATAAGTACGTAAATAATGATCTAAGTTGGCAAGGAAGCGAGCAACTAGGTGAAAATGCAAATTTGTACATTAACAATTATCTCAGTAACAATGTATGTAAGTACGTAAATAATGACCAAAGTAAGCAAGAATGCAGCTTACTTAAATAATGACCTAATTAGTGAGAGCAAGTAAACTGTAAGTAAGTACGTTAACAATTATCTAAGTAAGAAATAAATTTAGTACTTACCTAAATAATGACCTAAGTAAGGAAGGAAGCAAGTACCTAAGTAAGAGAGAATGACAGTCAGAACATTGACAATTATGTGAATGAGAATGTAAGTAAGTACTTAATTAATATCCTAGGTTAGCAAGTAAGCGAGTAAGTTAGTAAATAGCAACCTAAGTAAATACAATGACAATTATCTAACTAAGAAAGAAAGTAAGTAATTACGTAAATAATGATCTAAGTTGGGAAGGAAGCGAGCAACTAAGTGAAAATGCAAATTTGTACATTAACAATTATCTCAGTAACAACGTAAGTAAGTACGTAAATAATGACCAAAGTAAGCAAGAATGAAGCTTACTTAGTTAGTGAGTATGCAAGTAAGTATGTTAACAATTATCTAAGTAAGAAATAAATTTAGTACTTACCTAAATAATGACCTAAGTAAGCAAGGAAACAAGTAACTAAGAACTAAGAAAGAAAGTAAGTACAGAATGCAAGTCAGTACATTAACAATTATGTGAGTAAGAATGTAAGTAAGTAATTAGCTATTAACAATTATCTCAAGGAAGAGAAAGTAAATAAATAGTAACCTAAGTAAGTACATTTCCAATTATCTAAATAACAAATAAATTAAGTAAGTAAGTAAATAATGACCTAAGTAAGCAAGGATGCAACTTTCTAAGGAAGTGAGAATGGAAGTAAGTACATTAACAATTATCTAAGTAATAAATAAATTAAGTAATTACGTAAATAATGACCTAAGTAAGCCTAAGTAAGCAAGGAAGCAAGTACCTAACTAAGAAGAAATAAATTAATGTAAGTCAACATTTAATAATGACCTTACAATTATGTAACTAACTAAAAGAATGTAGAATTAAGTAAGTAAATAACTTAATTAATGTGCTAGGTTAAGTTACAAGTAAGCGACTAAGTTACTAAATAAGTAAATAAGTAACCTAAGTAAATACAATAACAATTATGTGATTATCTAACTAAGAAAGAAAGGTTAAAGTAAGTACGTAAATAAATAGTAATCTAAGTTATCTAAGAAGAAAGAAAGTAAAGTAAAGTACGTAAAATAATGATCAACTAAGCGAGCAACTAGGTGAAAATGCAAATTTGTACATTAACAATTATCTCAGTAACAATGTATGTAAGTACGTAAATAATGACCAAAGTAAGCAAGAATGCAGCTTACTTAGTTAGTGAGAATGTAACTAAGTACGTTAACAATTATCTAAGTAAGAAATAAATTTAGTACTTACCTAAATAATGACCTAAGTAAGGAAGGAAGCAAGTACCTAAGTAAGAGAGAATGACAGTCAGAACATTGACAATTATGTGAATGAGAATGTAAGTAAGTACTTAATTAATATCCTAGGTTAGCAAGTAAGCGAGTAAGTTAGTAAATAGCAACCTAAGTAAATACAATGACAATTATCTAACTAAGAAAGAAAGTAAGTAATTACGTAAATAATGATCTAAGTTGGGAAGGAAGCGAGCAACTAAGCGAAAATGCAAATTTGTACATTAACAATTATCTCAGTAACAACGTAAGTAAGTACGTAAATAATGACCAAAGTAAGCAAGAATGAAGCTTACTTAGTTAGTGAGTATGCAAGTAAGTATGTTAACAATTATCTAAGTAAGAAATAAATTTAGTACTTACCTAAATAATGACCTAAGTAAGCAAGGAAACAAGTAACTAAGAAAGTGAGAATGCAAGTCAGTACATTAACAATTATGTGAGTAAGAATGTAAGTAAGTACTTAGCTAATGACCTAAGTTAGCAAGGAAGAGAATAAGTAAGTAAATAGTAACCTAAGTAAGTACATTTCCAATTATCTAAATAACAAATAAATTAAGTAAGTAAGTAAATAATGACCTAAGTAAGCAAGGATGCAACTTTCTAAGGAAGTGAGAATGGAAGTAAGTACATTAACAATTATCTAAGTAATAAATAAATTAAGTAATTACGTAAATAATGACCTAAGTAAGCAAGGAAGCAAGTACCTAACTAAGAGAGAATGCAAGTCAGTACATTTACAATTATGTGACTAAGAATGTAAGTAACTACTTAATTAATGTGCTAGGTTAGCAAGTAAGCGACTAAGTTAGTAAATAGTAACCTAAGTAAATACAATAACAATTATCTAACTAAGAAAGAAAGTAAGTAAGTACGTAAATAATGATCTAAGTTGGCAAGGAAGTAATGATCTAAGTTGGCAAGGAAGCGAGCAACTAGGTGAAAATGCAAATTTGTACATTAACAATTATCTCAGTAACAATGTATGTAAGTACGTAAATAATGACCAAAGTAAGCAAGAATGCAGCTTACTTAGTTAGTGAGAATGTAACTAAGTACGTTAACAATTATCTAAGTAAGAAATAAATTTAGTACTTACCTAAATAATGACCTAAGTAAGGAAGGAAGCAAGTACCTAAGTAAGAGAGAATGACAGTCAGAACATTGACAATTATGTGAATGAGAATGTAAGTAAGTACTTAATTAATATCCTAGGTTAGCAAGTAAGCGAGTAAGTTAGTAAATAGCAACCTAAGTAAATACAATGACAATTATCTAACTAAGAAAGAAAGTAAGTAATTACGTAAATAATGATCTAAGTTGGGAAGGAAGCGAGCAACTAAGCGAAAATGCAAATTTGTACATTAACAATTATCTCAGTAACAACGTAAGTAAGTACGTAAATAATGACCAAAGTAAGCAAGAATGAAGCTTACTTAGTTAGTGAGTATGCAAGTAAGTATGTTAACAATTATCTAAGTAAGAAATAAATTTAGTACTTACCTAAATAATGACCTAAGTAAGCAAGGAAACAAGTAACTAAGAAAGTGAGAATGCAAGTCAGTACATTAACAATTATGTGAGTAAGAATGTAAGTAAGTACTTAGCTAATGACCTAAGTTAGCAAGGAAGAAGAATAATAAAATAAATTAAGTA
>CM022676.1:103599-138599 GCA_012295275.1 Chrysomallon squamiferum
CTCTTCTCTCTCTCTCTCTCTATATATATATATATATATATAGGTATATATATATATATTCTTACTCTCTCTCTCTCTCCTAGTAGATAGAAACTGAGTGACAGACTGTGTATGTGTTAAATAAAACCTGCAATGTTAGAAATAGATGTGATACTTCTCACAATAAATGTTTCTTTTTTATTTCTTTAGATACTATTTACTATGACTTTGATTCAAGTAAACATTAAAATAGGCCAAGATGATTAAAAACGGAACAACCAATATTAACAAAAGTAAAATACCCTGTTTATGACTACAGTTTATTTTACCCCAGTCAGAGAAAGAACAGTGATTCACTCCATTTTCATCTTTAACGCAGTTAACATCATCAAGCCACACTGGTCCTGTTCCTTCTCCAAACTGAGCATTCTTGTACGTCTTTGCGTTGAATCTAGGATTTACAAAACAAATTGAGTTGTCTGCTCTTGGTTAGTACAAATATTGTTTAAGCTGTACTACGGGGTCATTCAGATTTTACTTTATATTCTATGACACAAATAGACGCCTACTAATACTTTATCACTGTTTAAAAAAGATCAGTTGAACATTCTTACTGACCGAATGATAAAAGTGATCGTTTTCTTTTATTTTCTTGCATCAAATCTACTTACTGACTGAATCCTAAAAGTGTACAGATACATTCTGTGACACAGATAAACGCGTGATAATATTTTATCACTGTTTATAAATTAATCTCTTTAACAAGATTCTTACTGACTGAATCCTAAAAGTGTACAGATAAAGCCTGCGTCTTTGTCGTCAAATCTGTCACCACAGACAGTTCCCCATGTATCGTTAAGCTTGATTTCAACTCGACCCTGTGTTGGAATACCTCCACCATTGACTAGTCTGATAGACACTAAAAGAAAGGATAAAACATTTTATTCTAATGTTCTCAAAATTGAGGGAAATATTGTGTAAAAACAGTCCAGTCATTATTTCGGTATTTTTCTGAAACATGTTTGTTTGAAAGTTAAAAGGAAAAATTGAATTAAGAAAATATAATAAATAAAACGTTTCTATTATAGTCGGGTAGTTCCTTGTTTATTTGTGTCTATATTTTTGTCTGCTCTTTTTTTTTTTTTTTTTTGTAATTTTGTTGTTGTTGTTTTTTGTCTTTGTGAGTGTTTGAGAGAGAGTTTGGCACTACGGATAGTTTATTCTTTTGGTAGCTCAATAAACTCAAACAATCTGTTTCCGAACATAGTCGTAGATTAATTATAATAATGTTCTTTTATTATTATTATTCTTATTATTATTATAGTAATAAAAATAATCAGAAAAAAAAACCTACACTATTAAGAAAAAGACGTTTTTTTTTTTCTTTACAGATAAAACAAACTCATATGACTATAAATATTGGAGAACTTTGTTGATCGGTATAAAATATTTGTGCTGATTCTTACATTGAATAGATATCGGTAATGTAGCTTTAAATTAATTTGCGTTATTAAGTAAGTATTGATAAATTTGTAATTGTTTTTTATAATTTTTCATCTCATTAAAATTCTACATACTGATGCAACGAAAATCAAAAACAACTATAAGATTTGTATTTATTGAACCTTGACAGTGTATCCCAACATCGAAACTGTGACAACAGTAACTGTTTTTCCAACCAGGAAAACTACACTCTTCAACAGATCTTTCGTTTCCTTCACACTGTAGATCACCTATCCATACTGGGCCAGAACCTTGTCCAAAGTATGGTGGATAGCGAGTAAAGACGTTTACTCCGTAATTGAAATATGTATCAAGGAAAAGAGAGATGTCTTGATTAGTACCTGATCGCTTATTTATAAAAACATTTAATATATTGTAGAACCAGGTATAATCAAATGAGTCATTTGAAGGGAATGATGAGTTGAGGGATCTATCTTATTCAATTTGTTTACTGGAATGACATGTGTTTATTTTTATAGAATGTGTAAAGAAATATGTTTTCCTGTCTTTCTGACTGTAAGTTTTGCAGTCTAACATCTTTCCAAGCAGTGGAACGAACAACGGAAACAGTTTCGCCAAACAAACACATGCCGTTTCATTGCTAACTACAAACTATCATGAATACAATCCATCAGTATTTTGTTTTTTTACTACAGTAAAAAAGATGTATTCCAGTATATTATACATAAGATACAGAAACAGAAAATTGGTCTGGTTATACTAATATGTCCATGTAACAAACAAAGCTGAATGTGTTAAGACTGAGTTGCTCAAACAAGTAAGTTGCAGAGAAATCTCACAACATATATAGTACTGAAAGCTTTTATTGAATTATCCTTGAAGATTAATGTACTACTACTACTGTTTCTGATACTACTACTACTACTACTAATAATAATAATAATAATAATAATAATGTAGTAATATTAGTAGTAGAAGTAAGAGTAGTAGTTAGAAATATGGTGGGGAAATAGGGAGTATAACACAAAAGAACTATTTTTACCGACTAAATCCCATCATTGAACAGAGAACACCAGCATCTTTTGTGTCAAAACTACTGCTACAGATTGTTCCCCACGTCCCGTTTACTTGAATCTCAACTCGACCTTGTGTTGGTATTCCGCTTCCATTCACTAACCGTACTGGTACTGAAATAATAACATGTTAAATATGATCAGTTATTTAGACAAGAATAATTGTTTAGAAACAAAAACAAATAAATATATATAAATGTTATCCGAGAGACATCAGTAATTTGAAATAAAAGTTAGCTAAAATGTTGCTTTACCATGCTATTTTTTTACTAATTCTCTCTATCACTACTTACAGCGATTCAAACAGCTGATTCCTACGTCTTGATTATGACTACAATTGTTTTCACCCTAAGTAGAGTATGAACAATAGTCTACACTTTCTTCATCTCCCTTACAGTCAAGTCCATCAAGCCAAATAGGTCCACTGCCTTGTCCAAACTGAGATGATTTATAGGATTTTGCATTGAAACTGAAAATAATAATAATAATAATAATAATAATAATAATAATAATAATAATAATAATAATAAAAACAACAACAACAACAACAACAACAACTACACTGACTTATTTTGGTTTTTTACATGAAAATATTAAAATAATTTAAATAGTGAAGATTTAATACTTTAAACGAGACTAATATTCTTAACTATTTATAATTTTAAAGCATTACTCATAATTACTTTCCTTCCCAGACATGGTCGCAATCTTATGAAAGATTTCTGAAATTTCAAAATTAGAATAGGTAATATTTTGAGATTTGACTTAATATTTCCGAATTTTAAATAACAGTCTACATCTTTCTACATTAGTATCTATAATAACATAAAATGTATCTTGTAGAATATAGTTTTCTGCAGATATATATCAATAGAAAAATTTAGGAAATGCAATCAAGTTCATTTACCGACTAAAGCCCAGCATGTAACAGATGACAGCAGCATCTCTGTCGTCAAATTCATTATCACAGACAGTTCCCCATGTCCCGTTGTTTTCTATTTCAAGTCTACCTCTTGTTGTAGTTCGTCCTCCATTGACCAGTTGAACAGAAACTGAAGTGAGTTCAAGACAGGATTAAAACACAAACAATAATTTTTAAATATGTTGATATTACCGTCTGAATTGTCAAAGTTGCATTTTTCCACGTGCACTGGTAATTATAACACACATACATTTATAAATATTTACATAAATACATACACACAGACACACATATATACATTGATCCATACATACATACATACATACAGACTGTGTATGTATGTGTGTGTGAAAGATTATGTTGCATTGTTTAATAAAACGTACAATGTTAGAAATAGAGGTGATACTTGTCACACTAAATGTTTCTTTTTTATTTCTTTAGAAACTATTTACTATGACTTTGATTTAAGTATACATTAAAATAGGCCAAGATGATTAAAAACTGAACAATCAATATTAACAAAAATAAAATACCCTGCGGTAAACAGCTGATTCCCAAATCCTGTTTATGACTACAGTTTTTGTTACCCCAGTCAGAGAAAGAGCAGTGATTCACTCCATTTTCATCTTTAACACAGTTAACATCATCAACCCACACTGGTCCTGTTCCTTCTCCAAACTGAGCATTCTTATACGTCTTTGCGTTGAATCTAGGATTTACAAAACAAATTGAGTTGTCTGCTCTTGGTTAGTACAAATATTGTTTAAGCTGTACTACGGGGTCATTCAGATTTTACTTTATATTCTATGACACAAATAGACGCCTACTAATACTTTATCACTGTTTAAAAAAGATCAGTTGAACATTCTTACTGACCGAATGATAAAAGTGATCGTTTTCTTTTATTTTCTTGCATCAAATCTACTTACTGACTGAATCCTAAAAGTGTACAGATACATTCTGTGACACAGATAAACGCGTGCTAATATTTTATCACTGTTTATAAATTAATCTCTTTAACAAGATTCTTACTGAGTGAATCCTAAAAGTGTACAGATAAAGCCTGCGTCTTTGTCGTCAAATCTGTCACCACACACAGTTCCCCATGTATCGTTAAGTTTGATCTCAACTCGACCCTGTGTTGGAATACCTCCACCATTGACCAGTCTGATAGATACTGAAATCATAACATTTTAAGTAAACTTTCGATTTTTCATTCCAAATTGTATATCCTGTATTTAGTAAATGATAATGCTAATGTTTATTTAAATTTCACTATAAATAGACATGCAGTGATTGACATATCGTATTGGTCGATATTACCATGTGAAGGAAGGTTGGTGTTTAAGATTATTAAATGAAACTGTTATTCATTTATTTTTATTTTACATTTTACATTATTGTCCAGATTTTCTTCCATCTTGTAATATTTATTAATATTTTGGAAAATATATATTTAGTTGGAATTGTAATACTCAATTTTTTTAGATTATTTCTTCTGAATACTCAGTATAACCAGTTTTGTCCCACAGCGACTGTAACAAAATAGATGTGTTTCTATTTATATATCAGTCAACAGGAAAGGTCTGCAGAGTTTCAGGAATGAGTTTCAATGTGTCATTATTATTATTCATGAGGAGAAAGCAGCATGCATAATTTAAAGCTACACATAGACCATTAAATGTCTGAGAATTATTTATCCTTGCTTAGACGTAAAGTACTTGGGAAATTTCTCTAAGATTCTTGGGTCATTAATATATTGTGAATACTGTCACTGCTGCTATGTTAAGGAACCGGGGACAGTAATGTTATGTCAGTAGAGGTCAGTGTTGTGAGATGGTATCACTATGACAGCGATGAAACAGAGTTCAAGATAGAAGAGAGAAAGACGTTTGGGCCGGTTCTCTGCAATATAACTAGATGCAAGTTGATAAGGATTATACTATAATTTTCTATGATTTTGTGCAATCAGGCAGAGAAATTAAATATATAATCGACATCGAACTTGTGTAGCTTTTGTGTTATTACTTATGCGTCATTAATATTCTCGTTGGCATTTAATTCGATTCTTGGTTTCAGTTGGTATTAAACGCAAATAAAGATACATTATAGTTCGTAATGTAACAACATTAAAAATACAAAAGTAATTTTGTGACAGTTGTTATACACATTTTGTCACTGATGAAAAGTATATAAAATAAAATACAATGTTATATGTAAACTGACAGTGACAGGTGATTCCAGCATGCTCTGAGTGACCACAGTTGTGTTTTCCCCAACCACGAAATGAATACTTTTCAACACTGTCTTCATCTCCATCACAACTCAGATCATCAAGCCATATTTGTCCAGTTCCCTCTCCAAAGTGAGCACTTTGATAAGGTGTTGCGTTGAAACTTAAATAAAAATGATAATCTACAGAGTAAAATGAATATTATATGTTTCGCAAAACATCTTCAACAGACCTCCTTTTAGTCCGTAAATTTTGAAAAGAAAGTCCTTACTTCTTTCTAAATGATTTCATCAGTGTGTCACAGAGCGCTGCTTTGATACCAAAACGGTAACATCTTCAAGCAAGATCTGATAAATTTTATTGCACCCTCGTCATCATCGTTATTGTTATTATCGACATTATCATTGTCAGTTATTATTATTATTATTGCTATTATTATTATTATTATTATTATTATTATTATTATTATTATTTTATATTAAACTCGATTATACATCATCACTAATTTTTATTTTCAATAAAGTATCTATAGACATTTTGGTTCAAAGAATTTGGGTAGTAAATAAGTCAGTAAATAGTTAATAAATGAATAATACAAATAAACACATTACCGACTAAATCCTAACATGTGACATAAAACAGAAGCATCTTTCTCATCAAAATTATCATCACAGATTGTTCCCCACGTCCCGTTTACTTGAATTTCAACTCGACCTTGTGTTGGTATTCCTTTTCCATTCATTAATCGAACTGGTACTGAAATAATAACATGCTTATATATTATCATTGAATTAGAATAGTACAATTTGTTTGGAAATGAAAAGATATTTAAACATACATATTATAATTTTATTTTGCATTGCGGATATTACGTAATAATAGTAAAGTTATGTAAGGTACTGATGTTGCTATATTTCTTGTGTTGTCAGTCAGTATTTCTCCTATTAATGCACTGAAACGTGTTAATATGTACAGACACCCGTTCATAAACAAGAGTTATTGAAATAGTAATTCAGACTAATGTGTTTATCTCTTTTTTTTTAAATATATTTAATTTTTTCCACAACTGCGAAGTCTCTAATCAGTACCAAGAATCAGTAACCAGAATGCAAAGTAGTGATAAGTTTACTTTATTTTTGGAAGTAACAATTTGTTTTTACCAGTTAGTAAATACAGCACCTATTTCATAATTATTATGATCAATAAGACTGGATAATTCAAACTTTATAACTGCATTAATTAAAAGCTATTATTCACATGTCTGATATTTAAATTTGGCTTGTATGAACACACAATAAAAATCATTTTAACTAAGAATAATCATTAATATTATATTTTTAAATTAAATGTTTTGTACTTTAAAATGTGTCTTCACTGATAAGCTATGTGATCTATATATATATATATATATATATATAATCAAAATATAATAAAATAAAATACGTATCCATGTATGTACATATGTGTGAATGTGAATAATGTATATAGCAATTATTAAATTAAATTATTAAACTTTTGATGTAACAAAATATAGGGAATGCGCCATTTTAATATTTGGTGTCATTTTGACATTTTTTCGCCTACAAACACCGTTCAGAAATCTGTAACGGGTGAACAATAATAAATTAGTGTCGTCCATTAAGCCGACCTGAAAACGTTAACTTTTCTCTGCAGGATTTCCAGGTGATATCAAACATTCTGAACGCAGGAAATAACAAAGAAACGTCAAGGAACATCGCGCTTCTGAATCTGGAAGTATTGTTATCGGGCGAGTAAAACATTTAAATAGAAGACCGGACTGTTCCACAATAATACAAATTACAGATATTAATATTATTATGTAAACTGACATCTTTTGTTTTCGCAATTCGTCAGTTTATAACAATCGTTCACAGGAATGGGGGTACTTATATTAAGAGGTGAATAAACTGCATTAATTAAATAAATACGTTAATCATAATTTTAAAAATCAGATAATTCTAAATATAACTACTGATCTTTTTTATTTTTTATTTTGATTTTTTAAATAAAGAGCCATGAATTATAATTATCAGAGTGTTTCACTTGTATTTTCTAACGGTGTCTCTTGTCTGTTATATACACGATCACATTATGACATTTCAGTGGTTCTTAAATAATACTGTTTTGTCATTAAATAACGCTAGAAGAATAAATAAAAAAAAAATAATTAGTTGCAAATAAAAACGTAAACGAAAATAACATTTAGTATAATCATTTGTACTCCATAATGATACACAACACAGTTACTTCTCGTTTTTTGTGTGTCTTTTTTTTTTTTTTTTTTTGATGTTGTTTTGGGGTTTTTTTATGTTGGTTTTTCAACAGTAAAATGATTTATCTATTGCTTTATCTCTCACTTCACTTTAATAATTACGTTCATTGATGATTACACTTTACTTAAACAACCACGTAAACAAGTCTCGCAATTATGCAATACGGATGGCATCTACTGATCGTGAGGAATTGAAACTTTTCATTTGGACTAATTAGTTCGCCAAATATTGTCTGCTGAATGTTCATACCAATAATGTGTGTAATGTACTTCATATATTAAAATAAAAATTACACACCTTAAACGACTGTAGGTACAACAAGTAAATAAATCCAACTATAAGGAGAGAAAGACATTTCTTATTTGAAAACTGACTGAATATATGATTTTCTCTCTGTGAAACGCAAATACTTTAATTTAGATGCTGATTCCTTTCTTTATGTGCGTAACATGTTGACTGACGCAGTTTAATTGTGTAACGGATAAGCTAACTGAATCCAGTTCTGCACATTGTAGGATTGTTATAGATGTAAAATGACAATTCACAAACGGAAAAACAAACAAACATAAGAAACATATTAATTGTATCGATTATTTATGGCAGCCTAAACAAATAATATAATTATTTTCTAACAGCGCAGCTAACTTAATCCAACTGTCTGTATGATTCCAGATCTAATTGTTTGACAGTTAGAAGCAGATAATAATGGAATATACTTGTGTAACAGATTTTTGAAGTTCCGTTTATTAATGAATAGAACCACGACTAAAGAGAATGATGAGAATTTTAAATGTTTTATTATTTTCGTGTGGAATTTGGTCCGTTTCGTACTTCCGATCATTCTGTAGATGGGAGACAAGGCCAGATTGGGACGTCTTGTAACATTTTAACCTCAAAACAAATCGGAACACAAAACTTAATAGTGGTTTAAAAGAAATAATCATTTTTTACGAGCAATTTCAAATGCTTGAAATATACTGATTTTGCTATCGTCTTTTAATTATTAATGGTTAATGACACAGAGAGAAACTGGCCCAACCTACAGCGGGCTGTGGCAGGTTGGGTCACACTTGGGGGCTGCGATGCAGCTTACAGAAGATGAATACTTTCAAATAAACACAGGACTTGTGATTTATTTCAAAATTACTTGAAATGCAATTGATAAACATTAAAATAAAATAAATAAATAAATGAGTAAATAAATAAATAAATAAATAAATCGGTTATAACATGTAATGAAGGCAAAACGAAAGTGTTTATTGGCACAAACACGTGTGGAAAGTAACGTGCATTATTCTAAAACACATTTTTTTTTTACTTTTAGTTTTTATTTATTTATTTTTTATTTTTTTTATTTGTTTGCTCATCTAATGGATTAGTTGGAATAGAAAACAGTTTCATTAAAATAAGAAAGCAAAATGTACAGAAAATAAATGTAAAATATAATGACGCTACCAAAATTGGGTACATTTTGAGCCAGCTTGAAACAATGTATTATACACAAAATAAATACACTCAAGTACACTTAAATAAGTACACAAGCAGAGTGAACAATCATAGCCAGATCTACAGCCTCTAGTATAACAAACGTTGATAATTTCCACCTTATTTTCGGCCTATGTAGTTGGGAATTTCTTCTGATTTAGATTACCAAGCTGCAAGACCGATTTTCTTAGCCTCCTAGGATCCAATAGGTGACGTTCCTAGTATATATTCGGTTAGTTTTGTGGGAAACATTTTAACACTATGAAGTCAGCGGTAAATTTGGTTAATCAAGAAAAAATAAAGTCAAAAATTAAATACAAATAAATAATAATAATAATAATAACAACAATAACAACAACAACAACAACAGCAACAACAACAACAACAACAACAACAACAACAACAACAACAACAACAATAATAATAATAATGAATATAATTTCTACGCGGTTAATTCTTAGGTAACCTAATATGCCCATGTCTCAACATACCCCTGCGATCTCCCTTATACATATGATATTATAGATTGATGTTAATAACATTGCAGCTTAGTCTTTTTCTTACTTTATTTGTCAGAACGTTATAATGCTGTTTTCGTTTTGCAGATATTTCCGTGTACATGTAATGGTGTACAAACGATACTCGAATAACTAATATATCAAGTCTGTGCTTGTTTGTTATGTAGGTCAGATAAAAATAGTCTGTCACTGCTGCACGAGATACACAAACGTCTATCAGGGTGTTATTTACGAAGATCTGCAAAATACCTGTTAATACAGTGTCTTTTCATTAGTATAGAAATAGATAGGAAAATATGAAATGATTTATGTTTATCAAAATTCATGAGAGACGATAAATAATAGCAACTATTCAATAACAAGAAGAACAACATCAACACCAACAACAACAATAATAATAACAATAACAACAACAACAACACCAACAACAACAATAATAATTATAGTAATAATAACAATAGCAGTAATGGTGATGAAAATAATAATAATGATAATACTAATAACAACACTGATGATGATGATGATGATGATGATGATAACAGTAATAATAACAATGAAGGTTATCAGAACTATTTAGTTCTTTGAAAGTTAAGTTTTTCATCTTCTTCCTCTACTTTAGTTACTATTACATAGGATTGAACATCGTGTATTGACACACCAGTGAAATACATGATGTATTATCTCAAGTTCAAGCAGGATTTGAGAAGGATTATTGTACAAGTGACCATATTTTGACACTATACGGATTAACTGAATTGATGAAAGCACGGAAGAATTTTTGTACGTTGATAGGACTTTGCTGAAAATTAATTCAAAATGGTAATTTATAATATATATACAAATATTAAGTCTTGTGTCATTGCACATACCTCATTAATAGACTATTTCCCGTGTTGTGTTGGTCTTAGACAAGGTAAAAATGTATCTCTTTTACTATTCTCATTGTATCTCAGTGACATAGAAGACTTATTTAAAATGAATGAGTGTCGGAACATAAACATAAACGAATTGTTCAGTGATTCTTTGATACATACTTCAGTTGTTACTTTTGTTTTACTTTATGCCAATGACACTGTACGCCTTGTAATTACCAATATATGTAAACATCTCTAAATGTTTTTGATTATAGCTGCACTAAATGGAAACTAACAGTAAACTGGAAAATATTGAAAATCTTAATTTTTAATGGCAACCACAAATATTACCAGAAAGTGTTTTATCAAGAAAAATCAAAGCTTGATAATGTAGAAAGTTAGAAATATTTCGGTATCATGTTTCACTAATCGGATAGATTTACTGAGGAAATATGTTATAATTCACAAGCACAGAAGGCTACGTATTTCATTTTTCGACAAGAAAGATGTCATAATGTTTCCATCCAGTGTCTACTAAAATTATTTCACCAGTTCTGCTGATTGGTAGCGAAATTTGGGAATTCGAAAATGTGTCATTACTGAAACAAATATGTAACAGTTCAGGAAATTGTAAGGAAATCTACTCCAATGTACTTATTAAATGGAGAACTTGGACGTTATCTAGCATTATATTACATATCAGTATTTACAATATTAGTGCTGTCATCGATAACTCGTCCAAAGCTTTAAATTATAAATTATTAAAAAATACTGTCGCATTCGAGACATATTTAAACATTATAGAGAGGAAATATTGGTGCCCATTGTTAAGGTTCAGACTTTCAAATCTTCCTATTGAAACGGAAAGATGGAAAAATCACAGCACTAGAAATCAGACTATGCCCATTGTGTAATAACTATGACATCCGAGATGAGTTTGATTATATATTTTTACATGTATGTTTTTAAGAATCGAAGAAATCGTTACAAACCATTTTTCTGTCAATCTAAACCAAGTATTTATAAGATTTATAAATTATTTAACTCTGAAAAAGCTGGTGTCCTGGAAAGTTGTCTGTCTTCTATAATCTAATCATGAATCTTTTTTCAAATCCTCTGGCTCTTATATTGATTATTGTGTATATTTTATTATTATGTACATTAGTTTAAATCCGCCAGCTTGTTGTTTTCTGTAATTGTTACAATTATATTAAATGCTTAGGAATGTATCCTCATATGCTGTAGACTTCGGCCTGAGTGTAAATAAACTTCAGTTCAGTTCAGCTATTAAAATGTTGTGAAGTATATTCATACCAAATTGTAATCGTGAACAGAGACAAAGGTAAAGCATATTTCTGAAAATTAAATAGGTTTACCTTTGTTTACCGAGAACGTCAAATAATAATAATAATAATAATAATAATAATAGAGATACAACTAGTAGAAATAAAATAAATAAATAATAATATAATATAATATTGTATAATCTAATGTAATGTCATAATAACAACAACAATGATAGTGTGTTCTCGTGTCTTCTTACAGACAGTCACAATTTTTCAGAATCTATGCATAGTTTTAGTTATTTCACACCCGCGTCTACATCTGTAACTGTATACGTAGAATTTAAAAACTCTCACAGAAAATAGTTAATTACTGCTACGCGACAGCTAGATATTTGCCAGTAGTTTATCACAAACTGGGTATGGAAATACTTTGCTGAATCACTCAAACTTCTCGCTCTGCTGGACGTCAACAAACACTATCAAACATTGACTAAGATACAGAGTACAGTGGGGCAACTCACACTTAACAGGAATGTATCCTTCCACTGAAGAAAATTACAGCGTATAACAAACATTATAACATAGAGATAATCAAGAAAATACAAACACGCTTAAGGGTAAACAAATTCCACACTTACAAAACTTAAAAAAAGATATATAATAAATAAATAAATAAATAAATAAATAAATAAATAATAATAATAATAATAATAAAGTTATAATATAGGTACTTCATATAAATATAATCTTTTAAAACTGTTATTATTGTTAAACTGTTTTCAAATGAGAAATTTTTGCTTGAAGTAATTGTATATCAGCAGCAAGTATCACAACAACAACAATATTTTAAAACTGAAGAAGCAGTAATAAATACGTCATATAATTATACTCTATTAAAGCTGTTTCATTATCGATGAACTCTTTATAAAAACGAGAACTTCCTGTTTGAAGTAGTTTTGTTTTTCGACGCAATTTCTCAATAACAAACAAAAAATCCTCTGCTCGTGAATACGTGACTGAAGTCATATAGTGCACGGTTTTTCGCTTCTTCGGTTCTTAGGTGTCACTTCATAGATTATAACAAAAATATGTCTGAAGTCCATTCAATGGCAAAGTCAGCCCCCAGAAGAAAAAAAAATAACGATCTTCTTTTTTAGCCGTATTCTACCGGCGTGCATTTCTGTATTATTTAATCTCTAAAAGTGTGAAAACGGACATTTTGTGGTCAGCATATCCATTTTAAGTGCATTTTACTCCTAAACTCCAAATAGTATATCTTGTGTTATAGGTAACATCTTGAACTTTAATTTTCACTTAAGGCCATTTCAAGGTAAAACAAAAGGTGAAAATGCTGCATTTGGGATCCTCACCAAATTGTTTCCAATAAAACAAAGTGGTAGTTTTGCCCATTTCTGACCAAAACGTTATAATTCCTGAGCCAGTAATATTAAGCTAGTTATACAAATACCATCCAACATATGTAATTCCAGCTGTGAATCTTTTGTCAGTGCAGACTTAAACATTATTCAACTGACGATTCTCATATTTCCATGCTTCACAGATTCCCAATTTTAAATGAAATGAACAATAACGCACATGACGTGTTCATTAAATTCAGTGTAACAGATATTCTTGCAGTTTTGCTATGATTTGTTTTTTAAAACAAATATAATAGTCGGTTTCAAAGAACTAAATGTACCTGATTACCTTCATTATTGTTGTTATTATTACTATTATTATTATCATCATCATCGTCATCATCATCATCATCATCGATGTTGTTATTAGTATTATGACTATTATTATTATCATCATCACCATTATTGTTATTGTTATTATTAATATAATTATTATTGTTGTTGGTGTTGTTGTTGGTGTTATTGTTATTATAATTGTTGTTGTTGTTGATGACGTTGTTGTTGTTGTTATTGAATAGTTGCTATTAGTTCGGTAGACTACTAGATTTAATCCAGAACTTACTGTGTGTGCATATTAATTAATTTATTATTACTATTGGATATATCACTCCTAATAACTATATACCATAAAAATAGTATGACATACCTGAAATGACTGTAGGCATAACAATATAAATCCATACATATGGAAAATATGACATGTCTTTATCAAAAACTGAATAGATCAGTCTGTCTCCATCAAACGCAACTAGTTTAATTCAGATCCTCCTTCCTAGCTTTATGTACATTGCACGTTGACTGATGCAGTTAAGTTGGTAACCGCACACCTGTTTGCTCTTAGTAACTGAAATGGAACATATGACACAGATGAACAAAAAAGTATTGTTATCAAGAGCAGTGAAGAAAACCTCTCTTTGTATAGTCTGTCTACCTGCCTTTCTATATATCTTGATCTCTACATCTATCTATCTCTATTTATTTGTTCAGAATCATTTGGCATTATGTATATTTCAGATACGTAGATACCTGTGTGAAAGTGTCTAAATGTAATTGCACGAGTTTGTACGAGTCTGTGCGAGTGTGCGTGTGTGTGCGTGTGTGTGTCTAATTATGAGATTTGTATATGTGTGTGTTTAGCTATTCTGTTCTGAACTTCTATACTGATTGAGTTAATTTTGAATAAATATCTTTAGTGTCTTGAATATTGTACAGAGAAATAATTAGTTTGTAACTATCGCAGAATCACATTATAAGAGATTTATCAACACAGGCGCGTTCTGAAACTGTTATCAACATGCATTAACCATTAAACAGTTACTGAATTCCATTTTAGTATAATCCTATCTGTTCAGTTTAGTACTTAAAAGTTTCGATGATGATTCTATATATAGATATGACTACTGTAGATTAACGTTAATTATTTGCAGCTTCGTCGTTTTCTTGTTTTATATTTCAGAACATTGTGGCAAGATAATTTTAAAATATTGGTTTCATTTTTCAAATACATCATAGTGCTCCGACGATATTCACATGACGAGTATAAATTTAAAGGGAAGAAATGAGCGTTCTTTTTTTTCTTTTTTTTATGTAGGTCACATAAAAATGCTGTGTCACTGATACACGGTACACACAAAAGTATATCTGGCTGTTATTTACCATGATCTGAAAAGTGTGTTTGGCTACCGCACACCTGTTTCAAAGCTTTTAGTAGATAAAATGGATTGTATGACATATATGAAAGAAAACGTACTGTTAGGAATAGTGAAGAAAACGATTCATTGTGGTAGTATTTCTCTATTTATCTTTAGCTATATCTAGCTAAATGTCTGTTTGTGTATTCAAAACACATTACGTATCCTTCAAAAACGCAAGCTAAAATGTCCGTAGATACTTGTGTAAGTGTCTAAATCTGATTGCAGAGAGTGTGTGTATGTGTGTGTGGTTGTGGCTAATTTTGTCAACAATGATTTGTATATGTGTATGTTTAGTTACAAATATTTTGTACTGAACTTCTATACTGATTCAGTTAATTTTAATAAATTCGACAGCGAATAAATACCTTAGTTCCTTGCATATTGTAATAATTCGTTTCTAACTATCGCAGAATCCTATTGTTAGTGATTTATCAACACAGGCACATTCTGAAGCTGTTATCGACATGCATTAACAATTAAACAATTAATGAATTTATGATAGTATAATCTGCTCAGTTATAATGAAAATATATCTTGCCAAATGATTATTATAATTATGAATGGATGTGAAATGTATCTAAAAATTATTCATCGCTACAATATAGTTGTGAATGTTTCAAGTTTTTATTTAAAAAAAAAAACACCGTCTTATCTGTCTTCTATCAAGGTGACGTGTTTCATGTGCAGTGGTCTGTGTTGTTATGTCAGTGGTAAAGCGCTCGTTACAGTTTGACTGCTACTAATAGAAATATTACAGGTGGTGTGTGACTCCGGGATACCTGTTCATTATCTTTGTGCTAAAATTCTTCACTTCTCTCTTAGTCATGGGATTTTACACACCATTATTAAGTATCCTCTTTGTTCATTTCCTTGACTATTTTGAAGAGAAATTAATTCCGCTCCAAGCGGCATCATCTTCAAGAACAGAATTAATGACTGGTTTTCGTACAGTATGACATTTAACTCTTTCCTAGAGAGGTAAAGATAATTCACGATGAGAATTACGAATATGGAATTAATAATTATACACCAGTCAACCCGTGATCTCTAAACTTAAGTCATCAAATCCCATGCATTAAAATGCTTTTGCCATCACAGCAGTTCACCCTATATTACTTCGTTTATGTCACAGGAATAAAAGTAACTTGAGTCACACATAATTATATATCCGTATTTTACTTATACTTGGTTTCCAGTCTGAATTATGAGTGGTATACAAATTTCACCTTTAACCAAACGGCAAACGTTTATTTGTACAACTAAGGATTTCATATAATTTTGAAATAAGGTATAAGGTCCCTGTTATTTTGATGTAACATCCTTCATGCACATATTTCTGATTACCCATCAAGCCACATATATCCCTGGTTTATTTTCTCTCTAAGACTAAATAGATTTGGTCATTGTCAATCTCTTACACAGGGCCTAGTTTTTGTAGTACCCCGCTAGCAATCAGGGCAGTTGTAATTAAATCGAACCGGTCGGAATCCTGGTACCATGGAATTGTCCTAATGGTGGATCAGCCAAAATGAAAAAAAAAAAAAACAATTTCCAAGTATGAATACTACATTTATTTATTTATTTAGGTAAAATCATAAATGTTCACATACAGACATACACACATATACATTCACACATAAAAACAAATATACATATACACATTTAAAAACATAAACACACATACACATAAGCACATACATACCAGTTGATCGACGTAAATCAGTCTCTTAGAATAGTCTGTCTTGCTCTAACCTACAGTAACAGTAGATCCTGTTTAAGGTTTGATCCTCGTAAATAACACTGGGTATACTTTACTGTAGCTCATGTATCAGTGACACGCGCTTTGTATCTGACCTACATAACAAACAAACCGACACTTTACAAACGTTTAGTTTTACATGCTGACGAGTTTCATCACAAAACAAGGACCAGTATACTGAAATATTGGACGGGAGGGGGGTGGACATTTAAAAATATCTTTAAGTAAGCTGTAATTTTTAACTGTAATTGTTAACAAGAAAACAAGAAGGTTAAATGAAATTAATCCGTATTAATATATAACCTTTAATATTATCTTATCTACATTCATTCATATTTTATTTTTAATAAACACTCCTACCATTATATAGTTTGCATTTGTGTTGTTAAATGCGAGAAAGGGTATACCAGACAAATCCAAATATATTTTCATAGTGGGGACAAACGCCTCGCTTGGACATGCCATAAGCAGATTAAAATAAAATATATTTAACTATAGCAACCAAAGTTATAAAGCCAAAGTCGTCAAGTTACCATCTATCCAATCTAACAGCAGACATATAATTAATTAAAATACCTAAATACATTAATACGTAAAGTTATGAGCCGGCTCCAATTAATGGGTATGCGTCTATTAAGGACCGCTGTAGACAAAAGATGTCTTATCCGGAGTAAATTGATTACGGCAATAATACTGACAACTATTATAATCCTAAACGCATTAATACGTAACAATATGAGCCGAGTGCTATAAAATAACGCACAGACCAGTGTCCAGTGCGACGGACACGCCCGCTGACCTCTCATAAATCGTGCCCGTCGTAGATGTGCTTCACAACAACTTGCTCTGATTAGCACGTTCATGTTTTTACTTCACTTCACAGTGTCCAGTTACAATGCACTTGGCTGACCAGCAATAAACACTTCGGAAATCGGCTAATCTCTCTTTCATTTTTATATTCAGATAAATAACTTTAAACTATATTTGTTATAAAATGCAATTTATTACATGTCGTTGGCGCCACAGGAACACGCGTAATATGTACTAATATTACAAATTGTTATTAACTACATGTACAATAGTAAACGCAGTATGCATTGAAACATTATATACACAATTTAACTAATGCAGTTATTTACTGTTACCTGTGTATACAGCAATTATGCATACTTAATATATATGTATGAATTAATTTTATGTAGACCTCATATATTGTTACAACATGTATATAATATGTATTCTGTGTAAAAAGGACAACGCACTTGGCTAAACACTTCGGAACTCGGCTCATCTCTCTTTCATTTTTGTGTTTAGACTGGACACCATTGCTCCCAGACTGCATTCCCCAAAGTATTTATGTAGTAAATAATAATAACCAAGGACAAAATATAAACACGGTCATAATAACTTGTTTATTATCAAAATATGTTTACACGTTTATGTCGAATTTTCGTTTATGTAACATATCGTCTAAAACTGATACAAATTTTCATTGATAACCGAGATAGCTATTTATATATTTTTTTAAATATAAATAAATAAATATATAATAATAATAATAATAATAATAATAATAATAGTAATAATAATAATAATAATAATAATAATAGTAATAGTAACAGTAATAATATTAATAATAATAATAATAATAATAGTAATAATAGTAATAATAATAGTAATAATAATAATAATACTATAAATAATAACAACAGCAATAATTATGTATTCGTTAATTCTTGTAAACAGTCATGATTGTTCAGAATACAAAGCATAGTTTTAGTTATTTCACACCGGCAGTTTCGTGTAAAGCTGTATAAGTACAATTTAACAACTCTCAGAGAAAGTAATTATACTGTGTCTGAAAATTGTTTTTAAAATGTTCTGTCGGCTGTGAACTGTTTACGTATTGATGGCTAGGTTTCGATTAGTATGTAGATGAAATTCTAATAATTGAATGTTTCTTATTTAGGTCAGGAAACGACTTTCTGACAATACCGACAACATCAACAACAACGATAAGAATAATAATAAGCAAAAGAAAGAAAACCAACGAAAAGAAACAGAAGAAAATATAATAATATCTGTACGTCATATAATTATAATTCCTTAAAACTGATATTATTATTAATTATTTTCAGATGATAAATATATGTTATATCAACAGTAACAACAACAGCAAAAAACAACAACAACAACAAAATAACAATATTAGAGATAACAAAAACGCTTCAACAACAACACTAATAGTAACATAGATATATAATCCCATAAAGCTGTTTCGTTATTGTTGAACTCTTTCGAAATGACAACTTCCTTCTTGAAGTATTTTTGTGTATCAGTGTAATTTCTCTTGTTACTAAAAATCATTTACTTGTGAAAACGTGACTGAAGTCATATATGTTACAAGTCACGTTTCTTCTGTTCTTATGTGTCACTTCCTAGCGGTGAAAGTCAAATAAAAATTTAAAAGAAAACGTGATATTCGTTACTGGAATACTGATATTTCTTTCTTTATTTTCTTTTTTCTTTTTCATGGTGGAGCAGTTCAATACGTACAGTCATAAACCAGTAAGAACGATACAACTACAGGACCAGATGTGATAATCTCAACAATAAACAATAAATATTTCAAATTATAATAAAACATTGCTCAGATGCATTCCGAGTTAAATTCCACACACACACACACACCAAAAAATTAAACTTGACAGTCTTAGATTTTACATAACATTTTCTAGTCAGCGGGTTTACCATATGCTGTAGGTAACATCCTGGAATTTAATTTTCAGTTCAGGTCATTTGAAGGTCGCATGGGTCACAAAGTCAAATTCATGATTGAAACAAAGAGTGAAAATGTTACAAAATTGTGTTGCACCTAGTAAAGATATTGATCAAATTAGTTTTCCAGTGGAATAATTTTTTAAGAATCGACCCAAGAAAATATCATGGTCTGATACAGCACATCAGAACAATATCATGAACAATAACACACAAATATGACGTTGTTAATAGATTCAAACGAGAAGATATTATTGGAATTTTGCTACGATTTGTTCTTTTAAAAGAAATGAAATAATCGGTTGACTCTTAGATTTAATCGTATTATTTACTATTGTCATTATTATTCAGTATTTCATTCTTAATAACTATATATATATATATAGAAAGAAAGAAAGACATTTCGTTTTTAAAAACTGAAAGGACCTGTCTGTTTCTGTCAAGCACAACTATTTTAATTTAGATCCTGATCCTTATTTTCATATACATAGCACACTGACTGACGCTATTTATTTTGTAACCGCACTCAGGTTTCAAAGAGTTGTTGTTAGCTGGTGGTACGGAACGTATGACATAGATAAAGAAACAATATTAAGAATAGCGAAGAAAACCTATCTATCTCTCTGTCGTCTATCTATATACCTCTCTTTATGTGTGTGTGTTTAAGTGTGATTGTGTGTGTCACGGGGATTCCATTCAGCTGTAAATACTGTCTCTGGCAGATTACTACTTGAGTTGGCTTCGCTCTCCAGTGGTATCCGATATAGGATCTATGTATAAAGTAGCACGTTTCTGTCCACAAAATAAACAAGAAAAAAAGAAAAAAAAAACGCAAGACACTTTTAAAACTGTATTAGAACAAGCGCCGAACATTCAGTATAGCAGTACCAGAATAATGGTAATTTGTCAGTACAAATAGTAGCTTACCCACGTTTTCAGTGCGTTCAGTGGACAGGGACCGTTCCCCTGGAATCGTTCCACAGTTCTTCCTTTACAAAAATCAACAATAACAATAACAAACACACAAACTCAGTTTTTTTATTTATTTAAAAAGAAAAGGGAATGGCGTTATTTGTCAATGCGGTTCGAACCTTACCGCTAGACGTATGGTGACAGATCATTCTGCGAAACGAAAGCCAGAGGCGGTAATTAATCCCGCTTGTCACGACACGACTCTCACCTTTCATACCCCTTACCCAAGGAATGTCTGCGGATTCGGGACACGGATTCATATATTCATTCGTGTGTTTAGTTACAGCTGTTCTGGTATGAACTTCTATACATTTATATTTTGATAAATTCTTCAGGCAATTCAGAATTGGTGAAATAAATATCTTTAGTGTCTTCAATATAATACAGAAAAATAATTGATTGATCAAGTATAAAATAAAAATCATATTATTAACGATATTTATTAGAATAATACTAAGGGTGTCTACAAAACGCAACCATTTATCAATATGGGCGAGTCTGAATCTTAACTATTAAACAGTTAATGAATATGAATTTTAATATAATCCTGTCCCTTATCGCTTCATAGTTTTAATGAAAAAATATTTTGTAGTGTGAATCTCTAAGTAAAGAACAGTTTTTACTTTTGTCTTAGTCGTTCAACATTTTTCACACAAAAAGTAAGTTTCACTAGTTACCACTATATGACAGATACAGAATCGTCACATTTTACCTATAATTCTTTTTTGTTCATTTCCTTGACTATTTCCAAAACAAATTAATTCCAATTCAAAAAGAAACATCTTCAAGAAAGAAGTTAATGACTCATGTGTTGTACAGTCTGATATTTAACTATTTTCTAAAGAACTGATTCATGATGGGAATTACCAAGGTAAAGCTATAACCATACACCGATAAATTCTAGGTGACTTCGGGATGATTTTCAATATCTGTGATCATGATCTTTATCATCAGTCAGTTCACCACATACTATTTCTTACACAGAAACAACTTCATTTTATGTCAGCGTACACAATGAAGCATCCGTCCTTAATTTTAATATATTTTATTATATATTCTGTTGTCCGTGCATCTGAATTATGCTATAATGTATGCAGTTGGTTTAAATTAGCTGTGCGGTCACAAAATACTTCTATTATTTGTTTAAGTCTGTATGCCTGTCAGTTTATGGATTGTCATAGAGTTTGATCTAGAATGAGATATAAAATATTTTGAACGAATTCATTTTTGATATGTCTGAACTGATATAGTTGACCTCACAGGATGAGGCATATTTGATGTTATTAATTAAGAAACGCAATCCATTTATCACTACAATTTATTTAATAGTCTGGGTAATATATAAACAAAATATTTAACACAAATTTATAAGTGCAGTAATTTACAACATAGTCGTTCTAAAAAAAACATTGTCTCGTTATCTTTTCTCCCATCTGACACATAACCGTAATACAAAGCGTGTCTGTTAAATCGGCGTCTGAACTCTAATCCACTTTGTCCTGACACTCGCTAATAAAGAATACGTTTTACAGTCGTTTTATGTGTATGCCAAACAGCTGACGGCAAGTGCGTGTGTCTCTGCTGTGTGTGTGCGTGTGTGCGCGTGTGTGTGTTTGTGAGTGTACCTACAGAGTGTGATATACACATACATATTGATTTAGAAATGTAACAAAAAGCATTTTATGTTCTATATAAATGGCACGTAGTATTTTTATTTTTATGTAATTATGCAAAAATCCGTGTTTCTCAGAGCGAAGCAGACACAAACACAGAATGTTGAAAGAAAAACTGGTGCTGGTTATTGCTGATCAGTCTCTTGTAGATGCTAACAAACCTGAAAAGTGTCCGCCTTTAGATCTCCCTGTGTGCAAGTGAAACTAATGAAAACAAGTACACACATTTTTATTTTCTAGTGTACGTCCATTTTCTGTACTCGTATGTTTAACAAAATAATAATTCAAACGAACTAATTTATTGTATATCACTATCAAAAATCTGTATCTAGAGAGGCTGTGGATGACTAACGTTTCTGTGTGGTGGATATTTCAAAATTCAAGGAAAGTAAAAATAGAATATGGAATCAGCTATCCAGAAATGTGTACTTGTTTTCATTAGTTTCCATTATATATGTAAACTAGTCATTCTAGTGATCATTGTAATCATCATCATATTGCTATTTATTTATTTACTTATTTATTTATTTATTTATTATTTCTGCCGTTATTTAAATGTTTTGATGACGAATTTGCTTTAATGTGTCGTAATTGTTCGTCTGTAAATTTTTAGAGATTGTAGCAAAAACTTAAGTCAAAATTTCATTATCGTTAGAAACTGCCTACCATGAGACGAGTAATACAAAACTTGGAGAGGGAAAGTGAAACAAAAATATTCAATCTGAATCTGAAGAATCTTACATTGTTCATTTGTGGGCAAAGGAAAGAAGCAACCTCAGTTTCCAAACCAGGAGGAATTGAATGATCTGTGTTTGACAAGTTTAATGTAGTGTCTCTAATATCAACATTGGGAAATTTTTAGAAAGCAGATATCACGTGACTGCTGCTAGCAGGCGATGTGAAAAGTTATAAGATTGATTGTTTATACTATGACGTTGTCGTTTTGGTTTAGAACACTGGTGAATTTGCAAATGTTCTATACATAATTAATGTCTTAAATCAGTTGTTTTCTGCAATGAAAATCATCATCCATAACAGTAATTGGCATTCTGCGTTTCTAGAAGAAGACTAAGAAAATATTAAATATCTTTAAAGAGTTAGTATCTGGCTTTCTCGAAAGGACTGAAAGTGGTTATACAGTTTTATTTTATTTTCTCTTTCTACATCGCAACATTATCAGAAAATACTTAACTTTAATTTATTACGTCACACAAAATATAAAGATTAATTTATTGTAGAATCAGGAAGAACTCTTAAGCACATCTTCTGAAAGAGTCAAAACTATAAGGAAAACCGAATATGGTATTTTCACCAGAATAATTTGTAATTATTTTTGTTCACTTATTCCATGCACAACAGAATACACACAGAATACACACAATGGTTTTAAAATCACCTGCAGATGGTTTTCCTTTTGTGAGAAAAATCTCATAAATTCCCAAACATTTTACAGTAACGAAAGCATGAAATAAAATAAATTACTTAAAATCTTTCAGCCAGTTTTTAGTAAGTTTACTTATTTATTCAAAAGTCATATTTTCTATGCATGTTTAGTTAGTGTTTAAACAGTGTTCAGTTTTAAATGATTTTATTAATTTTATAGAAAGTTTATTAAAAAAAAGATACTGCACTGAAAGATGTTCGTGTTGATTCTTAACAAAATACTCTGTAGACTAAACTTACTTTAGTTTTACTTTTCTTTATCTGTACGTGAAGGAGCACTGCGGTTACAAAGTACACCGGGTCAGTCAAGATAACACGTAGTTAAACACACAAATCAGGACGTAAATTAGACTAGTTGCGTTTGACGGAGACAAACTCGTCTGTTCAGTTTCTAGATGAGAAATGTTTTTCTTTTCATACATTTGGATTGTTTTACTTGTTACACCTACAGTCGTTTCAGGTATGTCATATTATTTTTAATATTTATAGTTATTACAAGAAAAAATATTGAATAATAATAACACATCTACTATTTATCCGATAAACTTAAAATGTCAAATCATAACAAAATGCCGATAATTATTATTACTAGTATTATTGGGTTTTTTTATTTTTACTATTTATTTCTACACATGCCCAGACATTTGTCAGATTAACAATGAATTTGTCAGATCGTTGTAAATAACATCCGGGTATATCTCTGTTTATCTCACGTACCAGTGACATACGATATTTATCTGACCTACATAACCAACAAACACTGACTTTATATACTGGTCTTGCGAGCATCGTCACAGAAATATGTACAACGAAACGTTTGGAAAAACCTAACAAACATTTCATATCATCTTTTCTTATGCTGTCATTTTTCGACTAAGAAGTAGTAAACTGCACATAGAGAAACAAGAAGTCACAGGTGCAAATTAATTAAAATTAATCTATAATATTATGTATACCTACCTACATGATTATTTTACATATGTAACAGTTAAATGCAGGATGTAAAATACACACGAAGTGTAAAACTATTGATCATTCCTTGCTTTAATAAGTTATAACTGAAAAATCTGAAATCTATTTCACAAGTACATACCTCTATTATTCGTGTAGGTGGGATAAACAGTCGATACATTTTAATATAATTATCTTATGTCAGACAGTGAGACCGCTTAGGAACTGTCAAACAGTTAGATATAGTATTATCACATAATGCAGGCAGCTAGATTCAGTCTTTTCTTTTATAAAATAAAACTGCAAATCTGACCACAGTATATTTGTATTTGTATTCATAATTTTGAATTATTATTATTATTATTATTATTATTATTATTACTATTATTATTACTATTATAAAACTGTTATATAATGACAACACAGAATTGTTTAGAAATCACTGAGAACTTTATTTTAATCATTCACGGGAGGTCTCAGTGTATATTGTGAACAGAGTAGGTGTATGAAGTTGTTATTGTTTGTCGCCTCTAGGGAATGTAAGCGTTTCGATGCACTGTGATTGGGATTAGTAAATTGAGACGGTAATGTATTGTGTGATGGTAAAATACCAAACTCCTCCACTAGATACACAAACCATCAACAAACACTATTTATTAATTCACAAACGTCGCTTGAAATAAAACAAAGGAAAGTAAGCCTAAATAAATTATTTATGGTTTTGGGGAAACCTAATTTAAAATACAGAATCAGACAGCTGAAACCTATTTAAAGATCTAAATAATTATTTTAAGATATAACGTTAACACATTTCATAACTGTGTTTTCTCATAAAATTAACAATAATTCGGCCGCTAATTAACTTAATTTAAAACAACCCCCCCCCCAAAATCCAGCTACCTTCTTATAGTTTATTGTTTTGAAAAAAGGCTTAACACAAATTAAATTATTTACTTATGTAGGTATTCAAAGGAAGCTATTTAACAGGCTGTCTCCTAATTTTACCTGAAGCCCATTTCTGTAACAATATTTGTTCCCGTTGTACAACGTTAACAGTGAATGTTCCACAAATCAGAATTACTGTAAACAGTAACATTAAAATACATATTAATAGCAAAATAACTCGAATTACAGCTGTTTACATAACTGTATGTAATAGTAAAATAACTAAAATTTCTTACGTTTACATCACTATATGTAGTATAGGAAATTAAGTGTTAATAACCAATTAATTCAAATTACAGCTGTTTATATCACTGTATGTAATAATGTTAAAATACGTGATAAATGTGAAAAAATAAGTAAAATTACAGATGTTTACATCACTGTAAGAAGTAATATTAAAATAAATATTAATAACGAACTAACTGAAATTACAGTCTAGCAGATGAACATAAAATAAATAATATAAATGTTTTTATTTTTATTTTTCCCCATGTCGTTTGTTATTTTATCACATCGATTTCGCAACTTACTTACCAAAAGTTCTCAAAAATGTTTTCGTTAATTTATGTGTCTGTGTGTATGTGTGTGTGTTGCTTGTATTTTCTTTACTCAAAACGTATAAATAAATTTTAAAAAAAAGTTGATAATTTAATTTTGTGAACAAATTGTAGATTTTTATATAAATTTTATTTCAGCACGAGTACGTTTAGTGAATGGAAGAGGAAAACCAACACAAGGTCGAGTTGAGATTCAAGTAAACGGGACGTGGGGGACAATCTGTGATGATGATTTTGACGATAAAGATGCTTCTGTTTTATGTCACATGTTAGGATTTAGTCGGTGATTGTTTTATTTATTTATTTACCTTGATCAGTGTGTAAAAATTAACAATAATAGTAACAGTTATAACATGATTATGATGATGATTATTATGAGAACAATGGCAATTAATCCGGTAATTAAGAATGATATTTCCTTGACAATACACTTTTAGGGTCTCGGCATTAATGTCTTAAAAATAAACTTTCTCAGAAAATAAGGTCGTCTTCTGAAAACATTGACTTAAATCAAAACATCTGCTTCTTTACAGTTTGAAAAATGATAATACTGATTTCGTTTGACAGTTTTAATGCCAAGTCATATCAAACGGCTTACTTTGGAGAAGGAACTGGACGAATATGGGTTGATGATCTGAGATGTAATGGACATGAAGTCACTGTTGAAATGTGTTCATTTCCTGGCTGGGGTAATCACAACTGTGGTCACTCAGAGGATGCTAGTATCAGCTGTCAATGTCAGTTTACATCTGACTTTTTATTTTATTTCATTTTATTTTATTTTATTTTATTGTATTTTATTTACTTGTTCATCAATAACTTTATGTGTAGGGAGTTGTATAAAAATTATCTTCTGGGCAACTTTTTTTTTGCGTATATAAATTGAAATATGACTAAGCTTCGGCTTTATGAAAGTGTTGGTATAAATCACTGTTATTTAACACTCTCTCCTAATTTAATCTTTAAATTGTTTTGATGGTCTACGCTGTCAAACAGTTGTTTTTTTCCAAACTATGAGACTTTCTGTATAACATTACTACATCACAAAGTGACAAACAATTCGGATTTGTAGTCGTTGTTAACCGATATTAAATTAACTCCTGATCCAGTCCACAAATATCTTAAAAGGAATTCGAATATCCAAAACAAAATAATTACAAATTTCTGCTTGAAGAACAAAGAAAAACTATTTTTAAAATCAAACTGTTAAACAACTCACACATTCTACGTGAAGTGAACAACTCCAAGTCAGTGGAGTACAGCTGGAATGAAGCTGGATGTCTGGATACAGGATTTTACACTTGTGAAGATGAAACAACATCAAGTCTGATGTCAATCAAAGTGTGCAATTTGTTGTCAAATGTAACTATGATGTCTTAAATGAAGCAAATAGCCACGCTGAAACACACACTCACACACACACACACACACACACACACACACACAGTATTATTCAAATATACTTAAATATAAACACATGCATACAAAAAATGGGTAAAGGCAAAGAACATCCTCTTCTTTTTTTTATTTATTTATTTATTTTTATTTTATTTTTTTTGAGATAGTACTGATGGTTTGAATGGTATCATTATACGCCTACGCATTGCGGCTGAACGGGGTGTTATACGTTTGATTCCTGTCAGCGACATCTGACGTTTGTGAGGTCGAGATTGGATCTAAGGACAGAGACATATACAAAATGCATGCGTCTAATGTTCCTGATGTCATCTTTGCACTTTGTCCTCCTCTGTCAGTGCATTCCCATAGTTTGTCTACTCGAAAGTGTAATCAGAATATTCATTCTTAAATAAATACTGAACACAGAAACACCTACAAACAGACAGAGGAACGGAGAGACAAGGACATATGTACATACATAGAGGTATTGATTGTCTTTTCAGGTTCACCAAGACTGGATCACGGATTTATGTTTCCACATAGATTCGGAACATCAATCGGTGCCGACATAACTCTGAAAATTTACGTAATTGCGCATCCAGCCCCTACATTTACGTGGTACAAATTAACAGGTGGCATTGCCTACAGATTTGGACACGGCACATCGATTACAAATGAAACATCTGCACTAGGGTTTTACAGTTTAACTAACATTCAGATTGCAGACTTTGGAATCTATCAAGTTGTAGTTGAAAATGGATGTCCGAGAGAAGAACTTATGAGAAATTACACAATTATTGCTGAAGGTATTATTTTACATTTTTCTATTATTAGCCCATTTCAGAAACAAATTATCTTCTTGTATTTCTCCCTCTATTTCTTGGAATTTTTGTATCAAATTATTGTTTTAAATGGATGTTTTCATGAAGAACTTGTGAGAAATTAAACAATTATTGCTGCAGGTATATCTCATATCTGGCCTGTTCCGGAAAGTTCCAATCGTTTTGTCTTTCTCCTTTCTTGTGTTATTTATTTCGTACAAAATCGTATTTTAGATGACAGTGCTCTCTTTTTAAAGCATATTTTAGAGTTAATTAGCCTGACTGTCATTTTCACTGCAAGGTCCACCTAGCATTCCTTCCAAAGTGAACGTAAAGAGAGTCAGTTTTTCCTCCATCTCAGTGACTTGGACAGAGGAATTTAACGGCGGCTCCGTGCAAACATTCATAGTACAGTACAGAGAAAGCACGTCAACACACTGGAACAACGTCACAGTAAAATTTCGAGAACGTGGTCTACATACAACCCATACAGCAGTGATAGAGTATTTGAAGACATACACGAAGTATCTTGTGAGGATTTGTGCTTATAATAATTTTGGAGATAAAGGTTTTACAGATGAAGAAGAAGTTTTTTCTGCAGGTAAGAATTTCTTCAATAACTAACTAACTAAGTAACTACTTAATCTAAATAAATAAATAAAATGAAATACAATTAAACAAATAAATAGATAAATAAATAAGTTAAAACACTATTTAGTTTTTTCTATTTCGTTATTGTCCGTTCGATTTATTTTTAGGAATTTACTGTAATTCTGATGCATTCGAAACTATTATATTTAAGACAATAAAGATACTTTTCCATTAACTAGATTTAAATCAGTATTATGTGTTTTGATTCTTAATGTGTACTATGCAGATAACAAACTACAGTCTAAATATATCCCGTACACCTTCAAGTTTTTTATATATTTATTTATGTATTTGTTTATGTGTTTGTTTGTTTGTTTTTTTATTTATTGTACCAGGTCCACCGCGCATTCCTTCCAATGTGAACGTAAAGAGAGTCAGTTCTTCCTCCATCTCAGTGTCTTGGACAGAGGAATATAACGGCGGTTCCGTGCAAACATTCATAGTACAGTACAGAGAAAGCACGTCAACACAGTGGAACAACGTCACAGAGACATTTCTAGAACGTGGTCTACATACAACGCATACAACAGCGATAGTTTCACTGAAATCATACACGAAGTATCTTGTGAGGATTTTAGCTTATAACAAATATGGAGTAAATGGTTTTACAGATGAAGAAGAGGTTTTCACTGCAGGTAAGAATTTCTTCAATAATTAACTAACTAACTAATATAAATAAATAAATTAATTAATAAGTTCAGACACCTTTCAGTTTTGACGTTTCGTTCTTATCCATTTTCAATTTTTGTCGAGGAATTTACTTTCATTCTGATGCATTCAAAACCTGAAACTCTTCTATGTAAAGAAAATAGAGACATGCCTACATTATTGACTAGATTTCAAGTCAGTATTATGTGTTTAGAATTTTAAAATTTGCTATGCTGATGACAAAGTATAGTCTAATCTACAAGTCTTGGTTTATTTATTCATTTGTTTATTTATTTATTTATTATACCAGCTCCACCGAGCATTCCTTCCAATGTGAACGTTCAGAGAGTCAGTTCTTCCTCCATCTCAGTGTCTTGGACAGAGGAATATAACGGCGGGTCCGTGCAAACATTCATTGTACAGTACAGAGAAAGCACGTCAACACAGTGGAACAACGTCAGCGGGAAAGTATTAGAACATGGTCTACACACAACCCATAGAATAATAATAGCATCTCTGAAATCACACACGAAGTATCTTGTGAGGATTTTGGCTTATAACAAATACGGAGATAAAAGTTTTACAGAGGAGAGGGACATTGTGACAGCAGGTGCGTAAACTAATAATGAGATATTATACACTTCAGTACAGTTATGTATCATATCATTTTATTTGTTTACAGTCTTGACTAGCCTGCAAACACTTACATGTTATATGTTATTAACACCAGTTTTAACTTGTACGTGTGAAAACAAATTGTGCAAGTCATGATGTATAGTGTTAACAACAATTATGATGATGTTCTTGTTTTCCTATACAGGTAGATATCATAAAGTTTTATTTGTTGTAGTATGTGTTTAAATAAAAACGCGTTTTTCTTTTTTTTCTTAGCCGTCTTATTTTTGTTTTAACTTCTATATTTAAAAACAAATTATACAAGTGATAATGGATATAAATATCTTAATAATAATATGGAGGATCTTCAAGTATTTATATGTTCTTTATCCTGTTTATTTATTTATTGATATATATATATATACATATATGAACAGTTCAATTGCAAAACGCGATAAACGCCAAAATCAAAATTTAAAAAACAAAACGGCACGAAATGTTCAGTTTTTGACGGCTGTTCAACGCCCTATAATCATTTTCTCCAAAATTCTCTACCCGCCGCTGATTTACGCTGTAGACTGTAGACCTTCCTTATGTAACGCCATAAATAAGTTAACACACCATTTAGTTTTGTTATTTAGTCCTTACCCGTGTTGGACTTCCTAACTGTTATTCATTCGAAATTGAAACTTTCTATGAAAAGAAAATAGAGACATGCCTACATTAACTACATTTCAAGTCAGTATTGCGTGTCTATATTTTTAAAATCAGCTATACTGATAACAAAGTATAGTCTATCTCGCAAACCTTCAAGTTTTATATATTTATTTGTTTATTTGTTTGTTTGTTTGTTTTACCAGGTCCACCGAGGATTCCTTCCAATGTGAACATAAAGAGAATCAGCTCTTCTGCCATCTCAGTGTCTTGGACAGAGGAATTTAACGGCGGCTTCCTGCAAACATTCATTGTACAGTACAGAGAAAGTAGGTCAGCACAGTGGAACAATGTCACAGAGAAATTTCTAGAACGTGGTCTATATACAACGCATACAACAGTGATAGCGCCTCTGAAATCAGACACGAAGTATCTTGTGAGGATTTTGGCTTATAACAAATTCGGAGATAAAGGTTTTACAGATGAGAGGGATATTTTGACAGCAGGTACGTATACTAATAATGAGGAACAAGCACTTCAGTACAGTTATGTATCATATCATTTTATTTGTTTCCGTTCTTGTTATGTCGTGTATTTTATCAGCAAGATTTAAGAAATTGCGAGTTAATAATGTCCAATAGTAATAATAATGCAGATGTTGTAATATTCATATTGTAATCTTTTTGTTGTTTTGTTATAAAACGTTATACAATTTCTATTTTTATTTAACTGAAAATACCTTTTATTTTATCTTAGCAGACGGTTTTTTGTATTCACACACAAACGCACACACACTTATATATATATATATCTTGTACATGCGAATGGCTGGATGAATTCATGAATGCGTTAATGTTTAACAAAAAAACACCTGTCAGACACAGGTATAAATATTATTCATATTGAAAATGAAATAGTAAAACAATTTTAAAAGTTCTAAAGTAAAGAGCGTTACCAGCTGTGCACAATACAATTTAAACTTAAAATTTGTTATAGAAGGAAGTTTTCTTTCAAAAAGTTAGTAAAATAGTCTAACAATTCCGACCACATCATGTCTATCAAATATGTCGTTCCTGGCCTCAGCAAAAAGCTTTGTTTCAATGCACTGACAATGTTTACCCTGAGATTGAACATTTTTAAGACATACGAGTGATTCAAATGTGCATTACGGGATGCGGGCACGTCACGATACATTTTCATCCTTTATTCTGGCTTAACCGACTGATGGTGATAAAATGTTTGTGTGTTTTAAGAAAAGTCACATGAAGACAAAGTGTAAAGAAATTGTGTGTAACAACTGTAAGATTCAAATCGTCATAGATGACTTCGCCCCCCCCCCTGACAAGTCCATTGAATGATTTTACGAATGTTATTTTCGATTTTTCCTTCTGAATTTGATATTGTTATTGTTGTTTTCTTTGTTTGTTTGTTGATGTTTTTGTTATCTGTAGAAGATTTAGTGACGCTGCATATATGTTTTCTTCCACAGTTTTCGTTTCTAGCTGGAGGTAGCAAGAATTAAATGACTGAGATGTTTGTGATGTTTTAGGAAAAAAAAATGACTGGGCTGCTTCTTCCTCTTTCCAATTTTCCTTTTATGTTTGTTTCTCAGCATTTTCATTTTCATTTTCTGTAGCTGGGTTCATTTTATCGTAGGGTAATAACAATATTACCTGCAAAATCTTTTGTAGAAACGTTGACGGCGGCAGCATGAGACTACAGATGGTGTTGATGTTTCCTTTAATTGCCTGGCTTCTTCGCACTGGTGCCTCTAGTATTTACCCATTGAACCTGTTTCTCAATTTTCCATCTTGCACATGTAAAATTATTACCCTTACAGCTGATACACTTCATTTCATTTGTGCATATTTTGGTTTCATGTCTAACTGGCGATAATGGACAAAGGTCGTCTTGCTGAATCAACAGAAAGGATTTGGAATTCAGGATTCAACAGGACACTGAGATAAACGGCTTTAACTGACCTGATATCATTGTATTCTTTCATTGTTTTATCGAATGTTAAATTTGTTCTCTGATGTTTGATCTTAAGATATCAAATTCATCAGCTCCAGCCAAATCTCGAGATTTTGCCACTACCTTGGTAGAATTAAATTTGTTCAAGAATTCAGAAGGTTGTAGTCCACTTTACCTTTTCATTAAATTTATTCAAGGATTGTTCTTATCAACTGCCAAAGAATCCAAAACTTCGATGTCGACCTATTAAGTGTCCGATACAGAAAATAAATGTTACTGCGTTTTTATTTTTTACTTATTATTTAGGATATTTATTTGGTTTGTGTATTCAATAAACATGTCCCCACCATTCACAGAGTCCAATAAGGGACCACTGCCTGTAACCTGCATTTAGTCATGCCAAGGACAGGTGGCTGCTATACTTGGATTAATTATACTGCATCACCTTTTAACCCTCCCTAGCCACTACACCTATAGCAACAGATACGGGAACTCCGGGCAAAGTGGGTTATTGTCTTGGCCACAGACATTAACCATGATTCAACCACCAGGATTCAATCGTCCACTTCAGGGTCGCATCTCATGGCAAACAAGGAGACTGGAGAAGTTACTGGCATTTTTATGAGCATGTTCACCCCTGCACCATGGGGAGGTTCCTGCAAACGCCAGGGTTTAAAACAGATTGTACAAGTGATGTAACTTTAAAATAATAATAATAATAATAATAATAATAATAATAATAATAATAATAATAATAATAGGAATAATAATAATGGTGATGTTCTGGTATTTATCTGTATTGCTTTACAAATGCAGGTTAAGATCATATACTTTTATTTGTTTGTAGTATGTATATTTAACTTAAAACATTTTTATTTTATTTATTTTTTAATCTTAGCAATGTTTTTTTGTTTTTTTAACTCGAACCTTAGAAAATAATTTTGTATATAAATAATTTTAGTTTACTAACTTATTTTATGAGACCGTGAAGCGTTTACAAAAGCGACATTATACATAAACAATGATCTTTTTATTCATTTTCTTTTTATTATTTTAAATTAGATTTAATATTTATTGTTTATACTTGTTTCCGTTTACAACTTAGTCTTCTTCTTCTTCTCTGTGTTTGTTCGATGGACTAATTTCATATTTGTCAGTTTTAGTGTCACTTATACTCAAGTTTTCATTGATAGTATTTGTTTATTCATTCATTTACAAAAGTCTGATAATGTCATCTCTTTCATTTGTTCCTTGATATCTTGTAATTTGTGTTTGAATATATTTACATATGCATGTAAATACAATGTGTGATATATTGGTTTTCAGTTTAACAAGTGTTGTTTCAGATGATGTATCTAATGAAAATGTGATAGCAGCGGCTGTTGGATCTGGATCAGGGATTCTCGTTTTAACTCTTCTTGTTATCGCAACTATTTTCATATGTCGCAGACTGAGGAAAGGTTCGTAATGTTTATTTACTTGTTGTTTGTAATGTACGTATATGTTTTTGAGTGCATCTGCGTGTTTGTGTGTCTGTCCATCGGGGCAAGTATGTATATGTCAGAAAAACTAATAATCTGAGCTGATTAGAACAACACTTTCAAAAATAAGAAAATTAAATTTATTATAAGATTTGCAATTTCATCATTATCATTTTCATTACTACTACTAAATACTACTACTACTACTACTACTACTACTACTACTACTACTTCTAATGATATTACTACTGCTCTACTATTATCATGATTATTATATTATTCTTCATCGTCATGTATAATAAATAAAAAAAATAAAAATAAAAAAAATAAAATATATTTTTCTGCCAATGTAAGAAATATTTTGATAATCTTTTACCAGGCCACTTCATAATCATCAAATCTGTACCATGTACTAGTAAAAAATACATTAAAATTACATACTTGTTTCCAGGAAATACAA
>CM022676.1:141099-151486 GCA_012295275.1 Chrysomallon squamiferum
ATGAATTAGCTTTGGAACTCTTTCGGAGTCAAGTTTCTGTAGTTTTACAAATGTGAATCGAGCCATATTTTAACGAATTGTGTACTCCTGGAAACTGACATGTCCTTTCGAGGAACTCTACTTGTGTGTATAATGTCATGGAAATCTGATGAGTGCAAAATGCTATTAAAATAACAGATATGACACGGATGTACTGATTCTTTGTACACCGAACACTAACTAAATATACATGTTTTTAATCTTTAATGTTACTATGATTAGCACTGACCAATGATTTTTTTTAAAATTGAAATCGGAAATTCATTGTTTGCATACATAATAGTATAGGTCTTAGAAGATGAATGTGTTTAGTTTTAAAGAAAAAGAGTGAAAAATGTGTTTTTACGGTCGGTTGACAGGCCATTAAAATTGCTTGCAATTTTCTCTGTAAAAACTGGTATCATGCATTATAAAGGGCAGTCGTTCAAATAACTAATTATTAATTTGCTTTTTACATGTATATATGATCCGTAATCCATTGAAAATGGAAATAAATGATATAAGAAAAGAATAGTAATGTTTTCAAGTATTGTTTTACAACAGTGTCCTGTCCGCTATGTATTTTTTTCTTTTTCTTTTTTTAAAGACGACGTCGTAATAAATTTGGAAACAAATATTGTACGAAAGTGGTACGAGATCGTATGACGTCGAAGTTAACAAAACGAATGAAGAAAAAAGTGTGTCTACCTTTGCAACAATTTCTACTTAATAATGAACGTCTGTATATATGAGACATTGATTATATGACATATTTAGAAAAAAACACAAAAAAAAAAGACATTAATAATTTGTTATAAGATTAATGTAATAAACGTTCTAGTTCACAATGTTCCCCGTATTAGAATCCATCAGAAAAGAACAGGCGTAGTTTGTACCAATTAAATTCTAGAAATCTGAAGCCATTTTAAAGCACAGGTAATCTGTGGCGTTAGGAGTTATCGTTGCTGTTGGTCCATGCTACTACGATATACGTGTTAATCTTCAAGCACATTTTTACAAGAGGAGAAAAAAGAAAAGTCTGAAGAAATTGCGCTTTACTATAGAGACAGTAAGTTCACGTTTATAATCTTTGTATTATTATAAATGGATATTTTAATGTGAATGTATTAATCAGTACTGAATTAAAGGTTCAAAAATATTCTTTACACTGACATGTTATTTTATTGCTTTAGGCAACCTCTCACCATTAATAACAAAGTTTATCATCATCATTAATAATAAATTCTTCTTTTTTTTTCACACTCTAATTAGCTGATTTTGAGATCTTCAAAAACTATACAATGTGGAAACTAAAAGAGTGTTCTGTTAATTTGTTTTCTTTATAATGTAAAGTAGCATCATGCTGAAGATGCATTTCTCTCTGAATCACCTCTTTAATTACTTCTTTGTCAAAATTTCACCTTAAAACAAAATTAAAATTACCCTTCTCATCTATTTTTAATGGAAATATTTGGCTGAGAGACAGGTTAATTACCTCTGCCGGTTGCCATCTCACGATCAGTGGTAAAGTTCAGTGAATGAACTGCCCCTTGACCCACTTTGATTACGTACTATGACGTCACGAGTACAGACAAATGGTGGTGTTCGTAATCTTTTGTAGCTACACTTGTTCCTATACTTCAGTAATACACTTTGCATAAATAAAACAAAATAAAATAATGTATATCAAAGAAAACTGAAAAAACTTCATCTTACGACTATGTGCTGAATAAATTTAGATTATTTCTATTATCACAAAAAAGAAAAAAGTACAAAAAAGTACAATATCTTAAAAATATTTTTAAAAAAAACCTTCTTTCTTAACTTTTAATATCATTAACCACATTCGTTCCATTTAAATGTGTATATATATAAAATTGTGTAAAACCAAAAATGTTCACTTATTTGCTATTCCTAGCCTAAAACTTTATACTGCAAACTGTGGAACATTCCAGTCCCAAGTTTCTCTGCTCAGTGATCCTCAGCCTGCAATAAACTACTGAACAAGATCTAGTTTTTCTGAACCAAAGTTTACTGTTCAGACTGCTTTTAATAAATCATTGTACACCCTGACTGGATTGGGAAATAGGTAAAGATGTTTGTATGTATGTTTCTGTGTCTATTTTTCTTTGGAAACATACACTTTAATGATACCATCAATACACACAAAAATCAATAAATAAAAGAAAGAAAGAGAGAAAGAAAGAAAGAGAAAATGATAAATTTAGATAATAATTTATATTTAGAAATATTTAATATAAACTTTATACAACTTACTGGAGCAGATTATCAATAATTTTTATAAACATAGATCAAAGTTTAAATATTTTTAATTTTTAAAATACTTTATGGCATAATAATAAAATAATTAAATAATTAACAACAGTAAAAGAACAGTTAATTCATTTGTAACTGATGTTGATCACAGTGTGTCAGTTCTTTGCAATCACATTGTCATCTTCCTCTGCATTGTCCATACCATACTGGACTGTAACTAGCACCTTCTGCACCTTTATAATTAAACAAACAAATAATTAAATAAAATAAAAAATAAAAAACAAAATAAATAAATAAATAAATTAATAAATAAAATAAAATAATAATAATCATAATAATAATATGTAACAATGACGACACAGATTATATTAAAGACTGTACTAATGATAATTAGTAACAATAATATTAATAACATAATAAATAAATAATATTAATGATAACAGAAACAATAAAAATAATAATCAAGCAAAATGCTGAATAATTAGTAAATGATTATGACAGTGAAATTACCAATGATTAATAATCAATTAATTATTTCTGTACTTGTAGACTGAACAAATGTGATGTATTTACAAGTGTGACAAACATACTAAATTACAATACAACTACAAATATAATAATGTATTCAAATGCAGAAATGAACATCAAAATTATTTAATGCAATGAAGATTGTAATTTAGGCAGTTACTGTAAGGGATACAAAAGTTATTGTGATTACTACTATAAACATTTTACTTCTCCCAGAGATAATAAAGTTTATAAACTATGAAACTGTCTCATTTCTTTCATGATAAGATGATTTAATATTCTGTCATTTATCAAAGAGTATAGCAATCATCTGACAGCAGATATTTATTTGAAATTTCATTTTCTTCGAGTTAACTGCTTTTCTAAGAACAAAAAATGAAATAAATAAATACATAATAAATAAATAAATAAATATATAAAATACATTTGAAATTAAAAAACCAGTAAGACAGCTAGTATTAGTGCAATTCCATACAGCATGGCAGAGTTACCTGCCTTTCTAGACATATCTGAAACTAAAAATCCCAGTACGAGTTGAGTTTATCTGTCATGATATCAAATCACACACAAGTACCTTTCTCTCACACACTATCAACCAGCCTGTTAGAATGGATGATGTTGTCAGATGTTTCTGACTTGTTGAGTGAATGGATGCTGCGGTCAGATGTTTCTCACTTGTTGAGTGCACAAGATTCAAAGTTTCAGTTTCTAGGAATTTTAACCGCAAATACCAGGAAACTAGATTTCTTTACTTTCACTATCAGCTTCACTCTTTCCACTACTTTGTAAAAAAAAATTATTTATTATCCACTGCATTTTTCGTAATTTATAATAGTTTTTTGTATCTATGTAAAAATGTATATAATATGTATGTGTCTTTCGACTAGTAGGATATGCACATATATCTGCTTTGAATGTATGTTTATAATACAAATAATACTTCTTCAACTCTACAAACACAAAACACTATCACACGAAAACTGGAGACCTACAGCCCAGAACAAATAAAAAGGAAGTTTTATATAAATTAAACTTACATGTACCTAACATTGCCAGATGAACTGTTATTTACAAATTAAACTTACATGTAACTAACACTGACAGATGAACTGTTGTTTACACATTAAACTTACATGTAACTAACACTGACAGATGAACTGTTATTTACACATTAAACTTACATGTAACTAACACTGACAGTTGAACTGTTATTTACACATTAAACTTACATGTAACTAACACTGACAGATGAACTGTTATTTACTGACAGATGAATGAACTGTTGTTTACACATTAAACTTACATGTAACTAACACTGACAGATGAACTGTTATTTACACATTAAACTTACATGTAACTAACACTGACAGATGAACTGTTATTTACACATTAAACTTACATGTAACTAACACTGACAGATGAACTGTTGTTTACACATTAAACTTACATGTAACTAACACTGACAGATGAACTGTTATTTACACATTAAACTTGACAGGTGAACTGTTGTTTAACTAACACTGACAGATGAACTGTTGTTTACACATGACAGATGAACTGTTATTTACACATTAAACTTACATGTAACTAACACTGACAGATGAACTGTTGTTTACACATTAAACTTACATGTAACTAACACTGACAGATGAACTGTTGTTTACACATTAAACTTACATGTAACTAACACTGACAGATGAACTGTTATTTACACATTAAACTTACATGTAACTAACACTGACAGATGAACTGTTATTTACACATTAAACTTACATGTAACTAACACTGACAGATGAACTGTTGTTTAACATTAAACTTACATGTAACTAACACTGAAGATGAACTGTTGTTTACACATTAAACTTACATGTAACTAACACTGACAGATGAACTGTTATTTACACATTAAACTTACATGTAACTAACACTGACAGATGAACTGTTATTCAGTAAATATAAACCATTTAAAGATATTAAAGCAAATCTTAACAAAAACTGTAAATGAATTTCCAAATGTTATCAAACAAAGATGATATACGTGTATTAGAAATAAAAATAATGAATATGTTCAGAGCTAGCTTACGTTTCACAAGTCAAAGGTTGCATCTGAAAACTTCAGCATTAGCTTCACCATTGATTTCTGGTGATTCATAGACATAAATAGTAATATAATCAAAATACATTTTTATAAATTCCCACTGAAGAATACTTTATATGTAACGTCGGCTAGTAAATTTTTTCAAATGTAAAACATAAATATATTGTCTCAAAAAGCAGGTTAGAAACTAAAAATATTTTTTTTTAAAAACAGTCTATTTTCAAACGTTCAAAACACAAAACCCATGCTGCCAAGATAAAACAAAAACTGCTTTTCAGTTAAATACAAACTAGAGACAAAGAACATTTGATGATGTGTATGTGTGTTTTTCCGTGTATCTCTGTATGTGCGTGTATGTATGTATGCATGCGTGTGTGCATATGTATATATAAAAGACAAATATATAAATGCTAGAATATCACTATTATTATTACTGAAATTATTTATATACAGTATCATTTTAGAATTTGTTTTCAAAGGTACAAGTTAAAAATAAGATGCCTAAGAAAAACGAAACAAAACAAAAACAACCCTGAATAACTAGCTTTCAGTCAAATACGTACTACAAACAGATAAAACTGTATCATGTAGACCTGTATAGGAAAAACAACATTATCATTATAATTATTATTAACATATATGTAACACGATTTGTGCAATTTGTTTTCAAATGTACAAGTAAAAATTAAGATGGTTAACAATAAAATAAAAACGGGTTTTCAGTTAAATATGTACTACAAGCAAATAAAACTGAATAGTATATACCTATAATAGCAAAAAACAAGAACATCGTCACAATTGTTGTTAACAATATACAACACGACTTGTACAATTTGTTTCCAAATGTACAAGTTAAAACAGGTTTTAATAAAATATAACATGTAAGTGTTTCCAGGCTAATCAAGACTGGAAAAAATAAAATGGTATGATACATAACTGTACTGCAGTGTATGATATCTCATTATTAGTTTACGTACCTGCTGTCAAAATATCCCTCTCATCTGTTAAATTTTTTTCTCCGTATTTGTTATAAGCCAAAATCCTCACAACATACTTCGTGTGTGATTTCAGTGACGGTATCAATGTTCTATGGGTTGTGTGTAGACCACGTTCTAGAAATTTCTCACTGACGTTGTTCCACTGTGTTGACGTGTTTTCTCTGTACTGTACTATGAATGTTTGCACGGAGCCTATATATGTGTGTATATGTGTGTGCAAGCGTGGTTATTTTCTACATTTATGACATCATAGTCACATTTAACAACACGTTGCACAGCTTGAGATCAAAATTGATGTTGTTTCCTGCTTCACAAGTGTAAAATCCTGTATCCAGACATCCAGCTTCATTCCAGCTGTACTCCACTGACTTGGAGTTGTTCACTTCACGTAGAATGTGTGAGTTGTTTAACAGTTTGATTTTAAAAATAGTTTTTCTTTGTTCTTCAAGCAGAAATCTGTAATTATTTTGTTTTCGGTATTCGAATTCGCTTTAAAAAATAGTTAATTTAATATCGGTTAACAACGGCTACAAATCCGAATTGTTTGTCACTTTGTGATAGAGTAATGTTATACAGAAATGCTCATAGTTTGGAAAAATAACTTTGATACAGCGTAGACCATCAAAAACAATTTAAAGATTAAATTATCAGACAGTCTGTTAATAACAGTGCTTTATAACAACACTGTCATAAAGCCGAAGTTAAGTCATATTTCAAGTTGCCCAGACGATATTTTTTATACAACTACCTGCATATATTGTTACTGATGAACAAGTAAATAAAATAAAACGAAATAAAATGAAATAAAATAAAATAAAATGTCAAATGTAAACTGACATTGACAGCTGATACCAGCATCCTCTGAATGACCACAGTTGTGTTTTCCCCAGCCAGGAAATGAACACTTTTCAACACTGTCTTCATCTCCATCACATCTAAGATCATCAACCCATATTTGTCCAGTTCCTTCTCCAAAGTGAGCTCTTTGATATGATGTTGCATTAAAGCTTTCAATCGAAATAAATATCATGATTTGTCAAATTGGAAACCAGCAAGCGTTTTTATTTCGATATTTCAGAAGAAAATATTTACTTTCTGAGTAAGTTTATTTTTAATAACAGAATGCTCAGCAACAGAACTGTATTGGTAAGAAAAATCCTGGCCCAAACTGAGAATTTTGATAAAACTTTAATGGAAATAATAATATGAAAATAATTCAAGATATTGTGCAGAATAGTTGAAATATATCTACTTGTCTCAACGTTTTCAGAAGATCTCATTACCCTCTATATCATTTCAACATAAATTTAATAAACAATATTTGTAAAGAGATATCATTCTTATTATTTAATAACATAAAGATCATTATCATTATAGCTATTATCGACATCATCATCATTGTTATCGCTACAGTGATTATCAGCATCATAATTGTCATTAATTATTATTATTATTATTATTATTATTATTATTATTATTATTATTATTATTATTATTATTATTATTATTTCTTCTGAAAATGTTATTTAATTTAAATATAAAACCGGTCGGAATTTTTATTTACGTATTATGTATTTTAAGAACAGTGTTCCATGTATGATGCTCAATAAAATAAAATGTTTACGATGTGATTTCATTTAAATAAATAAATAAATAAATAAATGAAACAGTGATATAAATATCCCCCATAATATTTTTATTCTTCGAACACAATCTGATTACTTTTATGATACCTCATCATCATCATTATTGTAACAGTTGTTATCAACATTACCATTGTCACTAATTATCATCATTGTTGATGTTTGTTGTTGTCGCTCTTCTTCTTGCTCTTCTTCTTCTTCTTCTTATGATTATGATTATTAGTATTAGTATTATTAATTTTATTATTATTTGCAATCACGTGGAAAATATACATCATCATTAATTTTTATTTTAAGTCAAATCAGATCATCAATATCGATAGATATTTTGATTGAAAACATTTAGTAGTAAATAAGAAAGTAAATAATCCATAAAAGAATAAATACTAATAAAAGCAATTACCGACAAAATTCTAACATGTGACATAAAACAGAAGCATCTTTCTCATCAATATTATCATCACAGATTGTTCCCAACGTCCCGTTTACTTGAATCTCAACTCGACCTTGTGTTGGTATTCCACTTCCATTCACTAACCGCACTGGTACTGAAATAGTAATAGGTTTATATATAATCAGTGATTTAGAATAATACAACTAGTTTCCAACAACAACAACAACAACAAAAATAATAGTAAACAACAATAATAATAAAAAAGATGTATATACATATGTTATCATTTTCTATTGTAACGAAAGTAATGTAACAGATGTCTGTAATAAAAGTAAAGTTCCGTAAGATAGCATTATGTCTCTAGCCTTGTTATAGCATATCAGCAACCAATATTTTAAAAATTAATTTGATTTTAATCACAGTTACTTTAATAAACAGAAATTATAATAATAATAACAATAATAATAACAATAATAATAACAATAATGTATTATTCAGAATAAAACTATTTTTAAAGTTTGATTTTGAGTAAACGAACGTTTAGTAGTAAATACATTTTAGAATTAAATAAAACAGCCTGATCAACATAGGATTCTGTTTTCAACACTTTCAGTATCTGCTCAGTATTTTCAGGTTTTAGCTTGTTTTCGTATTTAGCTACGGTTTTCATGAGACGAATAGAAAGGGTTAGGTGGTTAGCAGGTTACTTCCTCTCACCTCACTAACAGGCTGATATCTTCTTAAATGTTACTTATATATAAAAAATATTCAATGAATATCATTACTAGCAAATATTAAGAAAATAATGATGATAATAATAATAATAATAATAATAATAATAATAATAGTAATAATATACGATTCATGCACACAGAAAAATAATAATAATGCAAAAAATATAAAATGCATAAACTGATTAACATAATTGCTCCGATTTCTTTTCTTATATCTCCTATATTGGTCACTTTTACTCTCTTCATTAAACGTTTGTTTACCATGTTAATTTATTTTACTATAGATATATATATATATATATAACACTACTCGCAGCGATTCAAACAGCTGATGCCCACGTCTTGATTATGACTACAGTTGTTGTCACCCCAAGTAGATAATGAACAATAGTCTACACTTTCTTCATCTCCCTTAGAGTCAAGTCCATCAAGCCAAATAGGTCCACTGCCTTCTCCAAATTGAGATGTTGTATAGAATTTTGCTTCGAAACTGAAAATAATAATATATTAAAAATGCTGGGTAAAATATTATCATAATGCGTATTCGTGATGTTAAAAAGAAAGTCATTTTTGCTAAGAATAAATTAATTTATAGACGTATCATTTTCTACAATTTTTTGATTTTCGCTACATACAATCAGCGCATATTAACTTTAAAAAAATCTAGCTGTACAATAATCAATATGAAGTAAACTGTAGCATATATACTTACAACAAGAAGGTATAACATTTGCAGTCTGCAACAATCCAACTTACCCAGTAACGATAAAACAATATCGTCATTGAGCTGATTTTCCTCTTTTTTTTTCTTTCTTTTTTGGCCATAATAAAACTATTTGAGTAAAGCAGATTGTAATACAAGAAAACAATTAATATGCTTACTGTTTATAATTTTAGAATATTATTCATATGTCCTACCCTCACTAAAAATGAAGGCTAATGACCATTTAGAACAACAGCACAACAGTCTGTTGATTTTGCTAATACATTACAAAATTAGAAGAGGAATAAATTGAGGGCTGAATTAAGATTTCAGAATTTTAAATAACAGTGTTATTGCTTCATCAGAAAAATAATAATATAACAGATGAATTCTAGACACAGAGTGTTGCTGTTCGATATAAAAAGAAAGATTTATCAAAATCATTAATATTCATTTACCGAGTAAAGCCCAGCATGTAACAGATGACAGCAGCATCTCTGTCGTCAAATTCATTATCACAGACAGTTCCCCATGTCCCGTTGTTTTCTATTTCAAGTCTGCCTCTTGTTGCAATTCCTCCTCCATTGACCAGTCGAACAGAAGCTGAAGTCAGTTTAACAAAGGATTAAAATACAAACAATAATTTTTAAATATGTTTATATTACCGTCTGAATTGAGAAAGGTGCATTCTTCCAAGTGTATTTATAGTTATAACAGACATACATTTATAAATAGTTACATAAATGCATACACACATATATACATTGATGCATACATACATACATACACTTATACACGCATCCATACATACCTACATACTTAACCAGTTAGGACATGCCAGAAGAGAACCAGATAGTTTTATCATTTTGTATAATTGTATTTGTTTACAAAAAGGTCCGTGTCCAAATTATTTTGTCATTATTAATGTTTACAATTAATTTTGCTATCCTATATGACAGCCATGATGTGACAACATGTTATTCAAAATAAACAT
>CM022676.1:151686-224640 GCA_012295275.1 Chrysomallon squamiferum
GTACTGATGTCTACACATGCATGTTCTGCTTTATAATCCATAGATCTCACAGGTGAAGAAGGTGAAAGAGCGCTGCAGGAGAGAGACGTCATCTGAATGGTAAAGAGATGAAGCCAGGAATGGGTTTTTCATTTTCCTCGGATTTCTGCCATTTCAGTTGGCATGTATCCATTTTAACGTAGACATATTGATGTCTACACATGCACCTTCTGCTTAAGAATAGTGTAGGCGAAGGACATCACCGAAATGGTAAACAGAAATGCCTGCAGATTTTGTAAAGAACAAGTTAATAAAAAGTGAAAAATAAAATTATTTGCTTTAGAAAAAGTAATAAAAATCAAATGAAATATATTAATTTTAATAATAGTAATCAAACTAAAATAGTGATAATACTGATGATGACAATCATACAGTTAACAAGAGCAATAACAATGATGACATCAACATCATCATCATAATTATCAAAGAGAATAATAATAATTATAATGATGATGATAGTAATGACGGTAACACTAGTAATGATGGAATTAAATTTGTATTTGTTATAATGTTTGTTAAAAGAAATAGAGACAATTCTACGGTTTATTTTCCCAGGACGAGAAGACGAAAACTGAAGAGAATCTACACATGCACCTTCTGCTTAAGAATGGTGTAGTCGAAGGACATCACCGAAATGGTAAACAGAACTGTCTGTACATTTCGTAAAGAACAAATTAATAAAAATTGGAAAAAGAAATATTTGCTTGAAAAAAGTAATTCAAATAAAATGAAAGAAATTAATAGTAATAATATTTGTAAAAATAATATTGATAGTGATAGTAGTAAATTTAATTAAAAACATCATCACCATCATGAAGCAGAATTTAAGAACAATATGATTAAAACAAGAGTAACACTAGTAGTCATGGAATTCATTTTGTGTTTGTTTTAATGTTTGTTAAATGAAATAACGACATTACTACGGTTTGTTTTCTCAGGATGAGAAGAGGAAACCGAAAAGGATGCCGAAGAGAAGAATCCACACATGCACCATCTGTTTAAGAATGGTGTAGTCGAAGGACATCGCCGAAATGGTAAACAGAAATGCCTGCACATTTTGTAAAGAACAAGTTACTAAAAAATGAAAAATAAAATTATTTGCTTTAGAAAAAGTAATAAAAATCAAATGAAATATATTAATTTTAATAATAGTAATCAAACTAAAATAGTGATAATACTGATGATGACAATCATACAGTTAACAAGAGCAATAACAATGATGACATCAACATCATCATCATAATTATCAAAGAGAATAATAATAATTATAATGATGATGATAGTAATGACGGTAACACTAGTAATGATGGAATTAAATTTGTATTTGTTATAATGTTTGTTAAAAGAAATATAGACAATTCTACGGTTTATTTTCCCAGGACGAGAAGACGAAAACTGAAGAGAATCTACACATGCACCTTCTGCTTAAGAATGGTGTAGTCGAAGGACATCGCCGAAATGGTAAACAGAAATGCCTGCACATTTTGTAAAGAACAAGTTACTAAAAAGTGAAAAATAAAAGTATTTGCTTTAGAAAAAGTTATTAAAATAAAATGAAAGAAATTAATTTTAATAAGAGGAAAATTTTTTACATTAATAATGAAAATAGTAATAGTGATAATACTGATGATGAGAATGATACAGCTATTAACAAGAGAAATAACTATGATGACATGAATGTCATCATCGTCACTATCAAAGAGAATAATGAGAATTATTATGATAATGATAGTAATGAGAGTAACACTAGTAAAGATAGAATTAATTTTGTATTTGTTTTAATGTTAGTTAAAGGAAATAATGACATTTCTACGGTTTGTTTTCTCAGGATGAGAAGACGAAACCGAAGAGGAGAATCTACACATGCACCTTCTGCTTAAGCATGGTGTAGTCGAACGACATCACCGAAATGGAAAACAGAAATGCCTTCTGGATGAGAAGAGGAAACAGAAGAGGAGAATCTACATATGCACCTTCTGGTTAAGAATGGTGCAGTCGAAGGACATCATCGAAATGGTAGAAAAAGCATTAAAATAAAATGAAATAAATTAATTTTAATGGGAGTAAAATGTTTAGAATAAAAATGAAATAGTAATAGTGAGAATACTTATGATGACAATCATACAGTTAACAGAGCAAGAACAACGATGACATCAACGTCAACATCATCATTATCAAAGAGAACATTAAGAATTATGATGATGATAGTAATGAAGGTAACACTATTAATGATGGAATTAAATTTGTATTTGTTTTAATGTTTGTGAAATGAAATATAGACATTTTTACGGCTTGTTTTCTCAGGAAGAGAAGAGGAAGCTGAAGAGAAGAATCTACACATGCACCTTCTGCTTAAGAACGGTGTAGTCGAAGGACATCACCGAAATGGTAAACAGAAGTGTCTGTACATTTTGTAAAGAACAAATTAATAAAAATTGGAAAAAGAAATATTTGCTTGAAAAAAGTAATTGAAATAAAATGACAGAAATTAATAGTAATAATATTAGTAAAAATAATATTCATAGTGATAGAATTGATAATGATGGTACTAAATTTAATTAAAAACATCATCACCATCATGAAGCAGAATTTAAGAACAAGATGATTAAAAGAATAAGAGTAATACTAGTAGTCATGGAATTAATTTTTTATTTGTTTTAAAATTTGTTAAATGAAATAATGACATTTCGACGGTTTGTTTTCTCCAGATGAGAAGAGTAACCCGAAGAGGAGAATCTACACATGCACCTTCTGCCTCAGAATGGTGTAGGCGAAGGACATCACCTAAATGATAAACAGGAATTCCTTCAGGATTAGAAGAAGAAACAGGACAGGGAAATCTGCACATGCACCTTCTGCTTAAGAATGGTGTAAGCGAAGGACATCACCGAAATGGTAGACAGAAATGCTTATAGATTTTGTAAAGAACAAGTTTATCTAAACTGAAAAAAAAAGATATTTGCTTTAAAAAAAGTAATTAAAATAAAATGAGATAAATTAATTTTAATAATAGTAATAATTTTTACAATAATAATCAAAATTGTAATAGTGATAATACTGATGATGGCAATAATGAAGTTAGCAAGAGCAATAACAGTGATGACACCAACGTCATCTTCATCATCAGATTGAAGAGATTAGTAAGAATTATCATGATGATGATAGTAATGATGGTAACACTAATGATGATGGAATTAAGTTTGTATTTGTTTTAAAGTTCGTTAAATGAAATAATAAAATTTCTACGGTTTGTTTTCTGAGGATGAGAAGACGAAACTGAAGAGGAGAATCTACACATGCACCTTCTGCTTAAGAATGGTGTAGTGAAAGGACATCACCGAAATGGTAAACAGAAATGCCTGTACATTTTGTAAAGAACAAATTAATAAAAAGTGAAAAAGAAATATTTGCTTTAAAAAGCTAATTAAAATTAAATGAAAGAAATTAATAGTAATAATATTAATAAAACTAATATTGATAGTGATAGTAGTGATTATTAAATTTAAAAACATCACCACGATGAAGGAGAATTTAATAACAATATGATTAAAACAATAAGTGTAATACTAGTAGTCATGGAATTAATTTTGTATTTGTTTTAATGTTTGTTATATGAACTTCTGACATTTTTAGATTTGTTTTCACAGGATGAGAAGAGGAAAATGAAGACAGGAATACACAGCTGAAATCAGGAATAGGTTTTTAATTTTTTGGGGGTTTGCCGGCATTTGGGTGGGCGTGTATTTATTTTAACGTAGGCATCAGACTCTTAATACTGATGTCTACACATGCATGTTCTGCTTTATAATCCATAGATGTCACAGGTGAAGAAGGTGAAAGAGTGCTGCAGGAGAGAGACGTCATCTGAATGGTAAAGAGATGAAGCCAGGAATGGGTTCTTCATTTTCCTCGGATTTCTGCCATTTCAGTTGGCATGTATCCATTTTAACGTAGACATATTGATGTCTACACATGCACCTTCTGCTTAAGAATGGTGTAGGCGAAGGACATCACCGAAATGGTAAACAGAAATGCCTGCACATTTTGTAAAGAACAAGTTAATAAAAAGTGAAAAATAAAATTATTTGCTTTAGAAAAAGTAATAAAAATCAAATGAAATATATTAATTTTAATAAGAGTAAAAAGTTTTAGATTAATAATGAAAACAGTAATAGTGATAATACTGATGATGAGAATCATACAGCTATTAACAAGAGAAATAACAATGATGACATGAATGTCATCATCGTCACTATCAATGAGAATAATGAGAATTATTATGATAATGATAGTAATGAGAGTAACACTAGTAAAGATAGAATTAATTTTGTATTTGTTTTAATGTTAGTTAAAGGAAATAATGACATTTCTATGGTTTGTTTTCTCAGGATGAGAAGACGAAACCGAAGAGGAGAATCTACACATGCACCTTCTGCTTAAGCATGGTGTAGTCGAACGACATCACCGAAATGGAAAACAGAAATGCCTTCTGGATGAGAAGAGGAAACAGAAGAGGAGAATCTACATATGCACCTTCTGTTTAAGAATGGTGCAGTCGAAGGACATCATTAAAATGGTAAACAGAAGTGTCTGTACATTTTGTAAAGAACAAATTAATAAAAATTGGAAAAAGAAATATTTGCTTGAAAAAAGTAATTCAAATAAAATTAAAGAAATTAATGGTAATAATATTTGTAAAAATAATATTGATAGTGACAGTACTAAATTTAATTAAAAACAACATCACCATCATGAAGCAGAATTTAAGAACAATATGATGAAAACAAGAGTGACACTAGTAGGCATGGAATTCATTTTTTGTTTGTTTTAATGTTTGTTAAATGAAATAACGACATTACTACGGTTTGTTTTCTCAGGAAGAGAAGAGGAATCCGAAGAGGAAACTGAAGAGGAGGCCGATGATGAGAATCCACACATGCACCATCTATTTAAGAATGGTGTAGTCGAAGGATATCACGGAAATGGTAAACAGAAATGCCTGTATATTTTGTAAAGAAGAATTTAATAAAAAGTGAAAAATGAAAATATTTGCTTTACAAAAAGTTATAAAAATAAAATGAAATAAATTAATTTTAATAACAGTAAAATTTTTTACAATAATAATGAAAATAGTAATAGTGATAATACTGATGATTAGAATATTACAGCTATTAACAACAGAAATAACAATGATGACATGACTGTCATCGTCGTGAATATCAAAGAGAAGAATGAGAATTATTATGATAATGATAGTAATTAGAGTAACACTAGTAAATATAGAATTAATTTTGTATTTGTTATGTTTGTTAAATGAAATAGTGATATTTGTATGGTTTGTTTTCTCAGGATGATAAGAGGAAAGTGAAGAATAGTCTTCAGATGCATCTTTTTCTTCAGAATGCTGCAGTAGAAGGACATTACCTAAATGGTAAATAGAAATGACTGTAGATTCTGTGAAGAAGAAATTACTAAAAAGTGAAATATAAAAATAGTTCCTACTGAAAAATTAAATGAAATAAAATTAGAAGTGTTCTGAGTACAGTGTTCTTTCAGATTCCAAAGTAGGACGAAACGGTGTCACGGCCAGAAAGTGCATGTGCTCGGAGTATACCTTTGACAATCTCAAGATGCTTCTGCAGTTTTACCTATATGAATCACCGTCCTTCCTTTGATGGGAGACTCCATCAATACAACATTCTTCGTAGTAAATATATATATATATAGACACACATACAAATACACACAGTCAAACAAACACACACATATACAGATAAACATCTGGTACTGAATGCATATAAAATTCTAAAAGAAACAAAATTCAATTAATTAAAAATTCCAAGCAAATTTAACAATAAATAAATATCAGAATATTAATAAAATACAAAAGAAATAAAAAATTCTGATTTGAAAAACCATTCTATCAAACGACAAAATAAAAAAAATCAGTAAATAAAATAATTTATTGTAAAAACAACAAGTTAAGTAGACAGGATAGAATAAATAAATAAATAAACAAATAAGTAAAGTATCAAACTGTATTGTGGAAAATCGATATAATTTTCAGTTTCCTTAGTGAGTACATCTCACGTTAGTGATCTAAGTCTAATCTATGTTCGTGAAAACATCACTAAAGGGAGATAAATCTAATCGATATAATTCTTACTGTGCTTAGTGAGTACATCTCAAGTAATAGACATAAATCTAATCTGTGTTTGTGAACACATATCACTAAAGGGAGATAAGTCTAATCCATATAATTTTTACTTTCCTTAGTGAGTACATCTCAAGTAATGGACCTAACAGTAATCTGTGTTTCTGAACACATATCACTAAAGGGACAGAAATCTAATCGATATAATTTTTACTTTCCTGAGTGAGTACATCTCAAGTAAGGGACCTAACTCCAATATATGTTTGTGAACACATATCAGTAAAGGGAGGTAAGTCTAATCGATATAATATTTACTTTCCTTATTGAGTACATCTCACGTAAGGGACCTAACTCTAATCTCTGTTCATGAACACATATCACCATAGGGAGATAAGTCTAATCAATATACTTCTTACTGTGCTTAGTGAATCCATCTCAAGTAATGGACCTAACTCTAATCTGTGTTTGTGAACACATATAACTTAAGGGAGATAAGTCTAATCCATATAATTTTTACTTTCCTTAGTGAGTACATCTCACGTACGGGACCTAACTGTAATGTGTGTTAGTGAACACATATCACTAAAGGGAAATAAGTCTAATCCATATAATTTTTACTTTCCTTAGTGAGTACATCTCACATAACGGACCTAAGTGTAAGCTTTGTTAGTGAACACATATCACTAAAGGGAGAGAAGTCTAATCGATATAATTTTTACTTTCCTCAGTGAGTACATCTCAAGTACGGGACCTAACTGTAATCTGGGCTGGTGAACACATGTCACTAAAGGGAGATAAGACTAATCCATATAATTTTTACTTTCCTTAGTGAGTACATCTCACATAACGGACCTAAGTGTAAGGTTTGTTAGTGAACACATATCACTAAAGGGAGAGAAGTCTAATCGATATAATTTTTACTTTCCTCAGTGAGTACATCTCAAGTACGGGACCTAACTGTAATCTGGGCTGGTGAACACATATCACTTAAGGGAGATAAGTCTAATCCATATAATTTTTACTTTCCTTAGTGAGTACATCTCACGTACGGGACCTAACTGTAATCTGTGTTAGTGAACACATATCACTAAAGGGAGAGAAGTCTAATCGATATCATTTTTTTGTTTGCTTAGTATATATATATATATATATATATATATATATATATGAGAAACATCTCCTACTGAATACATATACAATTGTAAAAGAAACAGAATTGAATTAATTAAATATTGCCAGAAAATTTAATAATAAATAAACATCAGAATATTAATAAAATACAAAAGAAATAAAAAATTATGATTTGAAAAACCATTCTATCAAACGACAAAATAAAAAAATCAGTAAATAAATAATTTATTGTAAAAACAACAAGTTAAGTAGACAGGATAGAATAAATAAATAAGCAAACAAATAAATAAAGAATTAAACTGTATTGTGAAAAATCGATATAATTGTTGATTTCTTTTGTGAGTACATCTCACTTAATGGACCTAACACTAATCTGTGTTTGTGAACACATATCACTAAAGGGAGGTAAGTCTAATCCATATAATTTTTACTTTCCTTAGTGAGTGCATCTCACATAACGGACCTAAGTGTAATGTTTGTTAGGGAACACATATCACTAAAGGGAGATAAGTCTAATCCATATAATTTTTACTTTCCTTAGTGAGTACATCTCACATAACGGACCTAATTCTAATGTTTGTTAGTGAACACATATAACTTAAGGGAGATAAGTTTAATCTATATAATTTTTACTTTCCTCAGTGAGTACATCTCACGTACGGGACCTAACTGTAATGTGTGTTAGTGAACACATATCACTAAAGGGAGATAAGTCTAATCCAAATAATTTTTACTTTCCTCAGTGAGTACATCTCACGTACGGGATCTAACTGTAATGTTTGTTAGTGAACACATATCACTAAAGGGAGATAAGTCTAATCGATATCATATTTAGTTTCCTTAGGATATATATATATATAGAAACACTTACAAATACACACACTCACACACACATATTCAGAGAAACATCTCCTACTGAATACATATACAATTGTAAAAGAAACAGAATTGAATTAATTAAATATTGCCAGAAAATTTAATAATAAATAAACATCAGAATATTAATAAAATACGAAAGAAATACAAAATTATGATTTGAAAAACCATTCTATGAAACGACAAAATAAAAAAAAAATCAGTAAATAAAATAGTTTATTATAAAAAGAACAAGTTAAGTAGACAGGATAGAATAAATAAACAAGTAAACAAATAAATAAAGTATTAAACTGTATTGTGAAAAATCGATATAATTGTTGATTTCTTTTGTCAGTACATCTCACGTAATGGACCTAACACTAATCTGTGTTTGTGAACACATATCACTAAAGGGAGATAAGTCTAATCCACATAATTTTGTACATTCCTTAGTGAGTACATCTCACATAACGGACCTAAGTGTAAGCTTTGTTAGTGAACACAAATCACTAAAGGGAGAGAAGTCTAATCGATATAATTTTTACTTTCCTTAGAGAGTACATCTCACATAACGGACCTAAGTGTAAGCTTTGTTAGTGAACACATATCACTAAAGGGAGAAAAGTCTAATTGATATAATTTTTACTTTCCTCAGTGAGTACATCTCAAGTACGGGACCTAACTGTAATCTGGGCTGGTGAACACATGTCACTAAAGGGAGATAAGTCTAATCCATATAATTTTTACTTTCCTTAGTGACTACATCTGACATAACGGACCTAAGTGTAATGTTTGTTAGTGAACACATATCACTAAAGGGAGAGAAGTCTAATCGATATAATTTTTACTTTCCTCAGTGAGTACATCTCACGTACGGGACCTAACTGTAATCTGTGTTTGTGAACACATATCACTAAAGGGAGATAAGTCTAATCTATATTATTTTTACTTTCCTTAGTGAGTACATCTCACATAACGGACCTAAGTGTAATGTTTGTTACCGAACACATATCACTAAAGGGAGAGAAGTCTAATCGATATAATTTTTACTTTCCTCAGTGAGTACATCTCAAGTACGGGACCTAACTGTAATCTGGGCTGGTGAACACATGTCACTTAAGGGAGATAAGTCTAATCCATATAATTTTTACTTTCCTTAGTGAGTACATCTCACATAACGGGCCTAAGTGTAAGGTTTGTTAGTGAACACATATCACTAAAGGGAGAGAAGTCTAATCGATATAATTTTTACTTTCCTCAGTGAGTACATCTCAAGTACGGGACCTAACTGTAATCTGGGCTGGTGAACACATATCACTTAAGGGAGATAAGTCTAATCCATATAATTTTTACTTTCCTTAGTGAGTACATCTCACGTACGGGACCTGACTGTAATGTGTGTTAGTGAACACATATCACTAAAGGGAGAGAAGTCTAATCCATATAATTTTTACTTTCCTTAGTGAGTACATCTCACATAACGGACCTAAGTGTAAGGTTTGTTTCTGAACACATGTCACTAAAGGGAGATAAGTCTAATCCATATAATGTTTACTTTCCTTAGTGAGTACATCTCACATAACGGACCTAAGTGTAAGGTTTGTTTGTGAACACATGTCACTAAAGGGAGATAAGTCTAATCCATATAATTTTTACTTTCCTTAGTGAGTACATCTCAAGTAAGGGACCTAACTGTAATGTGTGTTTGTGAACACATATCACTAAAGGGAGATAAGTCTAATCGATATAATTTTTACTTTCCTTAGTGAGTACATCTCACATAACGGACCTAAGTGTAAGCTTTGTTAGTGAACACATATCAGTAAAGGGAGAGAAGTCTAATCGATATAATTTTTACTTTCCTCAGTGAGTACATCTCAAGTACGGGACCTAACTGTAATCTGGGCTGGTGAACACATGTCACTAAAGGGAGATAAGTCTAATCGATATAATTTTTACTTTCCTTAGTGAGTACATCTCACATAACGGACCTAAGTGTAAGGTTTGTTAGTGAACACATATCACTAAAGGGAGAGAAGTCTAATCGATATAATTTTTACTTTCCTCAGTGAGTACATCTCAAGTACGGGACCTAACTGTAATCTGGGCTGGTGAACACATATCACTTAAGGGAGATAAGTCTAATCCATATAATTTTTACTTTCCTTAGTGAGTACATCTCACGTACGGGACCTGACTGTAATGTGTGTTAGTGAACACATATCACTAAAGGGAGAGAAGTCTAATTCATATAATTTTTACTTTCCTTAGTGAGTACATCTCACATAACGGACCTAAGTGTAAGGTTTGTTTCTGAACACATGTCACTAAAGGGAGATAAGTCTAATCCATATAATGTTTACTTTCCTTAGTGAGTACATCTCACATAACGGACCTAAGTGTAAGGTTTGTTTGTGAACACATGTCACTAAAGGGAGATAAGTCTAATCCATATAATTTTTACTTTCCTTAGTGAGTACATCTCAAGTACGGGACCTATCTGTAATGTGTGTTTGTGAACACATATCACTAAAGGGAGATAAGTCTAATCGATATAATTTTTACTTTCCTTAGTGAGTACATCTCACATAACGGACCTAAGTGTAAGCTTTGTTAGTGAACACATATCAGTAAAGGGAGAGAAGTCTAATCGATATAATTTTTACTTTCCTCAGTGAGTACATCTCAAGTACGGGACCTAACTGTAATCTGGGCTGGTGAACACATGTCACTAAAGGGAGATAAGTCTAATCGATATAATTTTTACTTTCCTTAGTGAGTACATCTCGCATAACGGACCTAAGTGTAAGCTTTCTTAGTGAACACATATCACTAAAGGGAGAGAAGTCTAATTGATATAATTTTTACTTTCCTCAGTGAGTACATCTCAAGTACGGGACCTAACTGTAATCTGGGCTGGTGAACACATATCACTTAAGGGAGATAAGTCTAATCCATATAATTTTTACTTTCCTTAGTGAGTACATCTCACGTACGGGACCTGACTGTAATGTGTGTTAGTGAACACATATCACTAAAGGTAGAGAAGTCTAATCGATATCATTTTTAGTTTGCTTAGTATATATATATATATATATATATATATATATATATATATATATATATATATATATATATATATATAGAAACACTTACAAATACACACACTCACACACACATATTCAGAGAAACATCTCCTACTGAATACATATACAATTGTAAAAGAAACAGAATTGAATTAATTAAATATTGCCAGAAAATTTAATAATAAATAAACATCAGAATATTAATAAAATACAAAAGAAATAAAAAATTATGATTTGAAAAACCATTCTATCAAACGACAAAATAAAAAAATCAGTAAATAAAATAATTTATTGTAAAAACAACAAGTTAAGTAGACAGGATAGAATAAATAAATAAATAAACAAATAAGTAAAGTATTAAACTGTATTGTGAAAAATCGATTTAATTGTTGATTTCTTTTGTGTGAAAAAATTCGAATAAATTGTTTTGATTTCTTTTATAACTTTTACTTTCCTTAGTGAGTACATCTCACGTAATTGACCTAACACTAATCTGTGTTTGTGAACACATATCACTAAAGGGAGATAATCCATATAACTTTTACTTTCCTTAGTGAGTACATCTCACATAACGGACCTAAGTGTAATGTTTGTTAGTGAACACATATCACTAAAGGGAGAGAAGTCTAATCGATATAATTTTTACTTTCCTCAGTGAGTACATCTCACATAACGGACCTAACTGTAATCTGTGTTTGTGAACACATATCACTAAAGGGAGATAAGTCTAATCCATATAATTTTTACTTTCCTTAGTGAGTACATCTCACATAACGGACCTAAGTGTAATGTTTGTTAGTGAACACATATCACTAAAGGGAGAGAAGTCTAATCGATATAATTTTTACTTTCCTCAGTGAGTACATCTCAAGTAAGGGACCTAACTGTAATCTGTGTTTGTGAACACATATCACTAAAGGGAGATAAGTCTAATCCATATAATTTTTACTTTCCTCAGTGAGTACATCTCACATACGGGACCTAACTGTAATCTGTGTTAGTGAACACATATCACTAAAGGGAGATAAGTCTAATCCATATAATTTTTACTTTCCTTAGTGAGTACATCTCACGTACGGGACCTAACTGTAATGTTTGTTAGTGAACACATATCACTAAAGGGAGAAAAGTCTAATCGATATCATTTTTAGTTTCCTTAGTATATATATATATATATATAAAACTTTACAAATACACACACACACAAACACACATATCAGAGAAACATCTCCTACTGAATACATATACAATTGTAAAAGAAAAACAGAATTGAATTAATTAAATATTGCCAGAAAATTTAATAATAAATAAACATCAGAATATTAATTTCCTTATACAAAAAGAAATAAAAAATTATGATTTGAAAAACCATTCTATCAAACGACAAAATAAAAAAATCAGTAAATAAAATAATTTATTGTAAAAACAACAAGTTAAGTAGACAGGATAGAATAAATAAATAAATAAACAAATAAGTAAAGTATTAAACTGTATTGTGAAAAATCGATATAATTGTTGATTTCTTTTGTGAGTACACCTCACGTAATGGACCTAACACTAATCTGTGTTTGTGAACACATATCACTAAAGGGAGATAAGTCTAATCCATATAATTTTTACTTTCCTTAGTGAGTACATCTCACATAACGGACCTAAGTGTAAGGTTTGTTTGTGAACACATGTCACTAAAGGGAGATAAGTCTAATCCATATAATTTTTACTTTCCTTAGTGAGTACATCTCACATAACGGACCTAAGTGTAATGTTTGTTAGTGAACACATATCACTAAAGGGAGAGAAGTCTAATCGATATAATTTTTACTTTCCTCAGTGAGTACATCTCAAGTACGGGACCTAACTGTAATCTGGGCTGGTGAACACATATCACTAAAGGGAGATAAGTCTAATCGATATAATTTTTACTTTCCTTAGTGAGTACATCTCACGTACGGGACCTAACTGTAATGTGTGTTAGTGAACACATATCACTAAAGGGAGAGAAGTCTAATCGATATCATTTTTAGTTTGCTTAGTATATATATATATATATATATAGAAACACTTACAAATACACACACTCACACACACATATTCAGAGAAACATCTCCTACTGAATACATATACAATTGTAAAAGAAACAGAATTGAATTAATTAAATATTGCCAGAAAATTTAATAATTAATAAACATCAGAATATTAATAAAATACAAAAGAAATAAAAAATTATGATTTGAAAACCATTCTATCAAACGACAAAATAAAAAAAAAATCAGTAAATAAAATAATTTATTGTAAAAACAACAAGTTAAGTAGACAGGATAGAATAAATAAATAAATAAACAAATAAATAAAGTATTAAACTGTATTGTGAAAAATCGATATAATTGTTGATTTCCTTTGTGAGTACATCTCACGTAATGGACCTAACACTAATCTGTGTTTGTGAACACATATCACTAAAGGGAGATAAGTCTAATCCATATAATTTTTACTTTCCTTAGTGAGTACATCTCACATAACGGACCTAAGTGTAAGGTTTGTTAGTGAACACATATCACTAAAGGGAGATAAGTCTAATCCATATAATTTTTACTTTCCTTAGTGAGTACATCTCACATAACGGACCTAACTGTAATCTGTTGTTTGTGAACACATGTCACTAAAAGGGAGATAAGTCTAATCCATATAATTTTTACTTTCCTTAGTGAGTACATCTCACATAACGGACCTAACTGTAATGTTTGTTAGTGAACACATATCACTAAAGGGAGAGAAGTCTAATCGATATAATTTTTACTTTCCTCAGTGAGTACATCTCAAGTACGGGACCTAACTGTAATCTGGGTTGGTGAACACATATCACTAAAGGGAGATAAGTCTAATCCATATAATTTTTACTTTCCTTAGTGAGTACATCTCACGTAACGGACCTAACTGTAATGTGTGTTAGTGAACACATATCACTAAAAAGGGAGAGAAGTCTAATCGATATCATTTTTAGTTTGCTTAGTATATATATATATATATATAGTGAACATATCACTAAAATGGGAGAACACATATCACTAAGTATAATCGATATCATTTTTAGTTTGCTTATATATATATATATATATATATATATACACACACACACACACACACACACATATTCAGAGAAACATCTCCTACTGAATACATATACAATTGTAAAAGAAACAGAATTGAATTAATTAAATATTGCCAGAAAATTTAATAATAAATAAACATCAGAATATTAATAAAATACAAAAAGAAATAAAAAATTATGATTTGAAAACCATTCTATCAAACGACAAAATAAAAAAAATCAGTAAATAAAATAATTTATTGTAAAAACAACAAGTTAAGTAGACAGGATAGAATAAATAAATAAGTAAACAAATAAATAAAGTATTAAACTGTATTGTGAAAAATCGATATAATTGTTGATTTCTTTTGTGAGTACATCTCACGTAATGGACCTAACACTAATCTGTGTTTAGAACACATATCACTAAACACATATCACTAAAGGGAGATAAGTCTAATCCATATAATGTTTTTAATTTTCCTTTCCTTAGTGTGATCTACATCTCACATAACGGACCTAAGTGTAATCTCAAGGTTTGTTTGTGAACACATATCACTAAAGGGAGATAAGTCTAATCGATATAATTTTTACTTTCCTTAGTGAGTACATCTCACATAACGGACCTAAGTGTAATGTTTGTTAGTGAACACATATCACTAAAGGGAGAGAAGTCTAATCGATATAATTTTTACTTTCCTCAGTGAGTACATCTCAAGTACGGGACCTAACTGTAATCTGGGCTGGTGAACACATATCACTTAAGGGAGATAAGTCTAATCCATATAATTTTTACTTTCCTTAGTGAGTACATCTCACGTACGGGACCTAACTGTAATGTGTGTTAGTGAACACATATCACTAAAGGGAGAGAAGTCTAATCGATATCATTTTTAGTTTGCTTAGTATATATATATATATATATATATATATATATATAGAAACACTTACAAATACACACACTCACACACACATATTCAGAGAAACATCTCCTACTGAATACATATACAATTGTAAAAGAAACAGAATTGAATTAATTAAATATTGCCAGAAAATTTAATAATAAATAAACATCAGAATATTAATAAAATACAAAAGAAATAAAAAATTATGATTTGAAAAACCATTCTATCAAACGACAAAATAAAAAAAACAGTAAATAAAATAATTTATTGTAAAAACAACAAGTTAAGTAGACAGGATAGAATAAATAAATAAATAAACAAATAAATAAAGTATTAAACTGTATTGTGAAAAATCGATATAATTGTTGATTTCTTTTGTGAGTACATCTCACGTAATGGACCTAACACTAATCTGTGTTTGTGAACACATATCACTAAAGGGAGATAAGTCTAATCCATATAATTTTTACTTTCCTTAGTGAGTACATCTCACATAACGGACCTAAGTGTAAGGTTTGTTTGTGAACACATGTCACTAAAGGGAGATAAGTCTAATCCATATAATTTTTACTTTCCTTAGTGAGTACATCTCACATAACGGACCTAACTGTAATCTTTGTTTGTGAACACATGTCACTAAAGGGAGATAAGTCTAATCCATATAATTTTTACTTTCCTTAGTGAGTACATCTCACATAACCCTAACTGTAATCGGACCTAACTGTAATCCATGTGTTTTTCCTTAGTGAACACATATCACTAAAGGGAGATAAGTCTAATCGATATAATTTTTACTTTCCTTAGTGAGTACATCTCACATAACGGACCTAAGTGTAATCTTTGTTAGTGAACACATATCACTAAAGGGAGAGAAGTCTAATCGATATAATTTTTACTTTCCTTAGTGAGTACATCTCACATAACGGACCTAACTGTAATCTTTGTTAGTGAACACATGTCACTAAAGGGAGATAAGTCTAATCCATATAATTTTTACTTTCCTTAGTGAGTACATCTCACATAACGGACCCTAAGTGTGTAATGTTTGTTAGTGAACACATATCACTAAAGGGAGAGAAGTCTAATCGATATAATTTTTACTTTCCTCAGTGAGTACATCTCAAGTACGGGACCTAACTGTAATCTGGGCTGGTGAACACATATCACTTAAGGGAGATAAGTCTAATCCATATAATTTTTACTTTCCTTAGTGAGTACATCTCACGTACGGGACCTAACTGTAATGTGTGTTAGTGAACACATATCACTAAAGGGAGAGAAGTCTAATCGATATCATTTTTAGTTTGCTTAGTATATATATATATATATATATATATATATATAACACTTACAAATACACACACTCACACACACATATTCAGATAAACATCTCCTACTGAATACATATACAATTGTAAAAGAAACAGAATTGAATTAATTAAATATTGCCAGAAAATTTAATAATTAAATAAACATCAGAATATTAATAAAATACAAAAGAAATAAAAAATTATGATTTGAAAAACCATTCTATCAAACGACAAAATAAAAAAAAATCAGTAAATAAAATAATTTATTTTATTGTAAAAACAACAAGTTAAGTAGACAGGATAGAATAAATAAATAAATAAACAAATAAATAAAGTATTAAACTGTATTGTGAAAAATCGATATAATTGTTGATTTCTTTTGTGAGTACATCTCAAGTAATGGACCTAACACTAATCTGTGTTTGTGAACACATATCACTAAAGGGAGATAATCCATATAACTTTTACTTTCCTTAGTGAGTACATCTCACATAACGGACCTAAGTGTAAGCTTTGTTAGTGAACACATATCACTAAAAAGGGAGATAAGTCTAATCGATATAATTTTTACTTTCCTTAGTGAGTACATCTCAAGTAACGGACCTAACTGTAATCTGGGTTGGTGAACACATATCACTAAAGGGAGAAAGTCTAATCGATATAATTTTTTTTACTTCCTCAGTGAGTACATCTCAAGTACGGGACCTAACTGTAATCTGGGCTGGTGAACACATATCACTAAAGGGAGATAAGTCTAATCCATATAATTTTTACTTTCCTTAGTGAGTACATCTCACGTACGGGACCTAACTGTAATGTGTGTTAGTGAACACATATCACTAAAGGGAGAGAAGTCTAATCGATATCATTTTTAGTTTGCTTAGTATATATATATATATATATATATATAAAACACTTACAAATACACACACTCACACACACATATTCAGAGAAACATCTCCTACTGAATACATATACAATTGTAAAAGAAACAGAATTGAATTAATTAAATATTGCCAGAAAATTTAATAATTAAATAAACATCAGAATATTAATAAAATACAAAAGAAATAAAAAATTATGATTTGAAAAACCATTCTATCAAACGACAAAATAAAAAAATCAGTAAATAAAATAATTTATTGTAAAAACAACAAGTTAAGTAGACAGGATAGAATAAATAAATAAGTAAACAAATAAATAAAGTATTAAACTGTATTGTGAAAAATCGATATAATTGTTGATTTCTTTTGTGAGTACATCTCACGTAATGGACCTAACACTAATCTGTGTTTGTGAACACATATCACTAAAGGGAGATAAGTCTAATCCATATAATTTTTACTTTCCTTAGTGAGTACATCTCACATAACGGACCTAAGTGTAAGGTTTGTTAGTGAACACATATCACTAAAGGGAGAGAAGTCTAATCGATATAATTTTTACTTTCCTCAGTGAGTACATCTCAAGTACGGGACCTAACTGTAATCTGGGTTTGTGAACACATATCACTTAAGGGAGATAAGTCTAATCTATATAATTTTTACTTTCCTTAGTGAGTACATCTCACGTACGGGACCTAACTGTAATGTGTGTTAGTGAACACATATCACTAAAGGGAGATAAGTCTAATCCATATAATTTTTACTTTCCTTAGTGAACACATATCACACATAAGGGACCTAAGTGTAATCGATATCATTTTTAAAGGAGTTTGCTTAGTATAGTATATATATATATATATATATATAAACACTTACAAATACACACACTCACACACACATATTCAGAGAAACATCTCCTACTGAATACATATACAATTGTAAAAGAAACAGAATTGAATTAATTAAATATTGCCAGAAAATTTAATAATAAATAAACATCAGAATATTAATAAAATACAAAAGAAATAAAAAATTATGATTTGAAAAACCATTCTATCAAACGACAAAATAAAAAAAAAGTCAGTAAATAAAATAATTTATTCTAAAAACAACAAGTTAAGTAGACAGGATAGAATAAATAAATAAGTAAACAAATAAATAAAGTATTAAACTGTATTGTGAAAAATCGATATAATTGTTGATTTCTTTTGTGAGTACATCTCACGTAATGGACCTAACACTAATCTGTGTTTGTGAACACATATCACTAAAGGGAGATAAGTCTAATCCATATAATTTTTACTTTCCTTAGTGAGTACATCTCACATAACGGACCTAAGTGTAAGGTTTGTTTGTGAACACATGTCACTAAAGGGAGATAAGTCTAATCCATATAATTTTTACTTTCCTCAGTGAGTACATCTCACATAATGGACCTAACTGTAATCTGTGTTTGTGAACACATATCACTAAAGGGAGATAAGTCTAATCCATATAATGTTTACTTTCCTTAGTGAGTACATCTCACATAACGGACCTAAGTGTAAGGTTTGTTTGTGAACACATGTCACTAAAGGGAGATAAGTCTAATCCATATAATTTTTACTTCCTTAGTGAGTACATCTCACATAACGGACCTAAGTGTAATGTTTGTTAGTGAACACATATCACTAAAGGGAGAGAAGTCTAATCGATATAATTTTTACTTTCCTCAGTGAGTACATCTCAAGTACGGGACCTAACTGTAATCTGGGCTGGTGAACACATATCACTTAAGGGAGATAAGTCTAATCCATATAATTTTTACTTTCCTTAGTGAGTACATCTCACGTACGGGACCTGACTGTAATGTGTGTTAGTGAACACATATCACTAAAGGGAGAGAAGTCTAATCGATATCATTTTTAGTTTGCTTAGTATATATATATATATATATATATAAATATATACACATACAAATACACACACTCACACACACATATTCAGATAAACATCTGCTACTGAATACATATACAATTGTAAAAGAAACAGAATTGAATTAATTAAATATTGCCAGAAAATTTAATAATTAATAAACATCAGAATATTAATAAAATACAAAAGAAATAAAAAATTATGATTTGAAAAACCATTCTATCAAACGACAAAATAAAAAAAATCAGTAAATAAAATAATTTATTGTAAAAACAACAAGTTAAGTAGACAGGATAGAATAAATAAATAAGTAAACAAATAAATAAAGTATTAAACTGTATTGTGAAAAATCGATATAATTGTTGATTTCTTTTGTGAGTACATCTCAAGTAATGGACCTAACACTAATCTGTGTTTGTGAACACATATCACTAAAGGGAGATAATCCATATAACTTTTACTTTCCTTAGTGAGTACATCTCACATAACGGACCTAAGTGTAAGGTTTGTTAGTGAACACATATCACTAAAGGGAGATAAGTCTAATCGATATAATTTTTACTTTCCTCAGTGAGTACATCTCAAGTACGGGACCTAACTGTAATCTGGGCTGGTGAACACATATCACTAAAGGGAGAGAAGTCTAATCGATATAATTTTTACTTTCCTCAGTGAGTACATCTCAAGTACGGGACCTAACTGTAATCTGGGCTGGTGAACACATATCACTTAAGGGAGATAAGTCTAATCCATATAATTTTTACTTTCCTTAGTGAGTACATCTCACGTACGGGACCTGACTGTAATGTGTGTTAGTCAACACATATCACTAAAGGTAGAGAAGTCTAATCGATATCATTTTTAGTTTGCTTAGTGTATATATATATATATATAGAAACACTTACAAATACACACACTCACACACACATATTCAGAGAAACATCTCCTACTGAATACATATACAATTGTAAAAGAAACAGAATTGAATTAATTAAATATTGCCAGAAAATTTAATAATTAATAAACATCAGAATATTAATAAAATACAAAAGAAATAAAAAATTATGATTTGAAAAACCATTCTATCAAACGACAAAATAAAAAAAATCAGTAAATAAAATAATTTATTGTAAAAACAACAAGTTAAGTAGACAGGATAGAATAAATAAATAAGTAAACAAATAAATAAAGTATTAAACTGTACTGTGAAAAATCGATATAATTGTTGATTTCTTTTGTGAGTACATCTCAAGTAATGGACCTAACACTAATCTGTGTTTGTGAACACATATCACTAAAGGGAGATACTCCATATAACTTTTACTTTCCTTAGTGAGTACATCTCACATAACGGACCTAAGTGTAAGCTTTGTTAGTGAACACATATCACTAAAGGGAGAGAAGTCTAATCGATATAATTTTTACTTTCCTCAGTGAGGACATCTCAAGTACGGGACCTAACTGTAATCTGGGCTGGTGAACACATATCACTAAAGGGAGATAAGTCTAATCGATATAATTTTTACTTTCCTTTGTGACTACATCTCACGTATGCGACCTAACTGTAATGTGTGTTAGTGAACACATATCACTAAAGGGAGAGAAGTCTAATCGATATCATTTTTAGTTTGCTTAGTATATATTTATATATATAGTAACACTTACAAATACACACACTCACACACACATATTCAGTGAAACATCTCCTACTGAATACATATACAATTGTAAAAGAAACAGAATTGAATTAATTAAATATTGCCAGAAAATTTAATAATAAATAAACATCAGAATATTAATAAAATAGAAAAGAAATAAAAAATTATGATTTGAAAAACCATTCTATCAAACGACAAAATAAAAAAATCAGTAAATAAAATAATTTATTCTAAAAACATCAAGTTAAGTAGACAGGATAGAATAAATAAATAAGTAAACAAATAAATAAAGTATTAAACTGTATTGTGAAAAATCGATATAATTGTTGATTTCTTTTGTGAGTACATCTCACGTAATGGACCTAACACTAATCTGTGTTTGTGAACACATATCACTAAAGGGAGATAAGTCTAATCCATATAATGTTTACTTTCCTTAGTGAGTACATCTCACATAACGGACCTAAGTGTAAGGTTTGTTTGTGAACACATGTCACTAAAGGGAGATAAGTCTAATCCATATAATTTTTACTTTCCTCAGTGAGTACATCTCACGTACGGGACCTAACTGTAATGTGTGTTAGTGAACACATATCACTAAAGGGAGATAAGTCTAATCCATATAATTTTTACTTTCCTTAGTGAGTACATCTCACATAACGGACCTAAGTGTAAGGTTTGTTTGTGAACACATGTCACTAAAGGGAGATAAGTCTAATCCATATAATTTTTACTTTCCTTAGTGAGTACATCTCACATAACGGACCTAAGTGTAATGTTTGTTAGTGAACACATATCACTAAAGGGAGAGAAGTCTAATCGATATAATTTTTACTTTCCTCAGTGAGTACATCTCAAGTACGGGACCTAACTGTAATCTGGGCTGGTGAACACATATCACTTAAGGGAGATAAGTCTAATCCATATAATTTTTACTTTCCTTAGTGAGTACATCTCACGTACGGGACCTGACTGTAATGTGTGTTAGTGAACACATATCACTAAAGGAGAGAAGTCTAATCGATATCATTTTTAGTTTGCTTAGTATATATATATATATATATATAACACTTACAAATACACACACTCACACACACATATTCAGATAAACATCTGCTACTGAATACATATACAATTGTAAAAGAAACAGAATTGAATTAATTAAATATTGCCAGAAAATTTAATAATTAATAAACATCAGAATATTAATAAAATACAAAAGAAATAAAAAATTATGATTTGAAAAACCATTCTATCAAACGACAAAATAAAAAAATCAGTAAATAAAATAATTTATTGTAAAAACAACAAGTTAAGTAGACAGGATAGAATAAATAAATAAATAAACAAATAAATAAAGTATTAAACTGTATTGTGAAAAATCGATATAATTGTTGATTTCTTTTGTGAGTACATCTCAAGTAATGGACCTAACACTAATCTGTGTTTGTGAACACATATCACTAAAGGGAGATAATCCATATAACTTTTACTTTCCTTAGTGAGTACATCTCACATAACGGACCTAAGTGTAAGCTTTGTTAGTGAACACATATCACTAAAGGGAGAGAAGTCTAATCGATATAATTTTTACTTTCCTCAGTGAGTACATCTCAAGTACGGGACCTAACTGTAATCTGGGCTGGTGAACACATATCACTAAAGGGAGATAAGTCTAATCGATATAATTTTTACTTTCCTGAGTGAGTACATCTCACATAACGGACCTAAGTGTAATGTTTGTTAGTGAACACATGTCACTAAAGGGAGATAAGTCTAATCGATATCATTTTAATTTCCTTAGTATATATATATATATATATATAGAAACACTTACAAATACACACACTCACACACACATATTCAGAGAAACATCTCCTACTGAATACATATACAATTGTAAAAGAAACGGAATTGAATTAATTAAATATTGCCAGAAAATTTAATAATAAATAAACATCAGAATATTAATAAAATACAAAAGAAATAAAAAATTCTGATTTGAAAAACCATTCTATCAAACGACAAAATAAAAAAATCAGTAAATAAAATAATTTATTGTAAAAACAACAAGTTAAGTAGACAGGATAGAATAAATAAATAAGTAAACAAATAAATAAAGTATTAAACTGTATTGTGAAAAATCGATATAATTGTTGATTTCTTTTGTGAGTACATCTCACGAAATGGACCTAACACTAATCTGTGTTTGTGAACACATATCACTAAAGGGAGATAAGTCTAATCCATATAATTTTTACTTTCCTTAGTGAGTACATCTAACATAACGGACCTAAGTTTAAGGTTTGTTAGTGAACACATATCATTAAATGGATAGAAGTCTAATCGATATAATTTTTACTTTCCTCAGTGAGTACATCTCAAGTAAGGGACCTAACTCTAATCTGTGTTTGTGAAGACATGTCACTAAAGGGAGATAAGTCTAATCCATATAATTTTTACTTTCCTCAGTGAGTACATCTCAAGTACGGGACCTAACTGTAATCTGTGTTTGTGAACACATATCACTAAAGGGAGATAGGTCTAATCGATATCATTTTTAGTTTGCTTAGTATATATATATATATATATATAAAAACACTTACAAATACACACACTCACACACACATATTCAGAGAAACATATCCTACTGAATACATATTCAATTGTAAAAGAAACAGAATTGAATTAATTAAATTTTGCCAGAAACTTTAATAATAAATAAACATCAGAATATTAATAAAATACAAAAGAAATAACAAATTATGATTTGAAAAACCATTCTATCAAATGACAAAATATAAAAATCAGTAAATAAAATAATTTATTGTAAAAACAACAAGTTAAGTAGACAGGGATAGAATAAATAAATAAGTAAACAAATAAATAAAGTATTAAACTGTATTGTGAAAAATCGATATTATTGTTGATTTCTTTTGTGAGTACATCTCACGTAATGGACCTAACACTAATCTGTGTTTGTGAACACATATCACTAAAGGGAGATAAGTCTAATCCATATAATTTTTACTTTCCTTAGTGAGTGCATCTCACATAACGGACCTAAGTGTAAGGTTTGTTAGTGAACACATATCACTAAAGGGAGAGAAGTCTAATCGATATAATTTTTACTTTCCTTAGTGAGTACATCTCAAGTAAGGGACCTAAGTGTAATCTGTGTTTCTGAACACATATCTCTAAAGGGAGACAATTCTAAACGATATGATTTTTAGTTTGCTTACTATATATATATATATATATATATATATATATATATATGGATACACATACAAATACACACACTCACATACACAAACACACATACAGAGAAACATCTGGTACTGAATGCAGATAAAATTGTAAAATTGTTGTTTTTACAATAAATTATTTTATTTACTGAGTTTTTTATTTTGTCATTTGATAGAATGGGTTTTTAATTTCAGAATTTATTATTTCTTTTGTATTTTATTAATATTCTGATATTTATTTATTATTATATTTTCTGGGAATTTTTGATTAATTGAATTTTGTTTCTTTTACAATTTTATCTGCATTCAGTACCAGATGTTTCTCTGTATATGTATGTGTGTATGTGAATGTGTGTATTTGTATGTGTATCTATATATATATATATTTGGTAACCAAACTAAAGATCACATCCTTTAGAATGATCTCCCTTTAGTGATATGTGTTCACAAACAAAGATTAGAGTTAGATCCCTTACCTGAGATGTATTCACTGAGGAAAGTAAAAATTATATGGATTAGACTTATCTCCCTTAAGTGATATGTGTTCACTGGCCCAGATGTTTCTCTGTATATGTATGTGTGTATGTGAATGTGTGTAATTGTATGTGTGTCTATATATATATATACTAAGCAAACTAAAAACCTTTAGTCATATGTGTCCACTAACACACATTAGAGTTAGGTCCCTTACGTAAGATGTACTCACTAAGCAAAGTAGAAATTATATGGATTAGACTTATCTCCCTTTAGTGATACGTGTTCACAAACACAGATTAGTGTTAGGTCCATTTCTTGAGATGTTCTCACTAAGGAAAGTAAATATTGTATAGATTAGACTTATTTTCTTTTAGTGAAATGTTTTCACAAACACAGATTAGAGTTACGTCCATTACTTGAGATGTACTCACTCAGCACAGTAAGAAGTATATCGATCAGACTTATCTCCCTTTAGTGATATGTGTTCTCGAACAGAGATTAGAGTTAGGTCCCTTACTTGAGATGTACTCACTAAGGAAACTAAAAATTATATCGATTTTCCACATACGCAGAGAAACATCTGAGATGTACTCGATTTTAAAATGTATTGTGAAAAATCGATATAATTTTTGGTTTCCTTAGTGAATACATCTCACGTAAGGGACCTAACTCTAATCTGTGTTCGTGAACGCATATCACTAAAGGGAGATAAATCTATTCCATATAATTTTTACTTTCCTCAGTGAATACATCTCAAGTAATTGACCAAACTCTAGTCTGTGTTTCTGAACACATATCACTAAAGCGAGATAATTCTAAAGGATATGATTTTTAGTTTGCTTAGTATATATATATATAGATAGATAGATACACATATCATTACACACACTCACATACACAAACACATATAAAGAGAAACGTCTGTTACTGAATGGAGATAAAATTGTAAAAGAAAGAAAATTCAATTAATTAAAAATTCCCAGCAAATTTAATAATAAATAAATATCAGAATATTAATAAAATACAAAAGAAATAATAAATTCTGCATTTAAAAACCCAGTCTATCAAATGACAAAATAAAAAACTCAGTAAATAAAATAATTTATTGTAAAAACAAGTAAAGTAGACATTATAGAATATATAAATAAGTAAAGAAATAAATAAAGTATCAAACTGTTTTTTGGAAAATCGATACAATTTTTAGTTTCCTTAGTGAGTACATCTCACGTAAGGGAACTAACTCTAATCTGTGTTCTTGAACGCATATCACTAAAGGGAGATAAGTCTAATCGATAAAATTTTTACTTTCCTCAGTGAATACATCTCAAGTAAGGTACCTAACTCTAATCTTTGTTTGTGAACACATATCACTAAAAGGAGATAAGTCTGGTCTATATAATTTTTACATTCCTTAGTGAGTACATCTCAAGTAATGGACCAAACTCTAGTCTGTGTTTCTGAACACATATCACTAAAGATAGATAAGTCTAATCCATATAATTTTTAGTTTGCTTAGTGAGTACATCTCATATAACGGACCTAAGTGTAAGGTTTGTTTGTGAACACATGTCACTAAAGGGAGATAAGTCTAATCCATATAATTTTTAGTTTGCTTAGTGAGTACATCTCACGTAAGGGACCTAACCGTAATGTGTGTTAGTGAACATATATCACTAAAGGGCGATAAGTCTAATCGATATCATTTTTAGTTTGTATACCACGTATATTTTCAGTGAAGGTCAGACTTTCTTGGATATTCGCCATATGGCTATGTTATGGGATGGAATGAATTTTTTTTTTTACCATCATAATACTTGCAGGATATTGTTGATTAAATTAACTCAGTGTAAGTTTAATCCAGTTCGAAGATCAAAATAAGCGCTAATTAAATATCGAAATATGATAACCTAAGATAAACAAAATGCACAACTTCAATATGAAAACATACGCTAAGACAATATATTCAGATTAACTGCGTTAACGGATGCTCTTTGCCAGGAAGTAGGAACAGCGATTTCTAATTGTCGGAACTTTTAAATCTCTCTCATTTCGGTGTTGTGTAAAACATGTTTTTCAGGAGACCGGGCTGACACCAGGCGTGTCTCTCTCAGTGTTTGAATGAATGTGTGTCTTCAGACGCCTAGTAGATACCATTTATTTTATTACTTTTGTGTTCGTGCTTTAAGACTGTGTACACGACTGAATACTATTTTGTTTTCAGACTGTGATACTGAACACGACTGACTACTATTTTGTTTTCAAACTATTTTGAGAGAAAAGAAAGTAAAGAAAAAAGATAAAAAAAAAAAATAGATAATAATAATTAATAATAATAATAATAATAATAATAATAATAATAATAATAATAATAAATAAATAAATAATAGTGCACATAATTAAAAAAAAACAAAGCTTTATAAGTGAATTCTTAAAATAATTATTATTTCGTTTATCTGCTGATTAATCACATGAAAATATGACGATAATTAGTATCACAGGTCTAGTTGAGAATATTACAAACACGTGTACATTGACTTTATATTAAGTGTTTGTTATCTGCAGTGGATGGAAACTGAGGGTCTTGGGCAGCAGTGAAAAGTGAAGATTGCAGCGCGCCTACAAATACTGACAGATACGTAGACAGACAGATAGAGAGGTAGGTAGTTCGTCAGAGTTGGTAGTATACCGAAAGCCACATCCAACTATACTGATTGTTATGTACACATGCGTACTGATAACTGTTTCAGATGTTTTGTGTAAGTCTGTTTTCTGCCTAAGACAGTATACTTTTAACTGAGTATATGATATGTTTTTCTCTGTGTGTATGAATGTATTGCTATTTTTTGTATGCTATGTATATATGTAGCTGTATGTATGTATGAAGGTATGTATGCATGTATGTAGGTAGGTATGTAGGCAGGTATGCATAGGTGATATGTTTGTATGTTTGTGCATATGTTTGTATTTAGATGTGTATGTAAGTATGTATACGTGTAAATGTATGTAGTAGGTAGGTAGGTATTCGTGGGTGTAACTAGGTTTGTGGATGATGCAAGACTTACGTATAAAATGTTACGTTGCAGTGGACGGTGGTTGGAGTGAGTGGAAAAAGTTAGACTACGTGGGGCAGTGCACTGTTACCTGTGCCCAGGGGTGCCGGGCTGAAATGTCCTGGAAGTCACGTGATCAGTGTGGCAGAGATTTGTAACACAAATATTACTTGTTCAGGTGCTGAGTCTCTTTATTTATTCATCTGAGTAGAAAATATCAAAATAGAGAATGCAGGTTAAAAAGCAACAAAGTCGTAAAACTGTTGGTTATTTTTGTATTTCTTTCACTTTCATTGTCATATTCTAAGATAATTCAAATCTGGTTATATTTAAGAAGTAAGAAATTCAATGTGACGTTTTATAATTTGTCACCATTTCCCAGTCTAAGTAGATTAGAAGTAGCTGAAGTGACTTTCTTCTTCAGTGTCATTATTTTACTAAAACAACGTTTTGCACAATATGATGATTAATACACACACACTTACATATATATATATACATACATTCTCAGAAACACACACACATACAGACCTTGGAACAAACATCTCCACACACTGAGTAAAGAGGACTGGGCTGGACACTCCAAATATCAGTGTATGTTTAAATATTTGCTTGTGGAATGCTGTCTCAGTAAATAAAGATTGTAATTTGTCTTGATCATCTGCCAGTTAATGGTGGCTGGGGTCAGTGGAAAAACATGAGTTTCAGCAGCTGCAACACATCGTGTGAAACTGGGGTGATGACGATACTCCAGACTCGAGACTGCGACAGTCCCAGTCCTGCTCTGGGCGGACGACCGTGCCGAAGAAGCAGGAACCAAACGACTGTAGATGTGTGCAACCAACACATACCTTGTGCAGGTAAACCGAGAAGAAGGTGACAGAAAAATAAACAACTTTTCTGAGTAACTGTTACATACAGTTTGCAGAGAAGTACGTACAGGAAAATAAAAGGTTGTCAGAATTGACAAGCACACCAGAACCAAGACATGTTGACAGTATACAGATATGTTAGAGAGATGACGTATACTTACAGTTTACATGTCATGTTACTAACAACTGAATTGCTAATATTAAGTAAAGAAAAATCTGGAGAAATGTCACAGACAAGTAAAGTTTAGAGAAATTTCACAGATAAGTATAGTTTAGAGAAATGTCATAAATAAGAAAAGTTTAGAGAAATGTCATAGATAAGTAGAGTTTAGAGAATTATCACAGATAAGTAGAGTTTAGAGAAATGTCAAAGATAACTAAAATTTTGAGAAATGTCAGAGATAAGTAGAGTATAGAGAAATGTCACAGATAAGTGAAGTTTAGAGAAATGAAGCCTTATTAATATTAATGTTTATTTGGTTTATTTGAAACAAATATTGTCTCTGCAGTGAATGGACAGTGGTCAACATGGTATCGGCTCGTTGTCGGCCAGTGTGTCAACTGTGTACGGATTGTGACGTTAGGCAGGAACTGTACAAACCCAGTCCCCGTGGGGTCGGGATTTCCATGCAGCGTATACTATTCCAGTGAGACGACAGAGTCGTGTAACTGTAATGGTTAGTGTTGATAATAATGACTTATAGTGACGTCAGTGTTGATAGTAATGAAATGCAGTGACGTCAGTGTTGCTAATTATGACATGTAGTGACGTCAGTGTTGCTAATAATGCCTTGTAGTGACGACAGTCTTGCAAATAGTTACTTGTAGTGACGTCAGTGTTGATAACAATGACATGTTTTAAGTCAGTGTTGCTAACAATGACGTACTGACGTCAGTGTTGCTAATAATGACTTGTAGTGACGTCAGTGTTGCAAATGAGGAAGAGTAGAGACATCAGTGTTGCTAATAATTATATGTAGTGACGTCAGTGATGCTAATAATGACTTGTAGTGACGTCAATGTTGCTATTAATGACTAGTAGTTACGTCAGTTTTGCTAATAATGAGGTACTGACGTCAATGTTCACAATAATCACTGATAGTGAAGTCAATGTTGCTAATAACGACTTCTAGTGACGTCAGTGTTGCTAATGAGGTCTTGTAATAATGTCAGACTTGCTAATGAGCACTACTAGTGACGTCAGTGTTGCTAATAATGACTTAAAGTGACGTCATCGTTGCTAACTATGACATGGATTAATTCAGTGTTGCTAGTAATGACTTGTAGTGACATCGGTGTTGCTAATGACTTGTACTGACTTCAGTTTTGCTAATAATGATCGGTAATGAAGTGAGAGTTGCTAATGAGGACTAGTAGTTACGTCAGTGTTGCTAATAATGACTTGTAGTGACGGTGCTGTTGCTAAAAATGATATATAGTGACATCAGTTTTGCTAATAATGATCGGTAATGAAGTCAGTGTTGCTAATAATGACATGTAGTGATGTCAGTGTTGCTAATAATGACTTATAGTTATATCAGTTTTGCTAATGATGACTTGTAGTGACAGTGGTGTTGCTAATAATGACTTGAAGGGACGTCAGTGTTGTTAATAATGACTTGTACTGAGGTCATAACAAAGGTCAAAAGGTCAGTGTACCCCAATATTCTTCAATCCTTGTCATATTGCCTTTTCAACAATACCAATTTTAGGAAGATTGTTCGGGTTTAAAAATAATTTTTTCGCTGTTTTCACACAGAATGACCCCTTGCAGCGATGTCAGATTTCCTAATAATGACATGAAATGACGCCATTGTTACTAACAATGACATGTATTAAGTCAGTGTTGCTAGTAATGAATTGTAATGAAGTCATAACAAAGGTCAAAAACGTCAGTGTACCCTGTCATTCTTCAATACTTATCATCTTGCTTTTTCAACATTATCAATTTTATGAAGATTGTTCGGGTTTATAAATTTATGTTTTCGATCTTCTGAAAAGGAATGACCCCTAGAACTGATGTCAGGTTTGATAATAATGACTTGTAGTGACGTCTGTGTTGATAATAATGACTTGTAGTGATATCCATCTTGCTAATAATGACATGTAGTGACGTCAATGTTGCTAATGATGACTTGTAGTGACGTCAGCGTTCCTAATCATAACTTGTAGTGACGTCAATGTTACTAATAACTGCTTGTGGTGACGTCAGTGTTGCTAATGATGACTTGTAGTGCGGTCAGTGTTGCTTATAATCACCTGTGTGACGTCAGTGTTGCTAATAATGACTTGTACTGACGTCAGTGTTGCCAATAAGGTATACTAGTGACGTAAGTGTTGCTATTAATGACGTGTTGTGACGTCAGTGTTGCAGAGGTGGACTATTAGTGACGTCGGTGTTACTAATAATGATATATAGTGACGTCAGTGTTCCTAATGAGGATTAGTAGTGACGTCAGTGTTGCTAATAATGACTTTTAGTGACGTCAATGTTCCTAATAATGACTTGTAGCGACGTCAGTGTTCCTAACAATCACATTTGTTAACTCAGTATTCCTAGTAATGACTTGTACTGACGTCGGTGTTGCTAATGTTGACTTGCAGTGACGTCAATGTTGCTAATGATGACTTGTAGTAATGCTAGCATTGCTAATCATATCTTGTATTGACGTCAGTGTTGCTAATGATGACTTGTAGTGACGTCAACATAGCTAATAATGATTTGTACTGACGTCAGTGTTGCTAATGATGATATGTAGTGACGTCAATGTTTCTACTAATGACTTGTACTGACGTCAGCGTTGCTAATCATAACTTCTAGTGACGTCAATATTGCTAATAATGACTTGTACTGACGTCAGTGTTGCTAATGATATGTAGTGACGTCAATGTTTCTACTAATGACTTCCACTGAGGTCAGCGTTGCTAATCATAACTTGTAGTGACGTCAATGTTACTAATGACTGATTGTGGTGACGTCAGTGTTGCTAATAATGGCTTGCAGTGACGTCATCGTTGCTAAGAATTACATGTATTAAGTCAGTGTTGCTAATAATAACTTATAGTGACGTCATTGTTCCTAATAATGACTTGTACTGACGTCAGTGTTGTTAATGACGACCAGTTGTGACTTATTATAACGTCATGTAACCAATAAGGACTAGTAGTGACGCTATTAATGACGTTTTGTGACGTCAGTGTTGCACAGGAGGACTATTAGTGACGTCGGTGTTACTAATAATGATATATAGTGACGTCAGTGTTTCTAATAATGATTTGTAATGACGTCAGTGTTCCTAATGAGGAGTAGTAGTGACGTTAGTGTTGCTAATAATGACTCGTAGTGACGTCAATGTTGCTAATGATGACTTGTACAGGCGTAAGTGTTGCTTATGATGATATATATAGTGACGTCAGTGTTGCTTATAATAACTGGTAGTGACGTCAGTGTTGCTCATAATGACTGGTACTGAGGTCAGTGTTGCTAATGACGACCAGTAGTGACTTCTAAAGACGTCAGTGTTGAAATAAGGACTATTATTAGCAAATTGCTAATAATGATGTTCAGTGACGTCAATGTTGCTAGTTATGACTTGTAGTGACGTCAGCGTTGCTAATCATAACTTGTAGTGACGTCAGTGTTGCTGATGATGACTTGTCGCGATGTCAATATTACTAATGATGACTTGTTGTGACGTCACTGTTGCTTATAATAACTTGTACTGACGCCAGTGTTACTTATGACGACTAGTACTGACGTATTATGACGTCAGTGTTGCTATTACGGACTGGTAGTGACGTCAGATTTCCTAATAATGACGTGTAGTCACGTCAGTTTTTGTAATGAGGACTAGTAGTGACGTCAGTGTTGCTATTAATGAGGTATAGTGATATCAGTGTTGCTAATGATGACTTGTACTGACGGTGTTGTTGCCAATGAGGACTAGTAGTGACGTCATTGTTGCTGATGAGCACTAGTAGTGATGTCAATGTTGCTAATGAGGCCTAGTAGTGACTTCAGTGTTGCTAATAATGACTTGTACTGACGTCATTGTTGCTTATAATGACTTGTAGTGACGTCAGTGTTGCTAATAATGACTTAAAATGACGTCGTCGTTGCTAACTATGACATGTATTAATTCAGTGTTGCTAGTAATGACTTGTAGTGACATCGGTGTTGCTAATAATGACTTGTACTGACTTCAGTTTTGCTAATAATGACTTGTAGTCACGTCAGTGTTTCTAACAAGGACTAGTAGTTACGTCAGTGTTGCTATTAATGACTTGTAGTGATGTCAGTGTTGCTGATGAGGGCTAGTACTAACGTCACTGCTGGTAATAATGATATGTAATGACATCAGTGTTGCTGATAATGACAGGTAGTGACGTCATTGTTGCTAATAATGAAATGTTAGATAAATGTAGTTAACGATGAGGTCTGTTCTAAATAATTTCCTAGATGCGGATATAGCAGAACGAGCTGTAGTGATTTGTAATGACGTCCGAGTTGCTAATGAGGACTAATAGTGACGTCAGTGTTGCTAATATCGCGCGTCAATCTATGTTTCTTGCATACCGGTAATTTTCCTCTTTTTGAAGCCATCTGGCACACAGGTTTTCTTGCTTTTTTTAATGATTATCATGATGCTTATGTGGCTTAATGACCTGCATATATATATATATATATAGAGAGATAGAGAGAGAGAGAGAGAGAGAGAGAGAGAGAGAGAGAGAGAGAGAGAGAGAGAGAGAGAGAGAGAGAGAGAGAGAGAGAGAGAGAGAGAGAGAGAGGATCAGATAGCAGAACATATTTAAATTATGACACAAAACGTGGCATCGTCGTCCTCCTGTGCTTTCAAATCAGTTCCACCCTATTATCCATTTTATATTGCCACGTATCATTAACGATAATAATAATGGACTTGGTACCATATCTCCTTCCATCTCACATGACAACACAGAGACACAGTGACGTCCTTGTGTTGCTAATGTCATTTTATCCTTTTGTGACAATGACTATAGTTTGAAATTGATCTGAATTACTAAGTCATAGTTTTTCTGTCAACCAACATATAGAAATATAAAATTCATAACAATATATCATAGGAATTCAAAGTATTTTATTAATTAGAGTTGAATACAGTACTGTTCTGTGATCTTGGAAAACCTTCTTCACTTTCACACTTTTTAAATATTTCTTTCTAAACATCTGAAATATATTTTATGCAAAATATATGCAGGAAGTTGAAAATGTTAGCATGCATCTCCAAACTATTAGTGTTATAAAGTTATTTTTGTTGTTGCTGGTGTGTTGTTGTTGTTGTTTTGTGTGTTGTTTTTTTTGTTTATATATATGTGTGTGTGTATATATGTGTGTGTGTATATATATATTCAGAAATCTTAGTATTTTATATTTTATATTTTATTAGTACCACTCTTTGTTCTGTTTCCTTAGATTTTTCTTTTCTTTTCTTATTCATCTTTGTTCATTCTTTAAGCTGTTTCAATATTTTCTTTCTTTCTTTCTTTCATTCTTTCTTTTCTATCTTTCTTTCTTTCTTTTTTTTCTCTCTTTTCCATCTTTTCTTTCCTATCTTTCATTCCATCCTTCCTTCTTTTTTCTACGTGTTACCATTTCTTTATTATTTATTTATGAAATACTTTAATCAGTTTAAACACTCTGCCCTCACTGATTATTTAGTCGAGCTTTTGTATTCGAGTTTTCTATCTTATTTTCTTAATACCAGTGAACACATCTCACATAAGGGAGGCCACTCTAAATATACCAGTGAACACATCTCACATAGGGGAGGTGACTCTAAATACCAGTGAACACATCTCACATAAGGGAGGCAACTCTAAGTATACCAGTGAACACATCTCACATAGGGGAGGCGACTCTAAATACCAGTGAACACCTCTCACATAGGGAAAGTAACTCTAAATATAGAAGTGAACACTTCTCGCATAAGGGAGGCGATTCTAAATATATCAGTGAACATATTTCGCATAAGCTTTTATTTATTTATTTTTTCTTCAGTCAGTCAGTATTCTCTGTTTTCTTTCTCAGTAATCAAATGAATTTGGTACGGAAATACTTATCCTGATAACCAATGCAGTCCACATACAATTTTATATTTTATTATCAATAAAATCTGAAAAGAATGCTGCGTTTAAATAGTACCACTCTTTGTTCTGTTTCCTTAGATTTTTCTTTTCTTTTCTTATTCATTTTTGTTCATTCTTTAAGCTGTTTCAATACTTTCTTTCTTTCTTTCTTTGCTTCTTTCTTTTCTATCTTTCTTTCTTTCTTTCTCTCTTTTCCATCTTTTATTTCCTATCTTTCATTCCATCCTTCCTTCTTTTTTCTACGTGTTACCATTTCTTTATTATTTATTTATGAAATACTTTAATCAGTTTAAACACTCTGCTCTCACTGATTATTTAGTCTAGCTTTTGTATTCGAGTTTTCTATCTTATTTTCTTAATACCAGTGAACACATCTCACATAAGGGAGGCCACTCTAAATATACCAGTGAACACATCTCACATAGGGGAGGTGACTCTAAATACCAGTGAACACATCTCACATAAGGGAGGCACCTCTATGTATACCAGTGAACACATCTCACATAGGGAAAGTAACTCGAAATATATCAGTGAACATATTTCGCATAAGCTTTTATTTATTTATTTTTTCTTCAGTCAGTCAGTATTCTCTGTTTTCTTTCTCAGTAATCAAATGAATTTGGTATGGAAATTCTTATCCTGATAATCAATGCAGTCCGCATACCATTTTATATTTTATTATCTATAAAATCTGAAAAGAATGCTGCGTTTAAATAGTACCACTCTTTGTTCTGTTTCCTTAGATTTTTCTTTTCTTTTCTTATTCATTTTTGTTCATTCTTTAAGCTGTTTCAATACTTTCTTTCTTTCTTTCTTTCCTTCTTTCTTTTCTATCTTTCTTTCTTTCTTTTTTCTCTGTCTTTTCCATTTTTTATTTCCTATCTTTCATTCCATCCTTCCTTCTTTTTTCTACCTGTTACCATTTCTTTATTATTTATTTATGAAAAACTTTAATCAGTTTAAACACTCTGCTCTCACTGATTATTTAGTCGAGCTTTTGTATTCGAGTTTTCTATCTTATTTTCTTAATACCAGTGAACACATCTCACATAAGGGAGGCCACTCTAAATATACCAGTGAACACATCTCACATAGGGGAGGTGACTCTAAATACCAGTGAACACATCTCACATAAGGGAGGCAACTCTAAGTATACCAGTGAACACATCTCACATAGGGGAGGCGACTCTAAATACCAGTGAACACCTCTCACATAGGGAAAGTAACTCTAAATATAGAAGTGAACACTTCTCGCATAAGGGAGGCGATTCTAAATATATCAGTGAACATATTTCGCATAAGCTTTTATTTATTTATTTTCTCTTCAGTCAGTCAGTATTCTCTGTTTTCTTTCTCAGTAATCAAATGAATTTAGATTGGAAATTCTTATCCTGATAATCAATGCAGTCCGCATACCATTTTATATTTTATTATCAACAAAATCTGAAAAGAATGCTGCGTTTAAATAGTACCACTCTTTGTTCTGTTTCCTTAGATTTTTCTTTTCTTTTCTTATTCATTTTTGTTCATTCTTTAAGCTGTTTCAATATTTTCTTTCTTTCTTTCTTTCCTTCTTTCTTTTCTATCTTTCTTTCTTTCTTTTCTTTCTCTCTTTTCCATTTTTTATTTCCTATCTTTCATTCCATCCTTCCTTCTTTTTTCTACCTGTTACCATTTCTTTATTATTTATTTATGAAAAACTTTAATCAGTTTAAACACTCTGCTCTCACTGATTATTTAGTCGAGCTTTTGTATTCGAGTTTTCTATCTTATTTTCTTAATACCAGTGAACACATCTCACATAAGGGAGGCCACTCTAAATATACCAGTGAACACATCTCACATAGGGGAGGTGACTCTAAATACCAGTGAACACATCTCACATAAGGGAGGCAACTCTATGTATACCAGTGAACACATCTCACATAGGGGAGGCGACTCTAAATACCAGTGAACACCTCTCACATAGGGAAAGTAACTCTAAATATGGAAGTGAACTCTTCTCGCATAAGGGAGGCGATTCTAAATATATCAGTGAACATATTTCGCATAAGCTTTTATTTATTTATTTTTTCTTCAGTCAGTATTCTCTGTTTTCTTTCTCAGTAATCAAATGAATTTAGTATGGAAATTCTTATCCTGATAATCAATGCAGGATCACTGAGTATGGGATCAACATGTAATTTCATTTTAAGAGGTGCAGATTACGTGAAACTTTCTGCGTCGAAATCATAATAGATTCTAACCGGGTTGATTTCACTCCTAGCTGTTAAAATGTGGAAGGAAAAAAACTGAACATCATTTCAAAATAGGACAAAAGCAAGAAGAAGAAGCAGGGAAAAATGATGAAAAAATCATTGATTAGTTAAACTTAATCATCCTTGACTTTGAAAGAAATTAATCTTACGATTTACTGGAAGAAATTATAGATATTCGTATGCCTTTTGAATGATTTGCTTGTTCTCGATAAATATAAAACCAATATATATACATACACATATATGCTACATATGCATATATACACACACAAACAAACCAAACAAAATCAAGACATACATACTAACTTATGTACGTACGTACAGACAGACAAGCATACAGGCATATGTAATTACACTATGTGCGAAAGGTCATACACATTTTTCCATTATTTTTTAACTGAAAAAGAGAAGAGATCCAGTCGTCTCCATTCGACTGTTTTTTTTGTTGTTATCTGAAGTCAGCAGTCTGTCTGACCTCAGAGCAGTCGCTGTAGTAAAGGAAGAAATCACTTGTGATACATTCTGAAATCTTCAGTGCTCTAGTGTTAATCGCATAAACAATATTAGGAAAGTACAAAGTCATTTGTTTTAACATTTACTATGAGAACACATTTAGCAGGATGTTTGTATTGATATTTGTTCATTTGAAAGAAGCAAGAAATATAGCTATCAGTTATTTAGAGTTATTTGTTTAATTATTGAAGCTATTTATACGCATATTACTAGTGTTTATGTAGATTCTGGACTATTTATGAAAGAATTATCGAGTAAGTAATATATTTATACTCCATCTCGTTATATTAAACATAGCCAAGAATGAATGCTCCATTTCATTAAATGAAAGATATCCACAATGAGTAATAGTTTATACTTATATTTATATTTTAATTTGTTTATATGTAACAAATATAAATATATAAATGTGTATGTATGTGTGTGTGTGTGTGTATATTCATTCATATATATATATATATATATATATATATATATATATATATATATATATATATATATATATATGTGTGTGTGTACCGGGTCAGGTATTTGATTTTGTTATTGTTGTTATTTTTGTTTCAGATACCTACTGGAACATCATCATGTATTGATATTTGAATTTTTAGATCACCTATTTCCTGTTTCTTTGGTTGTGACATTCAGAATATTGCATTTCAAATAACTGACATATAAATTTCTAAATTAGAAAAAAAAATAGTAATACGAGAAAATGAAATAAAGAGAAATATACACAAAAATAACAAAATTACAAATAAAAAAACCCATAAATAAAATTAAAAAAATATAAATAAATAAATAAATAAATAAATAAATAAATAAATAAAATAAAATAAGATCTGATAAGTATTAGTTCAAAATATATCAGGCAAATTGTAATAAAGTTTTTCATTATCTATATGACTAAATCGCTTTTTTTTGTATCTGTCTGCTATTAAACAGCTTAGTTATTAATTCTTTGATGTGTATATCCTGATTTCTCGTGCTTATATTAATGTCTGTATTTTATGTGACATATTAGTATTAGAGTTATGTGTTACTACTCGTATAATAAAGCACTATGTATATTTTGATTTGTTTGATCCTTTCTGAGAAATAATAAAGAACTGTAAATGTTACTTTCAATAAATTTTCTAATTATAGTTCATGGGGAATTTGTATTTATTTGTTATATATATTACTTTTGGTTCTTAATGTGTAAATTGTGATGCACAGTGGTTTTATATATATACCTTTAATTTCAATGCTTAGAACAAACCACAAACAGCAGTAGGAACCCACTAACAAGAACCGTAGCAAACTGAACTTGATACCTTCACTCAGTTTATAATGTCCATAGCATCGTTTTAACCAGTATCAAAGTTTAAACTATTTTCTGAATCATTGCAGCCAGAAACAGCGAGAAATCTGTATAAATCTATTTTTATCATCAGAGATGTGGACTAGGTGTTTTTTCGTTTCCGACTCAGGGCTTAATTGTTGTGTCACGGTCACAATATTACATCCGTCACAAAGTGTCCGTCACTTGTTTTCAAACTAAATAATCATAACAGGTAATTTTGTGCAGTTAGGTGACCTGCACTACAAGAGAAAATGTTTATTTTTGCCAGATGATGGTCTGGTTTTTTAAATGATTATCATATGTTTGCGTGGCTTAATAACCTGTATACATAGATAGAGTGAATCAAATAGCAGAACATATTAAAATTATGACACAAAACGTGGCATCGTCGTCCTCCAGTGCTTTCAAATCAGTTCCACCCTATTATCCATTTTATATTGCCACGTGTCATTAACGATAATAATAATAGACTTGGTACCATATCTCCTTCCATCTCACATGACAACACAGAGACACTGAGACGTCCTTGTGTTGCTAATGTCATTTTATCCTTTTGTGACAATCACTGCGGTTATCGTCTGTGCAAGCGAAAAGTATGTAATTAACATAATTCCGTAATGGTCGCCGCGTATTGTATTCAGCGACACTTGACATGTGTGTATTGTCAAATTGATCTAAATTACTAAGACATAGTTTTTCTGTCAACCGGCATATCGAAATATACTGCAATATATTTAAAAATCCCTAATGTGCATAACTCCGTCATAGTCACCTAAACCATTAATTCCTAGATAACAACGATCACACACATACATTCATACGTCCATAAACAATAACACTGTAAGCAATATAAATTTGTTTGGGGGATAATTCTGGAGGTTTTTCATGAATAATTTCGACAATAGTTGTAAAAGGGAGAAAACCTGATATTACTTCATATGCAATATCAGCCAGTTTGAAAGAAACACTAAATGGTAATAATTATTTTGTTATATTTAATGAATGTATTCTGAAAAACTGGATGAGACAATATTTCGTCTGTATCAAGTGGGAAAGTACGTTCCCCATTATTAACATAGTCCCAGTCTGATAACATTTCAGCATAAAAAGGTTTGATAACCTTCAAAGCATCTTTACTGTAAACTATCTAAAAAATGTCATCATTTAAATTCATATTCACATAATTTCCAAGAAATACGGATATTGTATAGTTCCGAACATTTTTAAAATCATTATCAAAATATTTATTTTATATTTTAATACGAAAAGCAATTTCCTTTGATGAAATATCTGTAACACTTAGCTCACACGATTGTTGTTGAATATTTTATTACAGATGTTTTTCCTTCCCATATAAATTTATAAAATAACTTGTGGATTTCATTTTCTACCCAGTTTGGTATATTTATTGTGCTAATCGTATATCAAAGTCTAGATAGAACAAAATATTCCATACTTCTGCTTTTCTGTGTAAAATGAGTTTCCTTTGACTCCATACATTAATTAAACTACAAATTTTATCTAATTTATTTTTTCAGTTCATACTTTAACATAAGGACTTATTTGGTGCTAAATGTATACCTATAATTTTAACAGAATCTTTACTTATCGATATCTCAAAGTTAAAAGATAAGTTTTATTTAACAGTCTTACGAAGACAAAGTGCTTCTGACTTTTCTACATTGACTTTTGCCCCTGAACACGACAATACATATATATTGTATTAAAAACAGATTCTACAGACTCAGCATCGCAGACAGTTACATTAGTGTCATCTGCATGCTGAAGTAATAAAGAATTAAATTCGTTTGTTATTCTAATTCCATTCATGCTCTGTCTTTTTCTAATTAAATTATTCAAGGGTTCAGCTGCAATAACATAAAGCATCATTGATATTGGACATCCTTGATTAACACCTTTTGTACCATGGAGGAAATGTGTTGAATGTCCTTTAATTTTGAACAACTTTTTATATCATTACAGAGCATTTTAATCCACATTATAAATTTATCACAAATATTTAATTCTTTCAGAACTTTTAAAATAAATATATGTGACACTCAATCAAAAGCTTTTTCTTCATCAATCTTAACAATAAACCCTTCAGTATTATTTAACTCAACAATATTTATGACATGTCTTACTGACATAATATTATCAGTAACATCTCTTCATTTTACCCAACAGATTTATTCTGATGAAATAATAGTTGACGTAACCTTTTTAAGACGATTAGCAAGAACTTTAGAAATACTTTTATAATCTACGTTTAACAGTCTATATTTAAGGCGGACGACGTTACTTTCCACCATCGAGACAAGCTTAAGAAAAGTTGCTCAAAAACCGAGGTTGATCATCGCTTCCCACCAAGTGCACCCTGCTTTGTCTTTCGTCACTTTTGCGTGCATCTACGTTTTGTGGGAAACCAGGCACTGGCAGGTTTGTAGTTCTAGGACTTTTAATAGGAAATGAAAACCAGAGTTAGGTAATCGGGAATCATATTCCATTCCAGCCGGATCGATTTCTATAAGAAAAGAAAATATTTTAAATCAACAATGAAATAAATATCTTTTTAGATAGGTTCCGCTGATCTTGTTGTTTTTAAATATAAATTTCTTCAGTTTCATCAGTCTTTTTAAAATAAATGTCCTGTACCATTTAGTAGGTGCAAATTATGGATTCAGTAATGAGTGTTTCCAAATTATAATTGGAAAACGATTGACTGCTGTTTATTACTGTAGATCTTGTTATCCTGATTATTTTCTCAACAGAATTCAAAGTCGTTACTTAAATAGTTCCATAGTTACGACTCTTTTAATATTGAACAATTACCATATTTTACAAATCTCGAATTTTAGGGCCCATTATGAACTGGATTGTTTCCGATAAAGATTATTTCATTATATATCATTTCTTTTAACACATCTACATTGTTCATACACACTGAATAAAGTTAAAGTTCCAAAAATCAGTCATTGTGCTAGACTATTCACTCAATAAAAAAATTAAATATTTGAAATTTAAAAACTTATATATATATATATATATATATTTATATGTAAACAGAACGGGAAGATTTATATCATGAAAAAATAATTGTAATATAGTTTTTCATTATTTATTTGTTCAAATCACGTTTTTTATCTGTCTGCTATTAAACACTTTAATTATTAATTCTTTGATATTTGTATCCTGATTTCCGGTGTTTATATGAATGTCTCTTTTTTATGTGACTTAATAGAATTGGAGTTATGTGTAACTACTCGTATAATAAAGCACTATGTGTATTTTGATTTGTTTGATCATTTCTGAGAAATAATAAAAAACTGCAAATGTTACTAATTATAGAGTTTATGGGGATCTTTTACGTGAGATTTGTTATATATATACACACACACACATATATCTATAAAGTAATCTGATTAAAATTGTGAATCACGATTTACACAGTATGAACCAGAACGAATTGACTGAAATTGACTGATTAATAATGTATACGTTTAAAAGATTTAATTAAGTGATTTTTCTTCTTCTTCTTCTTCTTTTTTTTTCTTTGTTATTGTTGTTTTGTGGAATGATAATACACTAGAAATTTAGTAAATGACGACAAAGTAGCACATTTGAATAAAGCAGGTATTTTAATTTTAAATACACAAGTTCAGTACATGATAATATCAGTTCTGATTAGCTATATATGTGAAAGAAGAAGATATTATGACAAGTTCAGCAAATGATGATATCAATTTACACAATGTTATACACAGAACATTACATAATTTAATGTTAAATCTACTTACAGCATCAGATACTACATATTTATTTTTAAACAGAACATTGCAAGTTAACAAGTGATTTATGTTTAACACAGAACTTGCAATATTCTGTTTAAACCTAAACTGTGCGGTACTTCACGTTACAAGGAGATTTAGCATTAAATTATGCTGTGTTCGTTATGATAAGTAGATTTACAATTGAATTATGCATATGTGTCTATATTAATTAGAGATGAGACTTTAGAGCTTTTTATTGATTATTTACAAATACTTTATTTCTTCATATAGTTCGTTATAATTATTTATTTATTTGTTTATTATTTTAATTTTTTTACTGAATTTAATTTATTTGATTTCATTATAATCTCATTACTGTATTTTACTTTAATTTAATATCATTTTTGTTTTCCATTTCGAACAGACATTACTGTACTGAAAAAGAATTAAATATAGAAATATTTTTGTAGAAATAAAAAGCCTACAGAAATATCTCTATTCCTTTGGTGTCGTTACTGTTACTTTGTTACGGTATACAACTGGTGGAATTTACGAAGGAAGATAAATTAAGTGATAAGAGGTTCATTTTCTCAGACGGAAAAATAATTCACATGTGTAAGTAGTTATTTAATACATCAGTCTTATTTAATCGTATGACTTCATCTGTGTATCCTTATTATAGGTCTTTACCAAACATCGTGGCAAAAACAAAATACTTACTGAATAAAAAAAAACCTATGTTAATGTAAGCCGTTGAGGAGTAATCAAAATGAATATATTGTGATTATTATTATTATTATTATCATCATCATCATCATCATCATCAACATCAACATGATTATAAAATAATTATGATTTAATATTTTCCATTTGTTTTTTCTATGTTCTATTTTTATTTATTTCTTGCTTTAGGAAAATTGGTGAAATTCAGGAAAATGGCGTTTGAAGGAAAAATATTTTTGATGACGTTTCTGCTGACTCTTAACGTGTCTTTCGGTTAGTTATTACGTCACAAATGAGAGCTTCCCTCTGTTTTAGTTTCTATTTGCTTTGATTTTCAGAATTCTTGGTTTATTTTTCCCTTATTATTATTATTGTTGTTGTTGTCGTCGTCGTCGTCGTCGTCGTCGTTCCTGCTGCTGATGTTGTTGCCATCGTCGTCTTCCTTATGATCAAATAATATGAATCACTCACAGTAATTCTCTCTCTCTCTCTCTCTCTCTCTCTCTCTCTCTCTCTCTCTCTCTCTCTCTCTCACACACACACACACACACACACACATACACACACACACACACACAGAGACACAGACAGACACACACACGGAAACACACAAATGCATGTAGAGGCCCGTTTCTACCACATCTAGTAGCATGAATCAATTCAAGATTCGAATAAGAAACTCATTAGATGTTTTTTGTTTCATTGAAAAAAGACGGGGGTTACTATTATTATTATTATTATTATTATTATTATTATTATTATTATTAAAAAAAAAAAAAAAAAAAAAAAAAAAAAAATCATCTTTATATTAACCCATCAGTATCTGTGAAAATTATTTTAATTTCTGTTTTCATGAAATAATTTAGCTCTTTACATAATCTTTTTTCTTCGATCTCTGAAGCCATTAACAAACGGAGACCGATCACAGACATTGAAAATTTGCAGTGAGATATTCTGAATGGGTTGAGGAAGTTCACTTGATGATTGCCCTTTGCCAGTAATATTTGAAAAATATAGTACGAAACGTATACGAAGTGCATCAGAACAAATTTACCAAAACAATGTGTGTGTGTGCGTGTGTGTTTCTTTCTTTCTTTGTTTTGGCACTGATTATATGATTTATTTCCCCAAATTACTTGTATCAACCCTTGTAGAAGTGACTGCATTGTGAAAGAATATGCTAAAAAGTTTATTAAAGCTGATCGGCGACTGACGCAGCCAAAGTGAATTTATATTGGACATTTCCGTGAACACTCGGAAACCATCAAATCATGTTGTTAAACTTCCAAATTCAACAATTTCACATCCGTTATCTGTATTTTTTTTCTTCTGATTTACACTAATAAAAGTATGGGTGTTGCTCATATTACCAAACCGTGATGTAGAACACCTCTCCTAACTACATTTTTACCTTTTTCAAACTTTTGAAACTGGATTATTTTTGTGTAAATGGGCGCATAATAAATTGAAAGTAGAATGTTCTAGCAGATTAATGCATTAATTTCTTACAATGGCTGCGTTCACCGCGTCAGATGTCATCGGAAAAAAGCTTTAAGTCCGAGTCTGTATTGATTAAATTTACAAAATCTCGAGCCAGTTTCTTACAATGACGCAATTCATAAAGTCGCGAATTCTCGTTCCTGTTGGTCCATGCTACCTGTGAACTAGTTTACTACAGATATAAAGACTGGAATTTTAACTAGGTTTCAGCTTACTTCTCTATAAAAAGATCCCTAATCAAAATGTATTTACTAATTATCGATTTGAGAGATCTGATAAAATTAAAGTTTAAGAACATGTTAAGTTTGCCTGTTTTTCTGTAAGAAATAATTTCTAGTCAGCTGCACAAATTCTGAATACCTATAACCCTATGTACATACACACAGTATAGGAAGCAAATACATAAATTTATTTATGCATAAATACACACATCGATACTTAAACATATACACCCTGAGATAGATACATACATTTACTTATACATACAAATATATGCACACGTACATAGGCATATTCACACACACATACACACACACACACACACACACAAATACATACATTATGATAATAACAACAATAAAAATAGCATGAAAGATGAGAAGAATACAAGCAACAACAGAAATAACACAGCTAATAACATTGTTTTTGACTAATATCTCCTTATAGCTAGCGTTGTTGTTTTTTATTTTTTACTCTTCACGTTAAAAGTCTAAGTATTGGTATTTAACTTTTTCAGGTGTCAAACTTTTTATAAACGGATCAAAGTCGCAGGCCCATGAGGGTGACCCTATAATGCTTACCTGTGTGGCAACCGACGCTGCTAAGTATGCAGGCAGTATTGAATTTAAAAGAGGGTTCATAACTACATCATTGATAGTGCAGACTCGAGAAAAGTGTTCCACAGTAGGAAAAGTAAATAAATCTTACATCGCATTTTGTGCGGAAGGTTCGCAGGATCCTGACAGCAGCATAAAAGTGTACAAGCTGAAGATAGCGAAAATGCACCCAACTGATTTTACGCATTGGTTTTGTAAAGATCTTTATAACGATGTAAAAAGCAACCGCTTCGTTTTGGTAGATCTGGGTAAGTTTATTGCAGTTTGGATTTGTTACTCTTTTTACAAATATTCATATTTTTATTACTATTATTATTATTATTATTATTATTATTATTATTAGTAGTAGTAGTAGTAGTAGTAGTAGTAGTAGTAGTAGTAATGTTGCTGTTGCTGTTAGTTTTCTTGTATATGTTTATTTGTTAGTTTATTGATACTGTTAATGTTATTAAGAATCATGTGTCTATTCTTTCTCAAACAGAATGTTGGTAAGATCATAGCCAAAGATACCTAACCCTAGAACAAAAATTACGAGGTCGGCCACGGAAGGAGAAAATTTCCATTTAGTACCGTTTCATTGAATAACAAATAAAAGTGTCTAACTGGTTGATATTTTGGGGGTTGCAGTATGTACCATGGTTTTCTGAACGATAATTTTTAGTATTTCATTTTGCAGAGGGATTCAATATATTCAAAAAGTTCCTATCTTTCAGATAAATGGCAAAATGCTTATCCCCTCTTATTGTTTTTCTGAATGGTTTTCATAATTTTACGTCTCACATAATTTCGAGGCTTAGAACAAACCACAAACAGCAGTAGGAATCCACTAACAAGAACCGTAGCAAACTGACCTTGACACCTTTACTCAGTTTATAAAGTCAATAGCGTTGTTTTAACCAGTATCAAAGTTTAAACTATTTTTTGAAACAGTGCAGCCAGAAACAGCGAACTCAGCATATTGTCTTCCAGAAACAAATCTAAATCGTTTATTTGAAAAGAAATCCGAAGGTATTTGATCATAATTCTCCTAGCACTAGTCGAGGCATCTTAAAATATATATCAGTACGTGACTAGTATTTGAGAGAGTAATGAAAGGTGGGACAAACTTCATCAGATCTGTACAAAAATGTTTTTATCATTATAGATGTGGACTAGATATTTTTTATTTCCGACCAAATATTATATCCGTCACATCTATATATCGATAGACAGATAGAAAATACATAGATAGATAGATAGATAGATAGATATACTTTGTTTTCAAACTCAATAATTATAAATGTAGTGTTGTGTACTTACGTGACCTGCATTAGAAGATAAATTATATATTTGAACAAACTGAAGATATAAACGCACGTATTTCTGATTAGTAATAAACATTTTCCAAAGCTCTTTTCTCTCTGTTGCCAATTGAACCGGCAGAGTGGCAAGTCTCTTACACAGGACCAAGTTGCTGGGGTACCACGCTAGCAGTCATCGCAGTGGAATGACCTTCAGTGAAAAGTCCATCAAAATACAACTGCCCTTGTGTCGTTCTCTTAAAACTAAAATTTGTATATAAAGCTCTATTATGTTTAAATAATTATTTTCCTGCTAATTGTATTTTTCTATAGGACCTTCTTTTCTCTGTTTAATGTACCTAAGATTTTGCAGCAAAATTGTTTCTTATCTAAAGTAATCGTAAAAGTAAGATAATGTGAATTAAAAATCATTGTCACATCACGACTGCAAACGAAATCAGTACTACAAGCAAAGTTTCGTGTATATAAAAAGTGTACAGAAAATTCCATCGCAGCGCTCGACAAAGCCACTGTTATTAAATTATTAATTACTTAATTTATTTATATTTTTGCTAGCTTATGACAGTACAGAACTGAGAGTGAGGAAGTAGTCAAATCGCGATAGCGCTACGTAGAATAATACATTTAACCTAATAAACATAAAACAAAATGAAAGAGAAAAAAGGTAACAGAAGGAAAAGTATTCTTTACTGTCAATGACTCGATCATCCTGAATGGAAAGGTTCAACTTGAACAATAATTGAGAAAAGATGTAAACTAATAGAAGATGATGTTATCATTCATACCTTTAGCAACTGACCTTTGAAATAATATCTCGTAGTAGTGACGTAAAATAGATTCGTTTCGGCAATTCTACGTTAAAATATAGTTACTTAATTGTGTGTCTTTTCAGAAAACGTTTTTATTTTTTTTTGTTTCTGTAATCCAGATAGAGATGTACAACCAGCCGAAACCTCAATAGACTGTTTATCCCCCGGTGAAAGGATGAAAACAACGGAAATAATTTGCATTACAAACGGCAAAGTAAAGTATGGTATTTCGTTTTGGGGACCAGATCGAATATTGGAAATTGCACACTGTGATCGTGATAATAAACATTGTTTATCGTATGTACCAGGCTTTCGAGTTATTAGTTCTGATTCAAAGATTACACTAATTATCAACAAATTTGACCCAAGTGCTCATGTTGGAATTTGGAAATGTTCGGACGGATCACTGAGTGAAGGATCAACATGTCACAAAGTAGATGCTGGTTAGTGGCGTTCTCTCTCTCTCTCTCTCTCTCTCTCTCTCTCTCTCTCTCTCTCTCTCTCTCTCTCTCTCTCTCTCTCTCTCTCTCTCTCTCTCTCTCTCTCTCTCTCTCTCTCTCTCTCTCTCTCTCTCTCTCTCTCTCTCTCTCTCTCTAACGCACACACACACAACCAAAAAATAATCACACAAATGCTTTCTGTCAATTATTTTATTCATTTAGTAAATATACTGAAAACATTTTAATTTACTCAACGAAAACAACAATAACAACAACACTAATAATAATAATGAAAAATAATAAAATAATAATAATTATAATTATAATAATATCTTTCTTTGGCAACTAATTTCAGGAGGTGACCTGTCTCCTCAAGCATCTAAATCTGTACCCAGTGCCAGGGGACTGAGTGTCACTGTGTTTGTGTGTATCACAGTGTTACAGTCTCTTAACACTCTTCAACTGTTTCTCTTACCTTGATCAGAGTAAGAAGTATTTTTAATTATGCTGTGGAAATATAAGTGTTCCGTTCTAGTATATACTAACAGTTAATTCCAAGATAACAAATTAAAGGCAATGTACAATGGTTATTATACATATATATTTCTGTGCGTGTTTTACAGGAAATATGCATAACTACTGATTATTTCTGAAAATATATGTAATGTTTGAAATGAAAGTTGGTGTTGATCCGTGGGAAACCAAGGCAATTCAGAGCGAAGGTTCGTAGAAAGAGAAAATTTTGACTTTGAAGACAAAAATTCTGTTTACTGTTGGACTTAAATGTATTTAGTTTGCGAAATATTCCAGTCTTCGCAGCAGAATAAAGTCTTCTGCTGCTCGCTCTGGTTCCAGAAATTCGCCACTGATTGGAACCTGTTGATGAACTTCTTGTTGCCATTGCATTGCTAGTTTCTTGGGTGAATGAAACATTACACATACTTTCATGAACTTTCAGGTATTATACATATTCCCTGTACAACAAGCACACATACAAACATACACATATACCTACGTAAATACCTACATGCACACAACAAACTGTATTTCACCGATAATAACATGATCTTCAGATAATCAGGTGCGATCCAATGATTTATTATTACTCTTACAACATCGCCCGTCAAGCTATGTTTCTTGCATACCGGTACGAATTCCTCCCGTTGAACCCAGTTGGAGAGAATTTTCCTCTTTTTGAAGCCATCTGGCACACAGGTTTTCTTGTTTTTTTTATGATTATCATGATGCTTGTGTGGCTTAATGACCTGCATATATATATCTATATATACAGAGATAGAGAGAGAGAGAGAGAGAGAGAGAGAGAGAGAGAGAGAGAGAGAGAGAGAGAGAGAGAGAGAGAGAGAGAGAGAGAGAGAGAGAGAGAGAGAGAGAGAGAGAGAGAGAGAGAGAGAGAGAGAGAGAGAGAGAGAGAGGATCAGATAGCAGAACATATTTAAATTATGACACAAAACGTGGCATCGTCGTCCTCCTGTGCTTTCAAATCAGTTCCACCCTATTATCCATTTTATATTGCCACGTATCATTAACGATAATAATAATGGACTTGGTACCATATCTCCTTCCATCTCACATGACAACACAGAGACACAGTGACGTCCTTGTGTTGCTAATGTCATTTTATCCTTTTGTGACAATGACTATAGTTTGAAATTGATCTGAATTACTAAGTCATAGTTTTTCTGTCAACCGACATATAGAAATATAAAATTCATAACAATATATCAAAGGAATTCAAAGTATTTTATTAATTAGAAAACACTCTAGAGTTGAATACAGTACTGTTCTGTGATCTTGGTAAACCTTCTTCACTTTCACACTTTTTAAAACTTTGTTTCTAAACATCTGAAATATATTTTATGCAAAATATATGCAGGAAGTTGAAAATGTTAGCATGTATCTCCAAACTATTAAAGAGTTATAAAGTTATTTTTGTTGTTGCTGGTGTGTTGTTGTTGTTCTTTTGTGTGTTGTTTTTTTTGTTTATATACGTGTGTGTGTGTATATATGTGTGTGTATATACATCTCACATAAGGGAGGCCACTCTAAATATACCAGTGAACACATCTCACATAGGGGAGGTGACTCTAAATACCAGTGAACACATCTCACATAAGGGAGGCAACTCTAAGTATACCAGTGAACACATCTCACATAGGGGAGGCGACTCTAAATACCAGTGAACACCTCTCACATAGGGAAAGTAACTCTAAATATAGAAGTGAACACTTTTCGCATAAGGCAGGCGATTCTAAATATATCAGTGAACATATTTCGCATAAGCTTTTATTTATTTATTTTTTCTTCAGTCAGTCAGTATTCTCTGTTTTCTTTCTCAGTAATCAAATGAATTTGGTACGGAAATACTTATCCTGATAACCAATGCAGTCCACATACAATTTTATATTTTATTATCAATAAAATCTGAAAAGAATGCTGCGTTTAAATAGTACCACTCTTTGTTCTGTTTCCTTAGATTTTTCTTTTCTTTTCTTATTCATTTTTGTTCATTCTTTAAGCTGTTTCAATACTTTCTTTCTTTCTTTCTTTCCTTCTTTCTTTTCTATCTTTCTTTCTTTCTTTTCTTTCTCTCTTTTCCATCTTTTATTTCCTATCTTTCATTCCATCCTTCCTTCTTTTTTCTACGTGTTACCATTTCTTTATTATTTATTTATGAAATACTTTAATCAGTTTAAACACTCTGCTCTCACTGATTATTTAGTCTAGCTTTTGTATTCGAGTTTTCTATCTTATTTTCTTAATACCAGTGAACACATCTCACATAAGGGAGGCCACTCTAAATATACCAGTGAACACATCTCACATAGGGGAGGTGACTCTAAATACCAGTGAACACATCTCACATAAGGGAGGCAACTCTATGTATACCAGTGAACACATCTCACATAGGGGAGGCCACTCTAAATACCAGTGAACACATCTCACATAAGGGAGGCAACTCTAAGTATACCAGTGAACACATCTCACATAGGGGAGGCGACTCTAAATACCAGTGAATACCTCTCACATAGGGAAAGTAACTCTAAATATAGAAGTGAACACTTTTCGCATAAGGCAGGCGATTCTAAATATATCAGTGAACATATTTCGCATAAGCTTTTATTTATTTATTTTTTTTTCAGTCAGTCAGTATTCTCTGTTTTCTTTCTCAGTAATCAAATGAATTTGGTACGGAAATACTTATCCTGATAACCAATGCAGTCCACATACAATTTTATATTTTATTATCAATAAAATCTGAAAAGAATGCTGCGTTTAAATAGTACCACTCTTTGTTCTGTTTCCTTAGATTTTTCTTTTCTTTTCTTATTCATTTTTGTTCATTCTTTAAGCTGTTTCAATACTTTCTTTCTTTTTTCTTTCCTTTTCTTCTTTCTTTTCTATCTTTCTTTCTTTCTTTTCTTTCTCTCTTTTCCATCTTTTATTTCCTATCTTTCATTCCATCCTTCCTTCTTTTTTCTACGTGTTACCATTTCTTTATTATTTATTTATGAAATACTTTAATCTGTTTAAACACTCTGCTCTCACTGATTATTTAGTCTAGCTTTTGTATTCGAGTTTTCTATCTTATTTTCTTAATACCAGTGAACACATCTCACATAAGGGAGGCCACTCTAAATATACCAGTGAACACATCTCACATAGGGGAGGTGACTCTAAATACCAGTGAACACATCTCACATAAGGGAGGCAACTCTATGTATACCAGTGAACACATCTCACATAGGGGAGGCCACTCTAAATACCAGTGAACACATCTCACATAGGGGAGGCGACTCTAAATACCAGTGAACACATCTCACATAGGGGAGGCGACTCTAAATACCAGTGAATACCTCTCACATAGGGAAAGTAACTCTAAATATAGAAGTGAACACTTTTCGCATAAGGCAGGCGATTCTAAATATATCAGTGAACATATTTCGCATAAGCTTTTATTTATTTATTTTTTCTTCAGTCAGTCAGTATTCTCTGTTTTCTTTCTCAGTAATCAAATGAATTTGGTACGGAAATACTTATCCTGATAACCAATGCAGTCCACATACAATTTTATATTTTATTATCAATAAAATCTGAAAAGAATGCTGCGTTTAAATAGTACCACTCTTTGTTCTGTTTCCTTAGATTTTTCTTTTCTTTTCTTATTCATTTTTGTTCATTCTTTAAGCTGTTTCAATACTTTCTTTCTTTCTTTCTTTCTTCTTTCTTTCTTTTTTCTTTCTTTCTTTTTTTCTTTTCTTTTTCTTTCTCTTTTTTCCATCTTTTTCTTTCCATCTTTTATTTCCTATCTTTCATTCCATCCTTCCTTCTTTTTTCTACGTGTTACCATTTCTTTATTATTTATTTATGAAATACTTTAATCTGTTTAAACACTCTGCTCTCACTGATTATTTAGTCTAGCTTTTGTATTCGAGTTTTCTATCTTATTTTCTTAATACCAGTGAACACATCTCACATAAGGGAGGCCACTCTAAATATACCAGTGAACACATCTCACATAGGGGAGGTGACTCTAAATACCAGTGAACACATCTCACATAAGGGAGGCAACTCTATGTATACCAGTGAACACATCTCACATAGGGGAGGCCACTCTAAATACCAGTGAACACATCTCACATAAGGGAGGCAACTCTAAGTATACCAGTGAACACATCTCACATAGGGGAGGCGACTCTAAATACCAGTGAATACCTCTCACATAGGGAAAGTAACTCTAAATATAGAAGTGAACACTTTTCGCATAAGGCAGGCGATTCTAAATATATCAGTGAACATATTTCGCATAAGCTTTTATTTATTTATTTTTTCTTCAGTCAGTCAGTATTCTCTGTTTTCTTTCTCAGTAATCAAATGAATTTGGTACGGAAATACTTATCCTGATAACCAATGCAGTCCACATACAATTTTATATTTTATTATCAATAAAATCTGAAAAGAATGCTGCGTTTAAATAGTACCACTCTTTGTTCTGTTTCCTTAGATTTTTCTTTTCTTTTCTTATTCATTTTTGTTCATTCTTTAAGCTGTTTCAATACTTTCTTTCTTTCTTTCTTTCTTTCTTTTTTTCTTTTCTATCTTTCTTTCTTTCTTTTCTTTCTCTCTTTTCCATCTTTTATTTCCTATCTTTCATTCCATCCTTCCTTCTTTTTTCTACGTGTTACCATTTCTTTATTATTTATTTATGAAATACTTTAATCTGTTTAAACACTCTGCTCTCACTGATTATTTAGTCTAGCTTTTGTATTCGAGTTTTCTATCTTATTTTCTTAATACCAGTGAACACATCTCACATAAGGGAGGCCACTCTAAATATACCAGTGAACACATCTCACATAGGGGAGGTGACTCTAAATACCAGTGAACACATCTCACATAAGGGAGGCAACTCTATGTATACCAGTGAACACATCTCACATAGGGGAGGCCACTCTAAATACCAGTGAACACATCTCACATAAGGGAGGCAACTCTAAGTATACCAGTGAACACATCTCACATAGGGGAGGCGACTCTAAATACCAGTGAATACCTCTCACATAGGGAAAGTAACTCTAAATATAAATATAGAAGTGAACACTTTTCGCATAAGGCAGGCGATTCTAAATATATCAGTGAACATATTTCGCATAAGCTTTTATTTATTTATTTTTTCTTCAGTCAGTCAGTATTCTCTGTTTTCTTTCTCAGTAATCAAATGAATTTGGTACGGAAATACTTATCCTGATAACCAATGCAGTCCACATACAATTTTATATTTTATTATCAATAAAATCTGAAAAGAATGCTGCGTTTAAATAGTACCACTCTTTTTGTTCTGTTTCCTTAGATTTTTCTTTTTTTTTTTTATTCATTTTTTCATCATTCTTTTTCAAAGCTGTTTCAATACTTTCTTTCTTTCTTTCTTTCTTTTCTTTCTTTTCTTTCTTTCTTTCTTTCTTTTTTTTTTCTCTTTTTTTTCCATCTTTTATTTCCTATCTTTCATTCCATCCTTCCTTCTTTTTTCTACGTGTTACCATTTCTTTATTATTTATTTATGAAATACTTTAATCAGTTTAAACACTCTGCTCTCACTGATTATTTAGTCTAGCTTTTGTATTCGAGTTTTCTATCTTATTTTCTTAATACCAGTGAACACATCTCACATAAGGGAGGCCACTCTAAATATACCAGTGAACACATCTCACATAGGGGAGGTGACTCTAAATACCAGTGAACACATCTCACATAAGGGAGGCAACTCTATGTATACCAGTGAACACATCTCACATAGGGGAGGCCACTCTAAATACCAGTGAACACATCTCACATAAGGGAGGCAACTCTAAGTATACCAGTGAACACATCTCACATAGGGGAGGCGACTCTAAATACCAGTGAATACCTCTCACATAGGGAAAGTAACTCTAAATATAGAAGTGAACACTTTTCGCATAAGGCAGGCGATTCTAAATATATCAGTGAACATATTTCGCATAAGCTTTTATTTATTTATTTTTTTTTCAGTCAGTCAGTATTCTCTGTTTTCTTTCTCAGTAATCAAATGAATTTGGTACGGAAATACTTATCCTGATAACCAATGCAGTCCACATACAATTTTATATTTTATTATCAATAAAATCTGAAAAGAATGCTGCGTTTAAATAGTACCACTCTTTGTTCTGTTTCCTTAGATTTTTCTTTTCTTTTCTTATTCATTTTTGTTCATTCTTTAAGCTGTTTCAATACTTTCTTTCTTTCTTTCATTCTTTCTTTTCTATCTTTCTTTCTTTCTTTTCTTTCTCTCTTTTCCATTTTTTTTTTTCCATCTTTTATTTCCTATCTTTCATTCCATCCTTCCTTCTTTTTTTCTACGTGTTACCATTTCTTTTTATATTTATTTATGAAATACTTTAATCAGTTTAAACACTCTGCTCTCACTGATTATTTAGTCTAGCTTTTGTATTCGAGTTTTCTATCTTATTTTCTTAATACCAGTGAACACATCTCACATAAGGGAGGCCACTCTAAATATACCAGTGAACACATCTCACATAGGGAGGTGACTCTAAATACCAGTGAACACATCTCACATAAGGGAGGTGACTCTAAATATACACATCTCACATATCTAAATACCAGTGAACACATCTCACATAAGGGAGGCAACTCTAAATACCAGTGAACACATCTCACATAGGGGAGGCCACTCTAAATACCAGTGAACACATCTCACATAAGGGAGGCAACTCTAAGTATACCAGTGAACACATCTCACATAGGGGAGGCGACTCTAAATACCAGTGAATACCTCTCACATAGGGAAAGTAACTCTAAATATAGAAGTGAACACTTTTCGCATAAGGCAGGCGATTCTAAATATATCAGTGAACATATTTCGCATAAGCTTTTATTTATTTATTTTTTCTTCAGTCAGTCAGTATTCTCTGTTTTCTTTCTCAGTAATCAAATGAATTTGGTACGGAAATACTTATCCTGATAACCAATGCAGTCCACATACAATTTTATATTTTATTATCAATAAAATCTGAAAAGAATGCTGCGTTTAAATAGTACCACTCTTTGTTCTGTTTCCTTAGATTTTTCTTTTCTTTTCTTATTCATTTTTGTTCATTCTTTAAGCTGTTTCAATACTTTCTTTCTTTCTTTTTCTTTCTTTCTTTTTTTTTTTCTTTCTTTCTTTCTTTTCTTTCTCTCTTTTTTTCCATCTTTTTTCCATCCTATCTTTCATTCCATCCTTCCTTCTTTTTTCTACGTGTTACCATTTCTTTATTATTTATTTATGAAATACTTTAATCAGTTTAAACACTCTGCTCTCACTGATTATTTAGTCTAGCTTTTGTATTCGAGTTTTCTATCTTATTTTCTTAATACCAGTGAACACATCTCACATAAGGGAGGCCACTCTAAATATACCAGTGAACACATCTCACATAGGGGGAGGTGACTCTAAATACCAGTGAACACATCTCACATAAGGGAGGCAACTCTATGTATACCAGTGAACACATCTCACATAGGGGAGGCCACTCTAAATACCAGTGAACACATCTCACATAAGGGAGGCAACTCTAAGTATACCAGTGAACACATCTCACATAGGGGAGGCGACTCTAAATACCAGTGAATACCTCTCACATAGGGAAAGTAAACTCTAAATATAGAAGTGAACACTTTTCGCATAAGGCAGGCGATTCTAAATATATCAGTGAACATATTTCGCATAAGCTTTTATTTATTTATTTTTTCTTCAGTCAGTCAGTATTCTCTGTTTTCTTTCTCAGTAATCAAATGAATTTGGTACGGAAATACTTATCCTGATAACCAATGCAGTCCACATACAATTTTATATTTTATTATCAATAAAATCTGAAAAAAGAATGCTGCGTTTAAATAGTACCACTCTTTGTTCTGTTTCCTTAGATTTTTTTTTCTTTTCTTTTCTTTTTCATTTTTTTCATTCTTTAAGCTGTTTCAATACTTTCTTTCTTTCTTTCTTTCTTTCTTTTTCTTTCTTTTCTTTCTTTTCTTTCTTTCTTTCTTTTCTTTCTTTTTCCATCTTTTTTTTTATCTTTCTTCTTTCATTCCATCCTTCCTTCTTTTTTTTTGTTACCACCATTTTTTTATTATTTATTTATGAAATACTTTAATCAGTTTAAACACTCTGCTCTCACTGATTATTTACTGATTATTTAGTCTTTGTATTCGAGTTTTCTATCTTATTTTTTAATTCGAACACATCTTTCATAAGGGAGGCCACTCTAAATACCAGTGAACACATCTCACATAAGGGAGGCCACTCTAAATATACCAGTGAACACATCTCACATCACATAGGGAGGCAACTCTAAATATACCAGTGAACACATCTCACATAAGGGAGGCAAACACATCTCACATAAGGGAGGCAACTCTAAGTATACCAGTGAACACATCTCACATAGGGGAGGCGACTCTAAATACCAGTGAACACCTCTCACATAGGGAAAGTAACTCTAAATATAGAAGTGAACACTTTTCGCATAAGGCAGGCGATTCTAAATATATCAGTGAACATATTTCGCATAAGCTTTTATTTATTTATTTTTTCTTCAGTCAGTCAGTATTCTCTGTTTTCTTTCTCAGTAATCAAATGAATTTGGTACGGAAATACTTATCCTGATAACCAATGCAGTCCACATACAATTTTATATTTTATTATCAATAAAATCTGAAAAGAATGCTGCGTTTAAATAGTACCACTCTTTGTTCTGTTTCCTTAGATTTTTCTTTTCTTTTCTTATTCATTTTTGTTCATTCTTTAAGCTGTTTCAATACTTTCTTTCTTTCTTTCTTTCTTTCTTTTTTTTCTTTCTTTCTTTCTTTCTTTCTTTTCTTTCTCTCTTTTCCATCTTTTATTTCCTATCTTTCATTCCATCCTTCCTTCTTTTTTCTACGTGTTACCATTTCTTTATTATTTATTTATGAAATACTTTAATCAGTTTAAACACTCTGCTCTCACTGATTATTTAGTCTAGCTTTTGTATTCGAGTTTTCTATCTTATTTTCTTAATACCAGTGAACACATCTCACATAAGGGAGGCCACTCTAAATATACCAGTGAACACATCTCACATAGGGGAGGTGACTCTAAATACCAGTGAACACATCTCACATAAGGGAGGCAACTCTATGTATACCAGTGAACACATCTCACATAGGGGAGGCCACTCTAAATACCAGTGAACACATCTCACATAAGGGAGGCAACTCTAAGTATACCAGTGAACACATCTCACATAGGGGAGGCGACTCTAAATACCAGTGAATACCTCTCACATAGGGAAAGTAACTCTAAATATAGAAGTGAACACTTTTCGCATAAGGCAGGCGATTCTAAATATATCAGTGAACATATTTCGCATAAGCTTTTATTTATTTATTTTTTCTTCAGTCAGTCAGTATTCTCTGTTTTCTTTCTCAGTAATCAAATGAATTTGGTACGAAATACTTATCCTATCCTGAACCAATGCAGTCCACATACAATTTTATATTTTATTATCAATAAAATCTGAAAAGAAAAGCTGCGTGAGAGAGAGAGAGAGAGAGAGAGAGAGAGAGAGAGAGAGAGAGAGAGAGAGAGAGAGAGAGAGAGAGAGAGAGCATTAACATATATATTTTTTCAAGCAATAAATCATTTAACTACTACAGCCAATTTGTATGACCCAGAAACACAGAGATGGAATAAAACACATTTTAAAAAATCTTTAAATTGTCATATGAAAGTTACATTATTTTGTTAATAATATATTTCGATAATAGATATTTCCTTTCAGGCTATGGAAATCATTCGTAATGACGCTACATTTCGACAAACGACTTTTGGAGAAATCAAACTCTATGGCGAAACTGGTGACTGTTATTCTAGAGTTATTGATATGTTAAAGTATCAACATGTTAAAGGAATCTTTAACATCGATTTGACCGGAAAGGACTCAGTGTAGATCCACAGGTTTCAAGAAAATACCCAACAGCTTTTCAATTTAATTTCAAAATTAATTTTGTTTAATTTTTCATTCATTGAATTTTTGTTAACTTACTCCAGTTAGACAGTAGTATAATAATAAACAGAGACAAACAGAACATTAACAATAAACATGAATAAAATCATCATCAATACATAAACTCAAGATAATCACTATTTTAATAATGCTTTGGAATTACTGGTGTATTTATATTTTCTTACTTCTACATGTATATGATACCGTCCATTTACTTTCTCATTTCACGATCGGTGATACTGCACAAACACAAACATACATACACACACGCACGCACGCACGCACGCACTCAAATACCCAGACAAACAAACAAACAACAAATTTTAACGAATTTTATTAACTGTTGTTATCAAAACCAGATGATAACACGTAGATGATTTTTGTTATAGTTTGCAGAATGGGTTTAATAATTACGAAGGACAGGGCAAATATGAATACTAGATTTTCATTTTATTGATGTAATTATATTTTTTTCACATTCTAATTACTTCAGAGTCAAGTCCTGCCTGTCTAGAAATATAGATAAACTGGATAAAATAGAATATCAGAGAAGATAGAACAATGTCATTGTATTTAAAATGATGCAAGCACAAATATGTAATAACAAAACTGTCGTTAGTATAGTGATTTAGTTCATGCCAATAACAAGATTGGCACCCTTCTCTTTTATCTCCCATTTAATAGCTATTTTATTTCTGTTCATAATTGTTTTCTCTACTTTGTTTATTACATTTTAGTGTGGATGATCTAAAAAGACAGCCAATTATTTCACTCTATCTGATTTACAACAAGTTCGTATTTTTGGTTAAGTTTAGTCTAAAATATTATCTGTTAATACATGTTACTGGTTACTGCATTGCTACACCAGTGTTTAATGATATTTCTAGTATCACAATGTTGTTAGGTTGTTGTTTTTTCTTCTTTTTTTTTTATTAAGAAATCGGTGAAATACGGCATCATTAAATTTATACAGAGGTAATCAAATGTGCCAAGTAATAAAAAAAAGAATAGGTCTTCTGTTTTCCAGGTCGAAGAATGAAGGAAAATAAAAATAATATTCCATAACTGACACAGATTTATTTCTTAGTTGTAAAATATCTGAGTTAATCGTGATAACAATTAACTTATTTTCGCTCTTTTCTTCCCGCATATTATCTTTAGTGATTCTGTTCTACTATTTTATTTAGACTACCTCTTTTTTATTAACCAAATAGTATGTTTGTTTAAGGTGTATCTTCGAAATCAGCAGGAAATAGTTTTAATATATTCTAAATATGTTTGTTTAAGGTGTATCTTCGAAATCAGCAGGAAATAGTTTTAATATATTCTAAATACATCGAAATAACATTATGTTTTTATTTTTGGGTAATAACGACATATTTTCGTACTGGCAGAGGTATCCTTTCCAATAAACTCATAAGACTTTAGTCTGTACAAATACAGTGCAACCTCGACTTACGAGTGCCCCATCTTACGAGTTCTCGAGTCACGAGCAGTCGCCCGGTCGATCTTTGAGTTGCAAACCAAAATCCGAGTTACGAGCGAGTTTCAGCTATGCCGCCATTAGTTGGCGCAATGAACAATACAACATCCGCCCAGCATCCCGAGTCTAACTTGTTTACTTCACTTGGTTACCTCGACGCGGAAGTGTCTCTGTTGTGTTGTGCTCGAGTTGTGTGAGTATTTTGGTTCGCAACTCAAAGATCGACCGGGCGACTGCTCGTAACTCGAAAATGTGTAAGATGGAGCACCCGTCAGTCGAGGTTGCACTGTATTTGTATAGACTAAAGTCTTATGAGTTTATTTGAATTTCTTTTTTTCTAGCCATGGATCCTAAGAAAGTGAGTCCAAAGAACAGTGCTGAGAAGAAAATGGGGTGGTTTTGGGGGAATGGAACGGATTAATGGTATTTCTATTAATTTCAGTTGGGAAAATTGATTTGATATACGAACAAATTGAGATACGAGCTCATTCACGGAACGAATTAAACTTGTAAGTCAAGGTCATCTGTGTTATAATTAAAATCTTTTGTGGTAATAAGAAAAGAAATCTGCTGACATACGAACGTTAGAAAGAATTCTTTTCATTACCATAAGCAGGAAAATCTTTAGTAAACCTTTAATAAATTATTGCTTAATATCATAAATATGTTTTTACGTTTTCCTTAATTAATATTATTTTTAAAAATGAACAAAATAACTGATAAATAGATTTGAAATGTAACTATTGTGATTCAACATTTGTAAAATAATAATAATAATAATAATAATAATAATAATAATAATAATAATAATAATAATAATAATGATGATGATGATGATGAAGAAGAAGAAGCTGTCCACTCACTTGATCTAATTTCATATCTAAAAGTTTCCCAAATGATCTAAAAAAGAAGATTACATTTTTGCCCATTTGATCCAATTTTTAATACTCACTCAACCGTCTGGGTTATTGCATTTGTCATAGAGGTGCATGGACACTTACAGAGGGAGTGATAAATTTCTTCAAGCTATACATCGAGAGATAGACAAACTCCCTATTTTCGCTATCATCAAGAACGTGGGATCGCTATACGGTGATAACTTCATCTATACTGACGGTACTTTCATCCACACGACTATATCTACAGACCTATACTTTTCATGCTGAAGTCTAAGGCATCATGAACTCCCTTGTCTTCGTGCTCCTTTCAAACAAGACTTAAACTATGCACTGGAGACCTAAGCACATTGGCCTTTTCAATCCGTTCAAGGTTTGAAATGATCTTTCACAGTTACTCACATAGTGTAATAGTCTATTACATCATTCCCATTTCATCTAATAATATTTCAATCCATACTGAAACTGTGAGATCAAGTGGGATGACACCTCATAGGTATGAACATACCATCAGAGATAAGTGTGTTCATCAAGGACTTGAAGAAACTGCCTAAGTACAAAGACATGGAATAGGAAATTAACCATATGTCTGACATGAAAACACTAACAGAGTCCGCTGTAATCGGTAAATCTGGACTGATATAGAAGGGCCTGGAGAAACACATTAGCAAAATTCCGGGCATTTCACAGAGATATGTAAAATATACTAATGGAAAGCGGAGAGAGAGAGAGAGAGAGAGAGAGAGAGAGAGAGAGAGAGAGAGAGAGAGAGAGAGAGAGAGAGAGAGAGAGAGAGAGAGAGAGAGAGAGAGAGAGAGAGAGAGAGAGAGAGAGAGGGAGAGAATTTGTATGTGTTTGTTTATATATGGCATGAACAAAACAAATGTAAGAAATTATAATGAGCATAATTATTATGCCATAAAAAAATTACCTAATTTTTATTGAAACACATTAATATACTTTTTCAGGAAATTCGTACTGTTAGTAATTATTATTCAGTCAAAAATGAGATCTATTGCAATTTAAATTCCTTAGTATAGACATTCAACAGTATTGTTTTATGATAATAATACATATGTGTGTAATGTATTTGCGATATATTCTGGCATTGTGAGGTTATGCTATCAAGGTACCCCAACCTGGCTATGGCTATATTACTCTGAGGACAAATAAAAAAAATAATAATAATAATAAACAAAATAAAAATAAATAAAAATAATTTAAAATAATACACCAGTATTTAAAGCTGTTTCTAGTATCAAGCTATTCATGGCAGAAAAGCGCAAATGTAAGAATTATATCACTGACTTGAAAGATATACTAGTATACGGATTATACTACTACATATTTCATTACTTAAAAGGAATAAAATTACACTTCAACAGGAATTAAGACAGGAATTGTACCAGATTTCGTTGTTTCTTTTTAAAATCATTATCAGTAGTTTCTTAATTTTTTAATTCTGGTTTTTAATAAGAAATCATTAAATTTATACAGAGATAATGAAATGTGTCCATAAATGAAAAAGAATAAGTCATCTGTTTTCCGTGTGAAAGAATGAAGGAAACTAAAAATAATATACCATAATTACTATTATATTAAATATCTGGCAAAAAGTCTGAGCTAATCATAACAACAATTATCTCATTCTCGCTCTTTTTGCCCTGCTAATTTAGCCTAACCTAATCATTATCATTACTGATTCAGTTCTACTCTTTTATTAAACTTTCTTCATCAAAAAATATGTTTATTTAGTGTTTGTCATATGAAGAAACAGACTCAGTATATTCTACATACTTGCAGATAAATGTTTTCTCTTTTGACTATAACGAAGTGTAAGAGTTAAAAAAATAAAAAATAAAATATAAATAAATAAAAATATATCTGTCGCCGGTATATTTTGTAGTCACGTGGTATTCAGGTACAGGGTAGATTGATTTTCGTTTCTTTATTTTATTGTCATATTTTGTTATGATCGATAATAGATCGCCCAAAATAATAAATAATAATAATGTGGCAATGAAAGTAATTAATTAGACCGTATATTCGTAACAAAATGGTAGTTAGCAAATATTTTTGTATGTGTAGGAATGCACATAACAAAGACGTTAAGAAACCATGTTTATCATCATAAAGTACCATTGATGTTATTTTAAAAATGTAAAAATCAAAACACATGATAAATTGATTTAAAATGTAATTATTGTGGATCCACATTTGTAAATAATACTAATAATAATACTAATAATAAATAAATAAATAAAATTTATCTAAAAATGAAATTATCAATAAATTAAACTTTTAGAACCAAAGCAAATAAATAATGTACATTTCATATAAGTAAATAATAAACTTAGACAATGCTTTAGTTCACACGAATATATCATAAAGCTACTCATTTCATATTTTTCTTGTGTTCTCTTCATTTTGCCTTATTGATCGGTACGGACATTTTTGTGTAATTGTTACTTTTCAAATTAAATAGCTGACACTATTGATTTCTCAATGAAAAAGAAAGCCAATTACTTCGACATCTGACGTGACATGTGACTTGATGTAATTTTACATCTAAAATAAAACAAAGATGAAATAACGATTATCAAGAAAATGTGCATTTTCAAAGGTTGATTTGAGGAATAAATCTGAAGGCAAGAAGGTTTATTTTTTATTTTTTTTTATTTTTTTAATTTTTATTTTTTTTTTTATTTTATTTTATTTTTTTTTTTATTAAGAAGTGATTTTTAAACGGTAATATCATATTAGTAAACAGGCAAGGATTTCGGAATTTCAGAATCCAATCAGTGACAATTAGTTTTTCACTAAGAAATAAATAATTAGTAATAAACACTACATTGCAAGAAAAATAAATATCCAGAGAGAGAGAGAGAGAGAGAGAGAGAGAGAGAGAGAGAGAGAGAGAGAGAGAGAGAGAGAGAGAGAGAGAGAGAGAGAGAGAGAGAGAGAGAGAGAGAGAGAGAGAATTTTTATGTGTTTGTTTATATATGTGTGGCCAGCTAACCTACATGCACATCAAACAATGGCATGAACAAAACAAATGTAAGAAACTATAATGAGCATAATTATTATGCCATAAATAAATTACCTAATTTTTATTGAAACATTAATATACTTGTCCGATTCATAAAAATACATTTTTTCGATTTTTTAAAATGATTTTTTCTTACATACATATTTCTAAGACGTATTCGATTTTTCTTTTCCTTTTGTAAGTAAGTGTTTCTTGGATAAATGCGAGACCATTAAAATATAAGAACTCAGGTCATTATATAATTAGCTGCAAATATTTATTGTTTTTAAATTTTTGTGACACTGTATTTTTTTGAAAACTTTCACTGAAGAAATTAGACACGTAATCTGTACGTGTAAATCGGTGGTATAGTTTATACTTTCTGTTCATAAAAATTAAGGATAATATCATTCACTTGATGATCAGTCCGCTTATTTAAAGAGTCGGTCGCTTTAAACAGCTTCGGAAGGATTCCAATACATAAAAGTGATATATCGATGTTTTGAAAGAATGACAAATTTAGTCATTTCTTTATTAACTTAACATCTTTGTCTTGAGTAGGAATCCGTTACTACTGACCAAGTTAAGTGTGTTCCATAGTTGTATGCACATTAAAAGTCGTACAGGCAGACACATATATGCATATAGATGATATTTATGAATTAAGGGATTAGGAACATTTTCCTGATTTTAAAGGAATTCTGGTTTAAAGAGCGTTTGATTTTGTGTGTGTGTGTCTGTAATATCAAGATATTTGATATACCAGTCCTGTATCAATGATTCATGGGGAAAAAAATAAATACAATCAGGTCCACAGCGAAGAATGTCAAGTACAATAAGACGAGTTAAATGCTTATCAAATATATTCACCGTTCATAATGCATTGCTTAATATTATATAATTGTTCAACCTATATTATAAAATGGGTCGTTTTTCATTAAAAAATTGATACTTACAACAAACTTTTATTAGAACTGCTAACATTATTCGGACAAAGTCTTGAGAGGAAACTCTCTACAGCTTGCCATTAGCAGCAAGAATTCTTTCTTATAATATAAAACTTCTTGAATAGACCAGAAATTGGCACTGGATGGGAAATAACCAGTGGGTACTCTAAAAAGGTTCGATTCTAAACAAGGTTATATAACTTTAGTTAATCAAGTTACTGAATGCGTCAACCAGAGTTTTTCGTTCTTTTTTTCTTTTGAAATAAGTTAAATGCGCGCTAACAGAACCAACCGTCTGTGATATTTTACTGTGCGATGCTCAAATTGATTTTTTGTTAGTTTGTTGCATATATAAATTTATATACATATATAACTAGTGTTATACATATCTGTAACAGAAGGAATTTCACTACTTGGAATGTGCATCTATGTTATCCGCTAGAAAAACAAAATGGATTGAGATTTCTTGCTAAAATAACTCACATAAACAAACCGTTAACGTCAGAGAAAACAACCATTAAATTACTAAATCGCGATAGATTATAACAACACAGATACATAACTGATTTTATGGTGTGTTTATGGTTGCAAAAAAATAAGTAAATAAAAAAGTGAAAGAAAAAGAATAATAAAGAAAAATAAAAAAAAAGAGAAAAAAGAAAATAAAGTAAAATGAAAAAGAAAAAGAGAAAAAAAAGACATTTTCTCAGTTCTTGACAAGAAATAATTCCCATAAATCTCTTTATTAATTAAAACAAGTCTATTCATTATGAGTTGTTTACCATAAACTATGTTTAATATTTGTTGTGGTATTGTATCGAATTTCCCAGCTCTGTTGAGTCAATTATAATTCAAAAGAGGCAAAAATTATTCACATAAAATGCAGACACTAAGTAATCTTTTCACTCGAACGCAGTAGTCCTTGATTTTCCTAAGGCGTAAAATTATTTCAAGTAAAAATAATTGTAAAGTCGTGTTTTAGTGTAAAATTTTGAACATTATTTGTTAATAATTATAATAAAATTAAATTTATAGTCACATGTCATAGGAATATAAATTCATCGTACAAGTTTCTTAATTTCAGTTTATTGTTACTGTTTATATTAACTGCAGAATAAACAGATTATGGGAATTACCTAACTGTAACAGCGCTGATCTTGAATTAGGGTAAATCTTGAAACTGTAGCGAACACGTTATTTTATCCTTTGCTGCCATCTTGCCTTTCTGCCCGACCATCATTTCCGCTGCTGTGATCGGTTATGTTGCTATGTGATAAGAACAGAAGAGCTTGTTACTTGTGTTTCTCAGGAGGACTAACTACTCATTCTAAATGTTGCAAATGGGCATCTTCTGTTTTCCTCAGTTTTGATGATTCTCACTTACTGCATACAGCCAGACGACTAACATGCCAGTTCTAATAGCAGCCGTTTCATTCTGAATACAGGATAGGAATATGTACATTAAAAATACAAAAGCAGCAACTTTGTTGCCACTTCTTGCTATCATTTCTGGTTAGATATCTGCTTCAAACTGAATCAAAATTATTTGTCATATGGCTGGGATATGTCAGCTGTTGTTTTGCACTTTGACTGAGCAATTTAGGGAAGTGTTTAGATATGTTTTGGCGGTGTCTAGTAAGTAAAGTCATAACTAGCTGTTAAGGATTAAATAATATAGTAAACTTATTTATCTGAATACCTAGTAAAATGTCCTGTTTTATATCTGACAAAATAATTACGGTTGATAAAACAATATTAAAAAAAAATTAAAATAATATTAAAAGTGAAATGTATAACCCAACCAATCTGCAAATACATGACAATAACAAAATAATAATAATAATAATAATAATAAGACAAATCAATAAAATGATAAACTTAAACAGAATATTTCCATAAATAACATTAACTAAGATCATGTGAAAAAAAAGTTAAAACGAAAATGCACTTATCTGTAACTTAATGATTTCTTATCGTACAAATAAATTATAAAGAATGAAATCCCTTGGATAATTTACACTATAAGTAATGATTAATTATCGCTGAATAATCGGGATCGAATATAAAAGAAAACTGAGTGTAATTTATGTTCATATTAGTTTTTAAAAGCAAAATTCACTCGTTTGACACTATAAATCTCTCTAGATCAGTGGTTCTCAACCTTTTTTTGCCAACGGCACACCTTGGAAAACATGAAAAAATAGCGACACACCTGGCTAAATATATATGAAAAATATTTGAATTTTGCAAAACAAAAAGATAGCAAGATTAGTCATAGACAGATAGAATGACTCAAACTAAATAAAGAAAAACACAGTTATGAACTCACTTCATTGCAGTGTTTCGAATTTCATCAGTCAAATAGCTGGCTTCTTTAGTCAGAAATTTGTGCCTTGCTTTTATTCATAATTTCCTCAATGTCTAGTCGAATATCAGACAGAACACCCTCATTTCTTCTTCCGTTGTACGTGATCACTTGCACTGCTTGTTTTTGATATTGTTTAGTTTTGAGAAGCCTAATTGATATATATAAGAAGTTGAAAATTGTAATAAAATTGCTAAAGCTCTTTTACATATGGGATACTCCTCTTGAATTGAAATCCAGAATGAATCAATGGGAACAGTTGAATGTTTCAATTTTAAGGTCTCACTACAAAGGGTGGCCAATTCTTCTTCTTCCTGTAACTCAAGTTCAATGTTGAAAGAATGATTTATGAAAGGATCTTTAATCCAATCATGCTTTAATGACGGAAAGTAACTGTTGATGCTTTCGTCCAGGGCTGTCAGATGAGTAAACACAATAGGGATCATTTCTCTAATGCAGGTAGAACGCAATAAAGAGACCATATCAAGATTGACAGAGATAGCTCTTTTTTTCCAAATCACTATTTTCTTTTTGAGATAAACTAACTTGTTTGTTGAAGTGAGAATATTTTTGTTTTCACCTTGCATACTACTGTTTTGTTTTATTCTGGGATCACGTGGTTTTTCGCATTTTCTTAGTCTGCCGTTTAAAATTTCGCGGCACCCTTCTTGAGAATCACTGCTGTAGATTATAGCAGCAAAGAATAATAATAATAATTTAAAAATATAAAAAAATAATAATAATAAATTCAAATATAATAAAATAAAAACAAGATAAAAAGGAATAAAACGTGATAAATACCGGACATGTAATGTGATTTATGATGTAGATATAGATTAATATCTTTACACCGAAAATAACAATTACTTTATGCAGGAAGAAAAAAGGAAGAAAAAAGAGAAAAAAAAAGGAATTTTTATGTAATGCAATTTCCTTAAATTATCACTAATAATATTGTTGTCGTTCGTTAACTTTCTTCTTCCGTCGTCTTTTTAGAGTAACATCGTCCTTTGACTTTGCTGCCTAATATACTTGACATTTGGTTATTTTGTCTAGAGAATAGATTTTGTTTTTTCTTATGACCCTAAATCTCTTTCATTAATGTTCACAATATCCTTTTAATGATCCATTAAAAAATATAAATCTATAGAATTCTGTGAAAATTTCATGAAACAAACTGGGTTACATTAAACACCTTAATAAAAAAAAAAAAAAATAAGAACAAATTAGTGATATATTTGAATTAGGTCATAAGAGCGCTGACATAAATTTTTTAAAGATTTACTAGTGTTGTTGTCGTTATTGTTGCTATTGTTATTGTTATTTAATTATATTTTTCCCCTAAAGCATCGTTTTTATAATAATGTAGAGATATACAGATTGTGTCGTTTAATTTGTATTTGCTAGAAGTTTATTAATTGTTTGGAAAATACTCGACTCAAAAAACAAAAATCATAATAAATAACAAAAACAGCAATAACAATAATAATAATTTTTTATAATAATAATAACAACAACAACAACAATAATTATAATAATAATAATAAACAATAAATAAATAATATTTTTTATAATACTGAATCAAGGGTTCGATTAAATGATCGATACCTATTACGTAAATTTCCTAAGTTAGGTTAGAAAATACGTATAATGCAGATATATTAATTTACCTAAAAGCTTAAATCTTTAAGGGATTAAATCATTCTTTTTTTTTTTTTTTTTTTTTTTTTTTTTTAAGAAGAAAACTAAAAAGCACTCTTCCATTTAAAAAAAAAAATATGACTTTTTCTTATAGCAGCAGAAAAGAAATGTATTGTAAAATTCTTTAATAGTGAAGGAATGTTCAGATGACCCAGTCGCAGTGTAATGCCTGTCCCTTAAACAAACTGTTCTTCCTGCGTCAGAAGAAAAGGTGAGAAACAGAAAGGTTACTTTCCTAAATGCATTTGGCTAAGAAAAGACATGACTAAAATTTCCATTCAGTACCAGCTAGATCCAGAACTGCCACAACAGGACAACAAAAAAAAAAAACAACCTTATAAACAAATATTGCTGTAGATGTAGTTATGCAAAAAGTCATTTCTGATATGTGAAAGGAGGATATAGCGAAACATCAATAGAGCGCTAAACAGAATGAATACACATAGTTAAGATGCAAATCTCTCACAAGCCACCTTTTTACCATTTTTTCTTTGTACCTAGTTCTGAAAAAACAAACCCACTTCCTTTCATCTTTCACACCTATGAAGAGGCATCAATAAAATTGCCAGACCCATATTTGCTAGGGCCAGAACTGCCACATGTAAGGAAATTGTAATATGGATATTATGAGTTAATTATACTACAGCCATAAAGCATAGCTGAAATACATAAGACAGAGGTGCGGGTGAAGAAAACGCTAATTATGAAACTGTTAGATATCATAATAGCAGTTAAGTAACAATCTCCACAGAGATCTGTTTCAGTTTCAGTCAGTCACTTTCACACGAGACATCACTGTACTGATGGATTACGATTCGATCTTAGTGTGGTGAAAAAACACTTTCTGTTTGATGCACACACACACACACACACACACACACACACACACACACACCCTTGAACAAACTTTTCTTCCTGCGTCAGAAGAAAAGGCGACAAACAGAAAGGTTGGTTTCTTAAATGCAGTTGGCTAAGAAAAGACATGAATAAAATGTCCAGACCCATACCAGCTAGAGCCAGAACTGGCACAGGTAAGAAAATTGTATATTATAACGAGTCAATTATAGTAACAGCCATAAAGCATAGCTGACACTCCACAGAGATCTGTGTCAGATTCAGTCAATCACTTTCACCTCAGACGTGGATGTACTGATGGTTTACGATTCGATGTCACTGGGGTCTAAAAATCCCATCTTTCTGAAATTTCCGTTAATACGGCTTACTTGAAGAACATAACTTCTACTACTTTGAAAAAATCTTGCGTTAACTGAATTAATCTCTGGAACATGAGTCCGACACCGTTATCAGTAAGAGACACAAAACATAGCTGAAATACACAGTAGAGATCTAGACAAGAGACAGAGGTGCGGGTGAAGAAACTGCTAGTTCTGAAACTGTTGGAAATCATGACAACAATTAAGTGACAAAAATCAAAAAGGAAAAGGAAAACTAAAGTTGCTGCAACTTTAATTGTCTCTGCAAATGAATGGCAGTTCGCTAACTTTAAGAAATCCAGTTATTAAAGAGTATTTTATCATTTTTGTTTCCATCGTGTTAAAGCCATAGACGCTCTCTTCTGTCATGCCTACGCGAAAAACAATTCTGAATTATAATTGGATGAATAATATATCGACATTTATTGAAATGATAAATACAAAGAGACACGTGACTATTTAGTAGGCGGAGTTCATTTTAAAGTATTTTAAAGTAATAATAATAATGATAAAGACGATCTGAATAATTTCGTTCTTAAATTCAGTCTTCTGTGGATATGGAAAGAACTTTCATTTTCTTCCGTGACAGTGAAATTGTAATACGTAACACAGTGTAGCAGGAATCTGTAAGTATTACAATGAAAAACTGCTATAAATGTGATTGAAAAGCTTATGTAGACTAAAGAATTTAATAAAAAAACAAAAAACTTAATTTTTATAAAAGTAATAGAAAACGGTATTTATCATAAACGCGAACTGTTTTTTACATTGTTGTTGTTGAAGGCTTTTCGTTTATATTTAAATTCCGAGTATTTCTTACGTTTAAATCTTGCGACAATTAGTTTTCAGTGCAAAGATGAGCAGCAAGGAATATGATTGTGAAGCTATTTACCGCCTCTCTCTCTCTCTCTCTCTCTCTCTCTCTCTCTCTCTCTCTCTCTCTCTCTCTCTCTCTCTCTCTCTCTCTCTCTCTCTCTCTCTCTCTATATATATATATATACTCTAACAAAAAAGAAACGCAAAAGTAGATTTTATTGACATTGGGAATATCTATCTAATGGATCAACAGAATGCAGTAGAATGTTAATATTTTATACACACTTTCGCAGTTCATTAATATTGATGGTATTACATTGAAAAGGTTAAAGTTCGAGGTTATAACAGTATAATATCAATACCATGGGAGTCAAGAACTGCCTGACATCTCCTTCCCATGGTAGTAATGACATTACGAATTACACCTTGTGGAATGGCGGCCTACTCTGTCTGTAGTAATAAGGCCAACTATTCTGTGGCTGTGGTTGTCGTCTATTCTGTGGCTGTCGTCTATCCAAATCGTCCCATAAATGCTCTATATGGTTCAAATCAGAGATTCAGAGGGCCAGGGCAGGACCTGAATGTTATTGTTGTGTAGGTGCGCTGTTGTGAGTCTGGCTGTATGTGGTCTCGCATTGTCGTGCTGGAATACAGCGTTACCATTATTCATAATTGGAGCGACATGTGGCTGCAAAATTTCATCTCGGTATCTCTGAGCCGTTAAGTTGCCTTGATGTGATCCAGGTTGGTCCTACCAGTGTATGAGATTGCCGCCCACACCATCACACTAACACCACCAAATTTGTCCGCTTTCTGTATGCAGTTTGCAGTAAAACGTTCACCACGACGTCTGTAAACTCGACATCTTCCTTCACCTCGACGAAGCAGAAATCGAGCCTCGTCACTAACCAGACAGTTCTCTATCGTAACTGAGGCCAGATTCTGTGCACATGACACCACTGACGTTGTAGTCGGCGATGTTGTTGAGTCAAAACCACTCTTCTTACAAGCCGTCTGGCTTGAATACCTGCCTCGCGTAAACGATTGCGCACTGTCAGAGCCGATATTCTACGCAGACCTGGTATTGCTGAAGCAGTAGAGGTTGCCGCGATGGTTCTTTCCCGTAGATGAAGTACCCGCATGTAGCGGTCCTGGACCTGGTGGTCTACCTGATCTGGGACGGTCACGTGTTGTTTGGTGTTGCGGTCCGATGATGGTGCTTGGGGATACATTGAACACCTGGTGGTCGAGAAGGATTCGCCAACAAACGGCCGATGCACTGTCGTGGCATTTGTTTGATGTTGTGTCAGAACAGAAATAACGAACAGTTTGACAATCTTGCATTTTTGTAACCCTTGTATTCAAGTTTCATGTGGGGACGTTTTGGTTTGAACGTTTTGGCTAAAAACACGATCATAGCCTTTATTTTGCGTTACCTGCTTTTTAAGACTGTAACAAAAGCTATAAGTTTGAATCACCAAATGTCATTATATTTATAGTTTGTGTCGATATGTGTTTTACAATAGTTATCTAAGAAATCAACCATTTTGCGTTTCTTTTTGAGAGAGTATATATATATATATATATATATATATATATATATATATACATCGGTGATTTTATTTGAATTTA
>CM022676.1:229840-234840 GCA_012295275.1 Chrysomallon squamiferum
CCTCAGTTTTGTAAACACCGCCCTGGTCAACTCCTCCCTCGTCACTTCGGGACCACGAGAGAGTAGCATTTCCGCCGGAAACACGTTCCTCACATAAGATGGTTTGGCTTTCGCCTTCAACCAGAATCGGTCCACTTATGCTAGGAGTTTCCACTGCAAATGAAAATAAATTTAAAATAATTAAAAAACGATTAGGCACTATCTTTAAGTTAACATGGATATTTGCGTCTTTATTTTAAATGATTAAATACTTATTAACCAACCTAGGGAATCAGCGGAATAAATTAAGATAAATTAACACGTAAATAAACAGTGTAAGTCGATAAATAAATAAATAAACAACAAAGCGAGATATTCAGAAAAGATTTTCACTTACATGATAGGACTTGTATCACGGAACACATAATACAGATGGAGCTGATTACAGTTGAAGAATCCATGACGTCACAGGAAAGAAGTCAATAAATAAAAATAATGTCTGACTTAGAAATCGCTCTGGACGGAATATGTTTAAAATCAGTTACCGCTTCCTTTTCACATTTCTTCTTTCGTCTAGAAAAATAAAATAAATAAATACTGAATTGTTTGAAGTCATACACAACTATAGTGACTCAGATTGTAGACGGCCTTTTTCAGCTGAAATAACAATAGTGCGATATATAAATAGAACGTACTGACAAATGCACACCCACCCTTCACCCATCCTTACCCGTATATTATAAAACAGACACCGACACTCCATGTGTCTGTATAATCATTTAACAGACACAGTCAGACACCACATGTGTCTGTATAATCATTTAACAGACACAGACACCACGTGTGTCTGTATAATCATTTAACAGACACAGACACCATGTGTGTCTGTATAATCATTTAACAGACACAGACACTCCATGTGTCTGTATCATCATTTAACAGACACAGTATCATCATTTCAGACACCACATGTGTCTGTATAATCATTTAACAGACACAGTCAGACACCACGTGTGTCTGTATAATCATTTAACAGACACAGTCAGACACCACATGTGTCTGTATAATCATTTAACAGACACAGTCAGACACCATGTGTGTCAGTATAATCATTTAACAGACACAGACACTCCATGTGTCTGTATACTCATAACGTGTCTGTAAAATCATTTAACAGACACAGATTTAACAGACAGACACTACGTGTGTCTGTATAATCATTTAACAGACACAGTCAGACACCACATGTGTCTGTATAATAAGACAAGTCAGACACAGACACAGACACTCCATGTGTCTGTATACTCATTTAACAGACACAGTATAATCATTTAACAGACACAGACACCATGTGTGTCTGTATAATCATTTAACAGACACAGACACTCCATGTGTCTGTATACTCATTTAACAGACACAGACACCACGTGTCTGTATAATCATTTAACAGACACAGACACCACGTGTGTCTGTATAATCATTTAACAGACACAGACACTACATGTGTCTGTATAATATAAACAGAAACAGACACATACAAAAGACAGACAGACAGATGTTAGTTGATACGTATGTGATGTTAGTGGTAATACAATTGCTATCAGTAGTAGCAGTAGCACAAGTAATAGTAATAGTAGCAGGAAGAAGTAGTCGTAGTAGTAGTAATAGTAGCAGAAGTAGTAGTAATTATGTTCGTGCTAGTAATTACATAGCTGCACTATTAATAGAATAGTTGATGTGGTAGCAGTTGTTTTTTCTAATATTAATATAGGAGTAGTAGATGTAGTGGTCGTAGTATAATATTAACAGTAGTTGTAGTAGTAGCAGCAATGGTGGTAATAATAGTAGTTGTTGTTATTGTAGTACTAATCATATAATAATATCAATAACAGTAGCAGTAGTTTAGTAGTAGTTTAGTAGTAGTAGTAATAGTAGTAGTAGTAGTAGCAGCAGCATATATAGTTGTTGTAGTTGCAGTATTAATAGCATATCATACGACTAACAGTAGTTGTAGTAATAGAAATAGTTGTAGTAGAAATAGTAGCAAAAGCAAAAGCAGTAGTAGCAGTAGTAACAATAGTAGTAGTAGTAGCAGCAGCAGTAGTAGCAGCATCCGCAGCAGTAGTTGCAGTTGTAGTAGTAGTAATATAATTATTAGTACTAGTAACTGTTGTATTAGCAACATTACTAGCGGTACAGCAAAACTCGAGTAGTAATGAAATAATGAAATCATTTTCAAAACAGTCACCATCATGTCACGTTAAGGCGTTTTTCAACTCGTTATCAACTAACGTGGAAATAAAAAAAGAATAAAAATAAAGTAAAGAGAAGAGGAAAAGATAAAAATAGTTACTCTCTTGATCAGTGCAGAGTTTAATTTCGTGAAAAGCTTTAATCGAACGTTTCATCGCTCTCGTGAAGAGCAGCCAATAAACGTTGCCATGGTAACTGTACACCGAGCATTTCGATTAGTTTAATTCCTCTGGGACTCGGTTCACTGAAGTGAAGTTAGGTTATGAAATAATTTTCTTTTTTCTTCTTCTTCTTCTTCTTTTTCTTCTTCTTCTTCTTCTTCTTCTTCTTCTTCTTCTTCTTCTTATTATTATTATTATTATTATTATTATTGTTGTTGTTGTTGTTGTTGTTGCTGTTGTTGTTATCATCATCATTATTAGCAGTAGTATTTTTGTTGCTATCATCATCATAATTAGTAGTAGTAGTAATAATAGTCTTCCTACATTTACACGCATAATCACACACGCACACACATATAAACACGCACACACAAACAGATACATGTACACCTTTTAGGCTGAAAACAATTTACTCTGTTATGTTATACAGTTAACTTAAAATTAACGTAACAGGATTGTATAAAATCTAAATAAGGCAGACATTCTGATTGGCTGATTGATTAAGTAGTAAAAGCGTTCTGACGAATATTGATGTCCTTATACGGAGTATAATCAGACGCATACAAAAATATTTATTTTTAATTCGCACGTAGACTTTATAAATTAATATCAAAACCTTTATTTTTTTATTTTTTTATTTATTACATCGATACATTGTTATGATAGAATGAACACATTATTTATGTATTATAACAATAATAATAATAATAATAATAATAGTAGTAGTAGTAATGGTAGTAGTAGTAGTAGTAGTAGTAAGTGATAACAAAAACACTGATGATGATGATGATAGTAATGTAAAGGTGAGCAGACACAAAGGAAGCAGTTTTATTCAGATGGAAATTATTATAAAACTTTTCATAAACGAAACCATAGCAACCGTACTGATAGTTCGTATAATGTTGAATTATCATCAGTTGAGTTATTAATGTTACATCAGTGTTTAACAGCTACAACGCAGACACCTGTCTGATGATTTGATCTGTAATGTGCAGGTTGTTTATCACCAGTTAACTCATACTTAACGCGCAAAGCCAGAAAGTTGTATTCTGACTCCAAACTACTACATACAGTAGTAGTAGTAGTAGTAGTAGTTGTTGTTGTTGTTGTAATAGTATCAGTAGTAGTAATAGTATTAGTAGTACTATTAGTAGTGCTAGTATTAGAAACAGAAGTCGTAGTAGAAGCAGTAGTAGTAGTAATAGCAGCTGTAGTAGTAACAGTAAAGTTAGTAATGGTAATTGCAAATGTATACAAATAATGACATCTAAACGATATTAACAGCAGCACTATGTGGAACGGTAAAATTGCGAGGTTTATTTTACACGTTAATAAAGTGAGCTGTTTAATGTGTGAGTCACGTTGTTTTGTACAGAGAACGGAATGCTGGCGTCTACCTGTCATATTCCACTAATAAAGTTTTGATCATGTTACCTCTCTGACGTTGATTCGACCTCCACCTGTGTTTAGACTCAAGTCACAATTAATATACTGACTACGAACACGCAGTTTGATAGACTGAGGGTAAACACATTGATACTATAATAATAATAATAATAATAATAATAATAATAATAATAATAATAATAATAATAATAATAATAATAGTAATAGTAATGAAATAATGATGATCATCATGATAAAGTAGTATTAGTAGGTAAAAGTAGTAGTAGTAGTAGCAGCAGAAGTAGTAGGAGGAGTAGTAGTGCTAGTTGTTGTTGCTTTGCTACGTTTTGGTAACTGTATTGTTATAGTGTTACAAGATGATGTCAGTTTTATTTTATTTTATTTTATTTTATATATTGTTAATTATAATTTTAATTTTAATTCTTTTATTTCAGGACTGATATAGTTTCTATCTCTCATTCTTACTTTCTCTCTCGATCTATCTTTTTTCTTTTTTTTTTTTCTTTTCTTTTTTATTCTTTTCTAATTTATATTATTATTCTTTACGTTGTGTTCTGTTTTATTAATACTTAACTCGCTATTGTACACAAACCACTTACTCAGCACTAAGTTGTGATAGCAGATATCAGACATTAACAGCCGAACTTCTGATCTTTTGTAATCTTACAGAGCAAAACACGTGTTCAGTGAAGCTCTGCAAACCTAAACGATCTCTTGTTATTTCTGAAATGTTTTTATTCTGAAAAGAACCAGTCAAGTAAAACAGTCTGTCCAGATATCTCATGTTCATCAGTGCTCTGTGTATCTGTGTCATGGTTGTGTTTGTCTGTGTGTGTGTGTATGTGTGTGTGTGTCTGTGTGTGTGTTTCTGTGTGTGTGTTGTGTGTATATGTGTCTGTGTGTGTGTGTATATATGTGTTTGTCTGTGTGTGTGTGTGTATGTGTACAGGTGTGTATATATGTGCGCTTCGTGTGTCTGTGAGTTTGTGTGTCTGTGAGTTTGTGTGTGTGTATTTTTATTTGTATGTGTCTGTATCTGTGTGTCTGTGTTAGTCTCTATCTATAAGAAACCCTTTAGTTTTGTATTATGTCACGATTCATTTTGTCTTTCCTTATTCTTTTTTCTTTAATTTCTCGGGGTTGTTTTCTCTCTCTCTCTCTCTCTCTCTCTCTCTCTCTCTCTCTCTCTCTCTCTCTCTC
>CM022676.1:239840-244840 GCA_012295275.1 Chrysomallon squamiferum
AAACGTCAGATAATATTCGCAGATGACACGGGTAATGAAAAGTGTCGGTTTTAGGTGACACGGCAAATCAGAAATAAAGTGGCAGCCATTATTTTTCGCAATTGAGTCTGCTCGCGGCCAATTAGCTGACGGCAGATGCTGTCAAGATGAGATTGTCAGGCAATAGAGAGAGACAGTTATCTCAAGACGAGGTAATCAGCCAACAATTACACTGATCACAACACGACGCAGTAAATAAAAATGACGTTTTTAATCTCTCTCTCTCTCTCTTTCTCTCTCTCTCTCTCTCTCTCTCTCTCTCTCTCTTTCTCTCTCTCTCTCTCTCTCTCTCTCTCTCTCTCTCTCTCTCTCTCTCTCTCTCTCTCTCTCTCTCTCTCTCTCTCTCTCTCTCTCTCTCTCTCTCTCTCTCTCTCTCTCTCTCTCTCTCTCTCTCTCTCTCTCTCTCTCTCTCTCTCTCTCTCTCTCTCTCTCTCTCTCTCTCTCTCTCTCTCTCTCTCTCTCTCTCTCTCTCTCTCTGTATGTTTATCATTCTTCTCATGTTTTGTCTGAATGTGTATATGTATGTATGTATGTATTTATATATATATATATGTATGTATATATATATATATATATATATGTATGTGTGTATGTATGTATTTTTGTATGTATCTCCGTATGTTTCTATGTACATATGTAAATATGCATATATAGCTGTGTAAACACGTTATTAATATTATTCAGTTATTAATATTACTGTTATTTCCGCTAATGTTTTTTCTATTACACATATCTTCAATTGTTTCCATTATAGATATTTTTCCTTTAAACACATACACACACACACACATTCGCACTGACACATCCACACATACACAAACACACATACAGAAAAAATATTACATTATGTACATATAAAAATAACTTCGTATAAAGAAAACAGGTTCTGGTAACCAGGGATATGCGTACTGTAAAATTTCAGTTCTAAATAATTAAACACGTGTATCGATTTTAACTCAAGTTATTAGTTTTGCTGAACATTTTCAACAATAGAATTTTCTCTCTTCCCATTATCTTTTTCTATTTTTATTTTAATTATTATTTTAATTTTTTTTTTGTCTTTTGTTCCGCGTTCTTTTTTCAAACTGCGTTTTCTATTGTCACAGTCGCGCTCTACAACTTGACAAAACAGTTGTCTGTGAATTTAACAAAAGTGAAAAGGTAGGTAGGCTTTAGACAATAGGGCTGAAAAGTAATGTGATGTTGCTTGTTTGAACTGTCGTACAAGAAACATGCCGACACAAGTAACACAATGTCCTACAGAAAGCAGCGGCGTTCTCTGTCAACTGAATCAATGTGCAGCTTAGCAACAGACACACCACTCGATACAAACATTCATGTATACAGTCGTCATCTTTCTTCGCAGTTGTCAATCAAACCTGTAACATCAGTTGATTTTCCTAATTTATTTTTTCATCTTTTTTATAAATATATATTTGTTTATTTATTGTTTTGTTTTTTGTTGTCACTGTTTTTAGTGTCATTATTATTAATATTAATAGAAGTAGTAGCAGTTGTTGTAGTAGTAATAGTAGTAGTAATATTAATATTATTATTATTATTATTATTATTATTATTATTATTATTATTATTATTATTATTGTTATTATCATCAGATGTAGTATTAGTATCTTGCTCATCTTTATTATCATCATTAGTAATATTACTCTCTTTTTTTAATATTTTTGGTGTATATCTAAGTATGAACGTTTGAAAGTATGAAAGTACTTTGTTTACTGTTTTATTTATTTATTACTATTATTATTTTGTGTAGATATATTGGTATATAAAAAAGACAGGGAGATGGGCGGGACGTGTGAGAGAAAGAAAGTAATGAAGACAAAGGCGAGTGAGAAAAAGCGACAAACAGAAATAGCTACAGACAAGATACAAATACAGACACACAGAAAGCGAAGACAGACAAAAATAAACGTCAGTACAAAGACCAGTCATGCGTCCATTGTTACAAACACGAAGGTTTTGAAAACAAAAAATTCCACACAAATAGTTTACAGGAAGAAGTCGGTCACTGTCAATATTTTGTTTTTCTAAAAAATGCCTCGGGCAGGAAAACTAAATTTTAACACTAATAAATCATACGAATAAAAAGTGAACATGAACATTTAAAAAAAAATAATTATGATTTATTTTTGATTTTATTATTACTTTTTATATCAATTTTTTTTTTTTTTCCAGGATGAATGTTAGTGTGAATGTAAAGGATGATTCGATAGAAGAAACACGATATTGCCAACCGCTGGATTTTCCATAACGAGAGAGAGAGAGAGAGAGAGAGAGAGAGAGAGAGAGAGAGAGAGAGAGAGAGAGAGAGAGAGAGAGAGAGAGAGAGAGAGAGAGAGACAGAGAGAGAGAGAGAGAGAGAGAGAGAGAGAGAGAGAGAGAGAGAGAGAGAGAGAGAGAGAGAGAGAGAGAGAGAGAGAGAGAGAGAGAGAGAGAGAGAGAGAGAGAGAGAGAGAGATTATATATATCCAGAGAGAGAGAGAGAGGGATTTGGTGATATACACATGTTATCGTTTTTGGAGATCTGTCAAACAAGATTTATATATATTTGATCAGAGATCTGTCAAACAAGATTATATTTGATCAGGTGACCTTGTAAAAGCCCCGTCTCGGTCAGAATTTTATGTGTATGTGTGTGTTTATATATATATATATAAATATGTACATATGTATATATCTTTATACATTTTATTATTATTATTATTATTATGATTATTATTACTGTTGTTGTTGTTGTTGTTATTGTTAAATATCAGATGTTAAATATTCAAAGACTGTCGTATGCTGAAGGAGAAAGGATTCAGTTCTAGATGTGTTACATAGACTGTGACGTGGTTTTGCTTGTTTTCGTTTTTTGTTTTCCTTGTTTCTTTATATAAAAAAATTCTATTTATTTCTTTCTTTTTTTGTTATTTGTTTTATTTCTTTTTTCTGTCACCATATATGTACAAAAATATCTCCACCCTCAATATAAAAAAAAAAATTAATATATAATTAAATTATTCAACTATAAAAACAGTTAAAATTTATATATCTACATACATACATACATATATATATATATATATATGTGTGTACATAATAATAATAGTAACAACAATAATAGTATTCTGCTAATATTTGACGGCGTTCAAGTGTCATTTATAGATAGATATTCATTCATTCAGTTATTTGTGAATAAATTAGTGGTTTACGTAGCTGTGACTTGTATTCCTAACCGCTGCAAGTGCGCGGAGAAATAACAGCTTGCTTTGTGAATCGCTGGTTTGTGCAGCTAAGTGTTGACTAACAGACTGAGTAAAACAGACACAAGTTTTATCTGTTCAACTGTGCCTTTGTATCCCCGCTTAACTAATTACTCTATAGTGTTACTGTTTGTGTTTGGCACAGAAGAAAATGCATAAACTTATACAGGCACATGTATATATATAATATATATATATATATATATATATATATTATATATATATATAGATATATATATATATATATATATATATATATATATATATATTTATATATATCTCTGTGCGTATATGTATGTATGTGTGTGTGTGTGTGTGTGTGTGTGTGTGTGTGTGTATATATATATACGTAAGCATATGAAAACAGTGAGACATAAACATATATTCATTATAAATATATCTATATCTATATAAATATTTATATATCTAGATATACATATAGATATAGATATATTTAAAATGAATATTTGTTTATGTCTCACTGTTTTCATATGCTTACGTATATAGTTGTAGTAGTAATAGTATTATTATTATTATTATTTTTATTATCAGATGTAGTATTAGTACTTTTAATATTACTCTCTCTTTTTAATTTGTTTGGTGTGTATCTAAGTATGAATGCGTGTACGCTGTTTTCTTTTTATTTTACTTATTTATTATTATTATTATTTATTTATTTATTTATTTTTGTTATATACACACACACATACCTACACACATATTTATATAGGTATGTGTGTGTATGTAAGTATGTTTGTGTGTGTGTGTGTATGTGTATGTACGTATGTGTGTGTGTTTATATGTGTGTATTTATATAAGTACGTGTGTGTGTGTGTGTGTGTGTGTGTGTGTGTGTGTGTGTTTGTGGTCATGATTTAGCATCAGTACAATTATCCAGATTATGAGTATTATAGTAATTAAGGTAGACAGATTATCTCTGTTAACTCTTACCTCTCCTAATCTTCTCAGAGGTTAAAAAGTAAATCCATGTTTTAGATTAATCACAGTTTGAAACAACTCTGTTAATCCTGTCTCTTCTACGACATTTCTGTTCCGATTGTGTCAGTTCTATAACATAGCACCTATTCTGTCAGTTTTATATCATAATATTTCAAGTTTTGTTTTACGTTTTATAACAGTACTTCCAATTCTGTCTGTTATTGTGACTTAGTATTTATAGTTTTATCCCTTTTTAAAACGAATATGTCCTTTTTATAACACAGTATCATTAATCCTGTCTGTGTGTACGTTCACTGACATTCCACCAGTCTGTACGTCCAGTACGTTGTCACTCGCAGAGCCTCTCTCTGGCTGTTTCATCCTGTACGACAGTCGCGCTACACGCAAACACAGAAACAACAGCAGTTCTCCCGGTGAACGAGATCTAGCCTGGACAGGTTTTGCCTCGCCGGTTCAGTCATCCACGACCACCCGATTCAGCGCTTTTGTCAGGCTCGGTGTCACCACTAACGGGTATATTCCTAACACACATGTAGCAGATAACGGGTTTTTTTTAGACGTGTGGTGAAACAGTTCACTTCTGTGGTTACGATTACTTAACTGCATGTGCATGTGGCCGTTTTTAACTATTAAATTGATTGTTGTAAATTTGTATTATTTAATATTATTATAATTATTATTATTATTATTATTATTATTATTATTATTATTATTATTATTATTATTTTTGCTGTT
>CM022676.1:249840-259840 GCA_012295275.1 Chrysomallon squamiferum
TTAATTTTATTTACTTTAGATGAAAGTAAAGCAGATTAAAATAGATAAATGTTTGTCAGTTGTATTAAAAGCTAAATAAGCAAAACCTATTTGTTTTCTTTTTGCCATTATTTAATCTTCTTAAGACATTTGTTTGTTTTTATTAAGTGAATATACATTAATTGGATTTATTTAAAAAACAGTTGAGATAAAACAAAAATACAAATATTGAGATAAATTATTTTCGTTACATACAATATTCTGTCTTTCTATTAATCTATATAATTATGACTTACTAAGCCGTAATTTGAATACTCAGTCTTAGTGGATTTTGTGTTAAAGGGGTTTGAAATAACGTTATTACTGCTGTTAAGATTACAACATTACTGTTGATGCTACAACCACCACGACCGTTACTACAACTACTACCACTACCTCAACTATTACTAATATTTAATAATCATTACAATTCCTGTTAACTACTGCTACTACTGCGACTGCGCATTATGCTATTGCTTCGACTACTAAATAATTGTACAGCTACTGTAGTTATTATTAATACTACAATTACTATGATAAAATTCACCACCATCATCATATTATTGATTTTTTGGTGGAGTTTTCTTTAAAGTTAGATTCAAGAAAGAACGGCTATATAATTGTGAAATTTGTCTTTTTATTGTTTAATTCCGCAGATTATCACGAACTCTTCGCTCACACTAATTAAATGTTGTTTACAGTTGTCAGCTGTAACCACTCTTTCCTGGATTTAATATCATTAGTGTAATTAAGCTACATTCTTCTTTAATTAAATAATCTGTACATTCCTCAGTCAGTGACCCATCGTGTTAAGATATCTGTTACTTTACATGGCTAATTAATTACACAGCTTTCAAGTTGCTGAGCTTTGTTTTCCATGACCTAACGTTGTAAAAGAGTTTCTGTGGTGACATGAAAACACAACAAACACGACGTCTAACCCCAGTGCACACACGCACGTACACACGCACACTGTTAGTATGGCAGTAATAGTAAGTACACATTGATATTATAAGAGACCACTGAACTACTCTCCCTATTTTAAAAAAGAAACAAACCAAATGTAAATCAAAATATTTTATTTGTCAGTAATAAAACAAAAACGTGTGATATAAAGACAAAGCCTGCATGATAAAGTATAATATTATTATTACTGAGTTTTCCTCTCACACAAATATCACGTGACCCTTAAATATAGAGTACTAAACGTAACACACACGTGCAGACAAGCGCGTGCGCGCGTGCTGTTCTGATTATGATAGTTTTTTGATAGTGTCATTCTGTTGTCAGCTCTCACCAAAAGAAACCTAAAAAACAAAACTAAGTAATTAAATGTTCATCTGAACAGACATATTGACAGACAGTGGACAGATGACTGGTGAGACTGCAGTGAGACAGACAGACAGACACACAGGTGCACAAATCAAGGTGCAGGACGGATGAATGGATACAGACAGACACAGATAAACAGTTGAAGAGACAGGCAGATATGTATGTTTATTGTATTACAGACAGACAGACAGACAGACACACAGTGGTTTACTTTACCTTTTTCTGAGCTTAATCTAATGTGTATTGGTTCCTGCACCCTCGTATCTGAAGTTGACTCCAGTTTCTTGTGTGGAATGTGGTCTTCTTCACCTGCAACACAAAACAACATCCACAACAACGTCCTTGTTCCATCACAAAAGCTGTTTTATAATTAGTGACGTTATTAGTGATCATTAAAACTAAATGAATGAATGTGTAACGACATATATCGGCTATTGTGTGTCAAACAAAGTTAAATATAACAAAATGGTAAATATGTTTTATATACAAATTCAAAACTCAAATTAGTCAAAACACAGTGTAAAGAGCTGTGCAGAAAGTATCACAGTTTATTTAAATTTTAAAACAAGTTCAGGGTGGAAATGAAATGATTCCATCACACAAATCTTTCTGAATCTGCCTAAGATGATCCACCAAAATGTGGCGCACTGTCACAGTACACTGAGTTTCTGTCACAGTACACTGACAGTGGTCACACTGAGTGGACGATCCTCTTTCAGGACAAATGAATGTGTGAAACAAGTAAGATCTGCGAGCACGACACAAGACTGACTCAACCTTCCTGCGCCGCCTGTAGGAGGACTGCCACTCTCACAGGACTGTCACTCTCACAGGACTGTCACTCTCACAGGACTGTCACTCTCACAGCATTGTCACTCTCACAGCACTGTCACTCTCACAGCACTGTCACTCCCACAGGACTGCCACTCTCACAGGACTGCCACTCTCACAGGACTTTTATTATTATCATTATTATTATTATTATTATTATTATTATTATTATTATTATTATTTTATTTATTTATTTTTATTATTATTTTTTTTTTTTTTTTTTTTTTTTTTTTTTTTATTTATACGTTTGTTCATTTAGTTAGTTAGTGGAGTTATTCTCAGGGTTTACTCATTATTCGTACAGGTAAACTCACTAACAATAAACACATACTCCAACCACAGAGTTACTTATTTTATTATTCGATGTAATTATATACTGAACACCATTGTAATTAATATGCTCTAAACTAACTTGTAAAAAACCCAGAACAATGAATTCTGTTACTTATTAATTTTGACATGAGAGTATTAAAATATCGAACTTCCACATCAGTTTACTCCATCGACAAATCAAACAACGTCACCAAAACACAGTAAAGTTCTAAAACAAAATCAGTGCAGAGCACGTGATTCTTACAACTGCGACAGCTTCAATCCACTGTGACTGTTCTGTCTGACAGAACTGTATCACAACGCCTGCACTGATATCAGTTGATGTTTGATTAGCAATTCGCGCTGTAGCACAACGTCCACAAAGATCTATTTTTTTACTGTCCCACCTGGGATCAGCAGTTACCTGCGTGTCAGTGGATTAGTACACAAACACAAGCTTGTCACACACCTGATTACTGTGTCCTCTCTCTCTCTCTCTCTCTCTCTCTCTCTCTCTCTCTCTCTCTCTCTCTCTCTCTCTCTCTCTCTCTCTCTCTCTCTCTCAACAAAATTATATATATTAGCTGGTTCGGTAACTGCTAGCATTACATGACACTATTTTCACATTCGTAATTTTTTTGTTCAGTATAAAATTTGAAAGGCTCTTAATTACTGACATAATCTCTATTAATATGTATAGTGGATGCAAGTGGTTAATTTTATTTACTTTAGATGAAAGTAAAGCAGATTAAAATAGATAAATGTTTGTCAGTTGTATTAAAAGCTAAATAAGCAAAACCTATTTGTTTTCTTTTTGCCATTATTTAATCTTCTTAAGACATTTGTTTGTTTTTATTAAGTGAATATACATTAATTGGATTTATTTAAAAAACAGTTGAGATAAAACAAAAATACAAATATTGAGATAAATTATTTTCGTTACATACAATATTCTGTCTTTCTATTAATCTATATAATTATGACTTACTAAGCCGTAATTTGAATACTCAGTCTTAGTGGATTTTGTGTTAAAGGGGTTTGAAATAACGTTATTACTGTTACTGCTGTTAAGATTACAACATTACTGTTGATGCTACAACCACCACGACCGTTACTACAACTACTACCACTACATCAACTATTACTAATATTTAATAATCATTACAATTCCTGTTAACTACTGCTACTACTGCGACTGCGCATTATGCTATTGCTTCGACTACTAAATAATTTTACAGCTACTGTAGTTATTATTAATACTACAATTACTACGATAAAATTCACCACCATCATCATATTATTGATTTTTTGGTGGAGTTTTCTTTAAAGTTAGATTCAAGAAAGAACGGCTATGTAATTGTGAAATTTGTCTTTGTTTAATTCCGCAGATTATCACAAACTCTTCGCTCACACTAATTAAATGTTGTTTACAGTTGTCAGCTGTAACCACTCTTTCTGGATTTAATATCATTAGTGTAATTAAGCTACATTCTTCTTTAATTAAATAATCTGTACATTCCTCAGTCAGTGACCCATCGTGTTAAGATATCTGTTACTTTACATGGCTAATTAATTACACAGCTTTCAAGTTGCTGAGCTTTGTTTTCCATGACCTAACGTTGTAAAAGAGTTTCTGTGGTGACATGAAAACACAACAAACACGACGTCTAACCCCAGTGCACACACGCACGTACACACGCACACTGTTAGTATGGCAGTAACAGTAAGTACACATTGATATTATAAGAGACCACTGAACTACTCTCCCTATTTTAAAAAAGAAACAAACCAAATGTAAATCAAAATATTTTATTTGTCAGTAATAAAACAAAAACGTGTCATATAAAGATAAAGCCTGCATGATAAAGTATAATATTATTATTACTGAGTTTTCCTCTCACACAAATATCACGTGACCCTTAAATATAGAGTACTAAACGTAACACACACGTGCAGACAAGCGCGCGCGCGCGCGTGCTGTTCTGATTATGATAGATTTTTGATAGTGTCATTCTGCTGTCAGCTCTCACCAAAAGAAACCTAAAAAAACAAAACTAAGTAATTAAATGTTCATCTGAACAGACATATTGACAGACAGTGGACAGATGACTGGTGAGACTGCAGTGAGACAGACAGACAGACACACAGGTGTACACAAATCAAGGTGCAGGACGGATGAATGGATACAGACAGACACAGATAAACAGTTGAAGAGACAGGCAGGTATGTATGTTTATTGTATTACAGACAGACAGACACACACACACACAGTGGTTTACTTTACCTTTTTCTGAGCTTAATCTAATGTGTATTGGTTCCTGCACCCTCGTATCTGAAGTTGACTCCAGTTTCTTGTGTGGAATGTGGTCTTCTTCACCTGCAACACAAAACAACATCCACAACAACGTCCTTGTTCCATCACAAAAGCTGTTTTATAATTAGTGACGTTATTAGTGATCATTAAAACTAAATGAATGAATGTGTAACGACATATATCGGCTATTGTGTGTCAAACAAAGTTAACTATAACAAAATGGTAAATATGTTTTATATTCAAAACACAGTGTAAAGAGCTGTGCAGAAAGTATCACAGTTTATTTAAATTTTAAAACAAGTTCAGGGTGGAAATGAAATGATTCCATCACACAAATCTTTCTGAATCTGCCTAAGATGATCCACCAAAATGTGGCGCACTGTCACAGTACACTGAGTTTCTGTCACAGTACACTGACAGTGGTCACACTGAGTGGACGATCCTCCTTTCAGGACAAATGAATGTGTGAAACAAGTAAGATCTGCGAGCACGACACAAGACTGACTCATCCTTCCTGCACCGCCTGTAGGAGGACTGCCACTCTCACAGGACTGCCACTCTCACAGGACTGTCACTCTCACAGGACTGTCACTCTCACAGGACTGTCACTCTCACAGGACTGTCACTCTCACAGGACTGCCACTATCCTGGGACTGCCACTCTCACAGGACTGCCACTCTCACAGGACTGTCACTCTCACAGGACTGTCACTCTCACAGGACTGCCACTCTCACAGGACTGTCACTCTCACAGGACTGCCACTCTCACAGGACTGTCACTCTCACAGGACTGTCACTCTCACAGGACTGCCACTATCACAGGACTGTCACTCTCACAGGACTGTCACTCTCACAGGACTGTCACTCTCACAGAGTGAAGTTTGCTCGCGATCGGTCCGTTCCAGCCATACTGCCAAACTGAACAAATACATTGGTGACTTTGATGTTTAAAATCATTGTGAGGCACAGCAGCCTCGACTTGAATGCAAAGGAATGTTTAATTTCTTTCAGGGCTTTAAGAATGGTCTGAATTTCAGAAATGAAAACCAATGCCGAATCACACAACCTCATGGAAAAAGTTATGTCCGACGGAAAAACTGCAACACAAGCTACAGAATTCCCATCCCGTGATCAATCCGTATAAATAGTGATAAAATCACGGAATCTTTCTTTTATTTCCATGAAAAATTGATGATAAATAATAGGATCTGTGCTCTCTTTTTAAGATGCATAAGATCCAGCACAATGTTTGGTGGTTTAACACATCACAGTAGAAAAATAATATGCGTAGGTTTTTCCAAAATGTCTGAAAAGTCAATGTTGGAAGCAGTTAAAAGCTGACTGATGAGAAGACCAAGTGTTTTAATGGCACTCAGCCGTGCATCAAACAACCTTACATGTTTGTTGTCAAATACCGTGTCATGTGCAGGATGTGACGGTACAGGTGTTATGTGTTGGAGAGAAAGCTTTGCATGTCTAACATCCAAACAAGGTTCGGGTGTGTCAACGTACAAGCTCTGCACAGGAGATGTTGTGAATGCACCAAGTCCCTGGTTGTGTATGGGATCTAGCACTGGGTTTTTAAACACTGGGTGACGCTGTTATGTTTCACAGAAAATAAGGTTGCCGACAGGATGATAATCTGAAGTACACACACATCTCGCGGGCAGGAATATGAAAAATAGATCCCACCCTGACTTTAAAAGTTCTTTTATCATTACTGTCTTTATTAGTGATCATTAGAACTGTGCTATCATTAGTGATCATTAGAACTGTTATTAGTGACTTTATTAGTGATCATTAGAACTGTATTGTTATTAGTGACTTTATTAGTGATCATTACAACTGTTATTATTAGTGATCATACAATTCAACATTTCATCAATATTTTACATTACACACTTCAAAACTGATTACATCAATATTTCACATTAAACACTTCAAAACTACTCACATCAATATTTCACAATGCACACTTCAGTTACATCAATATTTCACTTTACACACTTCAAAACTACTTACATCAATATTTCACATTAAACACTTCAAAACATTACACTTCAAAACATCAATATTTCACTTTAAACACTTCAATTACATATTTACAATGCACACTTCAGTTACATCAAAATTTACCTTTGACATATATCAAAACTGAACATCAATATTTGACAACACTTCAGAGAACATCAATATTTCGCAGACACACCAAAAGTTTCTGGTGTCAGTTTATTTTCCTTTGATAACTTCAATAATATTTATAACAATACTAAAAATAAATTACATATATCGGTAAACAAAACGATAATAACAACAACAGTAATCAGAACAACAAGAAATTATAATATTATACAGTTTGTGGTTACGTTTTTAGTCCTCTATATTTAAGGGTCACGTGATAGTTTAACAATACTAAAAAAAAATCACTAATAATAATAAAACGACTTTATCAACAAGGCTTTGTAATCATACGTTTTGTTTTATACTGACAAAAACAATGAAAATGACAAAAATATTAATAACAACAATAATAACAAAAAAACATAATAGTAGTAGTAACAACAGCAACATCAAGAGCAACAATAAGAAAAAGAATTATTTTTCCTGTGTTTTTCTTTGACTTCATATTAGCAGTGATAATGTGTTTCTGTTGTTGAAATACTATTATTATTACTATTATTACTTCTATAATTATTAATATTATTTCTATTATCAATAATATCATTATTATTACTATTATTATTATTATTATTACTATTATTATTATTATCATTATCATTATCATTATTATTATCATTATTATTATTAACATTATTATCATTATTATTATTATTATTATTACTATTATTATTATTATCATTATTATCATTATTATTATTACTATTATTATTATTATCATTATTATTATTATTATCATTATTATTATTATTATTATTATCATTATCATTATCATTATTATTATTATTATCATTATCATTATTATTATTAACATTACCAGATGCTGCAGTCTTTGTGTAGGGTTCTGTCTTGTGAAGCGCCTGTCTGTCGTGAGAGCGACACGTGTACATTCCAAACGAGCTGTTTGGACTGGAAAAACTGATGTTCAGAGTGTCTCCTTCCTCAGGCAGCGTCTTGTCTCCGAGCATCCAAACCACACGCCCAGAGCTTTTCTCCAGCTGAACACTGCACTTCAGTGTGGCGCTCATCAGGTTGTATGATTGTAAAGTGAGAGAATTCTTTTTTACCATCGGAGAGTCTGTGAACAGAGACACAAACATACAACAGTCTACAAATAGCACTAGCAGTGGTGACAGCAGCATACATGTAGTAACAACAGAAGTAGTTGAGGTAGTAGTAGTAGTAGTACTACTAGAAGTAGTGCCAGTAGTGACATGTAGAAGTAATAGAACAGAGTAGTACTACTAGAAGTAGTGCCAGTAGTGATGGTTGTAGTAGTAGTACTACTAGAAGTAGTGCCAATAGTGATGGTTGTAGTAGTAGTACTATAGTAGTAGTAGTGATGGAAGTAGGAAGATCTGTAGTATAGTGAATTTTACTAGAGGTAGTAGTAGAAATAGTCCTGATGACAGTAGCACTAATTTGCTAGTTAGTCCTGATGACAGTAGCACTAGTGCTAGTTATGTGGCTACTGTACAAAAATTCAACAGAAATTTGCACTTTTAAACACAGAATATTCATAATTTTATGGACTTGGAGAAATAACAGTTGGTGACAGTAAACAATTGACACTGTTAACAATAAACAAGCACAGTGATGATCTACTGGTTTTGTTGTCTGTGAGTATATTAACTGTGTCAGTGGCTTACATAGGACATTTTAAAAAATATGAAATTGCAAGAAAAACAGAAATATGTAAAAACAAAAATAAAACAAGTTTAATAGAGATATGTAAAAATACTAATAAAACAATTAAAAAATAAATATGTAAGTATACTAATAAAACAAATAAAATAGAAACACGTAAAAAAAATAATAAAACAAGAATAGAAATACATAAAAATACTAATAAAACAGTTAAAACAGAAATATGTAAAAGCAATGAAGAGAATCATACTCTGTACCACAACCTCTAAGTCAACCATTTTGTTTCCTTTGACATTGTGAGCGAGACACTGGTACTTCCCAGTGTCAGTGAGCGCCACGTCCAGCAGCTTCAGCACCGCGCCACTGGAAACATTCGCCCCAGCCTTGAACCAGGTGAACACTGGGGCCGGGTTTCCATCACAGCTGCACAGCGCAAACACAACACACCCAACATAGATCAACACTGGACTAGCTGGACTCACAGAGATGTCCCTCGGACCATCTGCAAATGAATGACCACAACTGACCAGTGAGTGTGTCTTGTACAAGTTGGTAATACAAATACACAGAGACACGTGCAAATGAATGACCAATGAGTGTGACTTTCACATGTACGAACAAGCAAACACACACAGACAGTACATCTGTATACCTCTCTGTGTGTCTGTTAATAACCATTTAATCTTATATGTGTTTTCAGTACTTAATAAGCAGTGACTCTTATTGAATGTTACATAAAACAACAACTGACACGTAACAGAAAAATAAACAGTGATTAATTATTATACAAATAACACGTAACATTTGACTTTACATAATCATTAGAGAAATAAAATACATTATATAACAATAATTAACACAAACAAAAGACAAGATTAGAGTACAACACAAATAAGAACTCACATATTACATCAACGTGGGCCACACCGCTCTTTCCTCTGCCTTCAACATTTATAGCAACACACTGGTAGTCTCCAGCATCATCTGTTGTTATGTTGACAATCAACAACGTTGACACGTTGCTAAATGTACCCCTTGTATTTACAAACCGACCAGTCAGGTCCAGTTTCTTTGTGTTGCTATCGGTTACCTTCAGCCAGTTGACCTCTGTGACATCAGGAAAGGCACTGATGCTGCATCTGAGTTGCACGTAGGAGTTGAGTTCAACCTGCGAGTTCTTTACACTGACTGCCACTCTAGGAACATCTTCATCAACAGCAGTAGTAGTAATAACAGTAATAACAATAACAATAATTATAGTAATGATAACAATAACAATAATAATAACAATATCAATAGTCATATAACAATTGCAATAATAACAGTAACAAATCTAATAACTATGTAAAACAAAAATAATAAGAACAAT
>CM022676.1:262340-272340 GCA_012295275.1 Chrysomallon squamiferum
AAGAAAGTCCCAGCCTTACCAAGTTTAATCGACGGAAGAATATATGACATTTGTTTATAAAAGCCTGTGCAGAATGTTAAAGGATCATGTTAATGAATAATCGTGGAACGGTTCCGATTTCAAAAAAGTGGTCAGCATGAAAATGAAAGCATCAGAGATGTTAATGCATCACTACGAAAACTGAATAAATTTTGTAAATTTTGAGGAACACTGAACGATACCCTGAGAGACAGGATAGTATATGGACTCCGAAATGAACATATTCAAGAGAGACTGTTACATCCGAATGACCATTTGATGTATGAACAATCCTTAGATATTGCACTGTCAAGGGAAGCAGCAACTAAAGGTCCAGGTGAATTACAAAAGCAACATTCCAAGAACATTCACAGAATGCAAACAAAAGTTAGCAAGAAACTGCAGCAGCCAGCCGGCAAAGTAAAAACCTTGTTTTAGATGAAGAGGAACAAGCCATACACCCTTTGACTGTAGATTCAAAGAAGCGGTGTGTCATAAACGCCAAAAGAAAGGGCATATTAAGACAGCATGTCTGCGGAAGGAAAAAGCCTATCACAAAGCAACTCATCCAAACGTACACAAACAGAATATTTTCCAAATGGAAGGAAGGAACATTGGAAATCTACAGAATAGGGCAAATGAATACAAGTTATTTCCTAAGGCTAACACCAAAAGTGGGTGGACATTTTTTGTCAATGGAACTAGACACAGGCTCAGCAATATCTTTGATTTGTAAGTCAACATATGAGAAATATTTTGCTTAAAAAATTGCGAGTGCCACCTATTTCTCCCAAGATATTTTGGAGGAAAATTGTTCCACTAGGTGTAATAACTGGAAGTGTTTTCATGAATAATCAGAAAAAAGAACTAGATTTGTGTGTAGTTCCACAGCAGGGCCCACCATTGTTTGGTCGTAACTAAGTTCCAGAAAACTTAGCAGAAATGCAATCAAGTCTTTAACCACTTGGACAAACACAGCGCCCAAGGAAGCTGCCGGTGATCTCAAAAGAAATACAGCAGTGGATTTAAAGAAGAATTAGGAACTCGGAAGCATACTGTCTGTTCGAATTAAAGTCGAAAAATATTCTACTTTGGAGTTTTATGCTATGAGACCTCAGGTAGATAAGCATCTGGACAGGTTGGTCAGTGCTATGTACGTCGAAAGACGCCAGTTGTTCCCATTCTACAGAAAGATGCAACAGTTCGGCTTTGTGACTTTAAATCCGGTGCTCTAAGTGAAAAATAGAGGACATTTTGCCACTTGCAAAAATAGAGGACATTTTGGGCCATGAATTGAATGCTGGCCTGGAAGGAGAACGAAACCAAGAAAAATCACCAGCAAAATAGCAAACTATTCGTGGGCCATGAATTGAATGCACGGCTGGATTTAGTGAAACCCAACATCCGGAGATGGAACGAGTTCAAGAAAAGATGTTTTCACGTGTTCAAAATAGCATTAGAAGTTTTGAAGGACACATTGGTAACTCGACCCTAAAAGAGTTAACCCTGCCACAACAACGCAAAAGATCCAATTGCACTGAATAAGCGATCACCTGTGGAAGGGCAGACTTCATATGATAGCAGACAGAAGCAGCCTACTGAACCACGTTACCCAGTCCGGAAGACCAGGAACACGTCCACAGACTTGACTTGTCTGTCTTCAGTTAGCATTAGTATGTGGATGACACTGTGCTTGGGGTATAATAATCCACGTGTGATCTAAGAATTTTTCAAAAACCTAGTTTTGTTATTCCAGTAAAACAGTGTTGTTTATTTTAATCTTTAAAGAATAAGACTAAACAGGCAAATAATAAACAAAAAGTTGTGTTCTGGATGTAAAGTTTACTGACAGTACTTTGACAGAAACAATTGAATATGGCTTTTGAGAGCAGACGTTTAAGGGAGGAGGTGTGTTATATCAATTGACATTTTCCCTGTTGATAGGCTTTTCTGGCTGTTTTATTGTTCGTGGAGGCACATTGTGATGACAACGATGGGATCCGATTTGGGTCAAACAGCGATGAGAACTGTGGAGATGTAATGAAGTGTACAAAAACCTAATGTGAAGCTGTATCATGTGTCAAATGTAATGGTGAAATGTATCTTGTATCAAATCTAATGTGAAGTTTTATCTTCTATCAAACCTAATGGTAAACTGTATCAAATCTAATCTAATGTGAAGTTGTATCACGTATCAAATTTAATGTAAAACTGTTTCTTGTATCAAATCTAATGTGAAACTGTATTTTGTATCAAATCTAATGTGAAGTTGTATCTTGTATCAAATCTAATGTGAAGCTGTATTTTGTATCAAATCTAATGTGAAACTGTATCTTGTATCAAAACAAACATGAAATTGTATCTTGTATCAAATCTAATGGGAAACTGAATCTTGTATCAAATCTAATGTGAAGCTGTATTTTGTATCAAATCTCATGTGAAGCTGTATCTTATATTAAATCTGAAGTGATTTCTTTTTGTTTTTTCTCTTTTCTTTCTTTATTTTTATTTTTATTTTTTTTTTATCTTGAATTATATCTAAAATGTAGTTGTATTTTGTAAAAGATCAAAACTACTGTTGTACCTAATAACAAATATAAATTTTAACTGTAACCTCTATCAAATTTTAAAACACATTTTACACACACACACACACACACACACACACAGAGAGAGAGAGAGAGAGAGAGAGAGAGAGAGAGAGAGAGAGAGAGAGAGAGAGAGAGAGAGAGAGAGAGAGATGAACTGACACATTTATATAACAATTAATCTTTTCATCAGGAAACAATAATAAATTTCTCAATCATTCAGTGCATCTATTTACAATATAAGGACCATATATTATGTACATGTTTGTCATTCTAGGTACAGCAATTCATTTTCTTAATAAATGTATTTATCAGTCAAATCCAACGGTTACAACTAACCAGCAGGCTTGCATTGTAACATAAACATGGTTAAGGAGTAATTTTACCAAGTCAGTGGAGATCTTACAAACTTTACTTATAAGAATTTACTTTATGGTTCTGTAAGGTCTAATAAGTCTGATGTCCTCAAAGGATTAAACGTCATACTGAACTGATATATTCAAATGTTACTGCTAATCATAAAACATAACTGATGATTCCCAATGAACTCAAACAGCATCCTTGCAGTTATCACATAGTGAAACATTACTGTAGTTCTCAAATTATCTCCAACATCACTAACAGTTCTCACATACTGAAACATTACTGTAGTTCTCAAATTATCTCCAACATCACTAACAGTTCTCACATACTGAAACATTACTGTAGTTCTCAAATTATCTCCAACATCACTAACAGTTCTCACATACTGAAACATTACTGTAGTTCTCAAATTATATCCAACATCACTAACAGTTCTCACATCCTGAAACATTACTGTAGTTCTCAAATTATCTCCAACATCACTAACAGTTCTCACATACTGAAACATTACTGTAGTTCTCAAATTATATCCAACATCACTAACAGTTCTCACATACTGAAACATTACTGTAGTTCTCAAATTATATCCAACATCACTAACAGTTCTCACATACTGAAACATTACTGTAGTTCTCAAATTATATCCAACATCACTAACAGTTCTCACATACTGAAACATTACTGTAGTTCTCAAATTATATCCAACATCACTAACAGTTCTCACATACTGAAACATTACTGTAGTTCTCAAATTATCTCCAACATCACTAACTTATATACTGAAACACTGGATGGTCCTCAGATATTGAAACATTTCTGTTCACAAAAATTTCAATATGAGGCCAGCTGATATTCTTCACTACTGAAATATTTGTGATTTTCCTAAAACATCTCAAACCTCAGTTTTGAAACATAAAAGTTTTGCTATGAAACGTCATGTATAGTACTTAGTTGTTGAAATATGACTAATGTGTATATCAAATCACTTTGGATTTGAAAGAAGAAAGTATTTGACTTTAGAGATGGTAGAATATAACACTTCATATGTAGATTTAATGTAAAATTACTACCGATTTCGCTACAACCAATTTAAATTTGGCAAAGGCACAAGTTTCTTTTTGATGAATAAATTATGAATATCAGACCAAAATGGCAGCCTTAAATAAGTCAAATACTGTATGAGTGTCTCCTCTGTTTCTTATCAGGATTTGCAGGATTATCTGTAACATTATCTACAGGACTATCTATAGGATCGTCTGCAAGTTTATCTATAGGATTTTTTGCAGTTGATGTCTGTTCTGGACTTTTGTCATTTTTTATTGTTGAGGTTTCTTCAGCTGATGTCTGATCTCTGGTATCATCCACAGGATCTTTATTATCTCCAGGTTCATCATCATGCTCATGAAAAGAAGCAACAGCTGGCAGGTTGTTTTGTTCAATGGACGTGTTAGAGTCAGCCTCAATATCACTGACTGAGACAGAATTATCTTCCTTACATGATGCAGACACGTTTTCTCTCAATGCTCTCTGCAAGTCTCTCATTTTGGATGTCTTGTGTTCACTGACAGTTGAAAGCATCGATCCTTTTTGCTTTAGTCTTTCTGTTCGAAAGTTATCTAAAGCAGGTTTGTATGACTGCAGTGTTTCCAATGTTACAGTGGACGCTGCTGCTTCTGTCATCAGGTCTGCTTCATATGTCTCACCGTCTCTTTGCTGGTTCAGGTTTGATACCTTTTTCTGCAGACTCACTGATATTGGGATAGATTCATCGGCATAATCAGGACTGGGCAGTATTTCTGCAATTATTCTTTTATATCTTTTCTTCCTATCTGTTTTGTTTTGTTCCCTTTCTACCTGATTGATATTTTCATTATCTCCAGTTTCTTTCTGCTTTTTTCTTTTCTCTTCCTGTTTCTCTTGCTTCCTCTTTTTTTCTGCCTCTGCATTTTTTCTCTCAACCTCCATTTTGTCTACATCCACAGTTTGTTCTTCGTACGTTCTTTCTGTTTGATCTGGCTGTTTTTCATTGTCTCCTGTTTTTTCTTTCATCTCCTTCCTTCCTCTGTATTTCTGTTTTTCATTCTCCCATTCATCTTCATTTGTCTTTCTTTCCTTATCTCCTTTCCTCACTTTCTTATCCTTTCTTCCTTCTTTCTGTCTTTCATCTGTTTCATTTTCTTTTTCTCTTTTTCTCTCTTCCGTCGCCTTTTTTCCTTCATATTTCTGTCTTTCATACTCCTTTCCATCTTCATCTGCCTGTTTCTCTTCATCTACCTTGTTTCCTTTTCTATCATTATCTTTTTCTTCTTCAATAATTTCTCTGTCATCATCTGTTTCTTGATCCTTATCAAATTGTTCATCATCATCATTTTCTTTTTCATTCTTCCTGTCTTTGGTGTGACTGACATTACTGCTGAATATGACAGGATTTATCTCTGATTCTGAAGCACTTACATGTGAGTCGTTGTCTTGGCTTAATTTATCATGTGATAAATTGTGTTCTTCATGATCCATTTTTTCTGTTAACCTTTTAGCAATCTTTTCTGCTTTTTCAAATGACTGTTCTTCATCTATTACATCCATACTCGCTATGCCTGAAAAAAAAATTAAAAAAAGAAAAAAATGTGAGTGTGCCTGTCTGTCTGTCTGCCAATGCAAAAGGTTAAAATACAGGAGAGTATTATCTTCATTATTTTTTTAAACCAGATTTCCCAAAATAAGAGAGTCACATTAAAAAAAATATATATCTTACTGTATATAATACATGATGATATTCTTGTTAAAGTACTGCTAAAGTCAAAACCCACACGTGACACAAGCTCTAACATTCTACTGTTACAACATGACCTCACTGACCTCTGCGGTAGCAGCACACGGCTGCAATGCTGCTGATAATTACAGTGAGTGCTGCAGCAAGGATGATGTAAGGTATTGCTGATTCTGCTTTAGGTTTCTCTTCTGTAAATGAAACTAAATATAAATATAATAACAACAGTAATGATAGTAATAGTAACAAAAAATAATAATAATAATAATAATAACAACAATAATAATAATAATAATATCAACAACAACAAACAAGATGTTTTCCAAAAATGTCACAATAGATCTTTTTGCTTAGGCTAAATAATTTATATGGAAATTGATGCAATAAATCCTTTTTCTTCATTTCTCTTATTCTCTCTCTTCATGTTTTTATTTTCATGTAAGTTTTAATCTTCTTTGAAAACAGTATCTTTCATAATTTTATGCAAATTTTATATAAATATTATAACAAAATTTAATTACTCTTTTTTTGTTAATGCATCATTTACTAAAAACTATGAATGCAGTTTAGTGGCATTACAACCAACATTCCTTTGACATTGCCAAAGAAAAAACTAAATTAGTTAACTGTCAAATTGTGACAAGTTTATAGTATTCAAAGTGTTTGGAAGTTATAATTTCACAGACATTACTGATTTGAATATGCATGACTAAAACCTAAATGATATTAATAAATTACTTCATCATTTATGTGCAACATGTATAAACAGAAATACCCAGTAACAAAAATATTAACACATTTAAATCATCTAGAAAATAAATTTAATTACAATAAAACTTTTTGGATAACCAAAAAAGATTCTAGATTAATAAAAAAATAAAGGAAGAGAAAAATCTGGCAGAAATTATTAATTAATCAACATTCTCTGTAAAATACTCTTTACAATCAACATATGTATTTAATTAAAAACAGAAATTAAAGTCTCATATTACCTTTAGCTTGATTTCTTAGGTAAAAATAAAAGATCCGTGATGCTCCCTTTGAACTGAAACCCCTGCATGTGTAATACCCCTTTTGATCTACCTTCTGAAATGTGACTGCATGTGACTGACCATCAACACCCTCTATTGTAACATTGTTGTGTGTCCAGATATACCGGTCTGGTTTGGGAATCCCTGTTACTGGACATTTGAGAACAACAACACGTCCATATTTCAGATTTAACTTTACATCATCCATATTAACTCTTGGAGGATCTGACATGAAAAACAATTGAAAAAAATAAAATAGCAGGCAAATAGTTTAATACAGGCAAATCTGTCTAAAATTCCTGTGGCAAGGTCATGGGCTACTGGATTTGTCAGAAAGCATAAATTTCAGTAAAACATACTGTTACATATTTAAATTAAACTATTATGTAACTATAATTTAGATTTTTACAAGGTTAATTAAATCAACATGAGTAGTAAGACCTTTATTAACACAACTGTGGCTGGAACTGAAAATCATGACTTACATTTTACAGTAATTGTGACTTCAAGAACTCTGCTTCCTTTGGTGTTGTTGGCAATGCATGTTATTTCACCATTGTCACTTGCTTTTGTCTTCTCAATCACTAGCTTTGGACCATCTGAGATTTTTGTTTCTCCTTTGTACCAAGCTGTGTCCTTTTTAGAAATACCATCAGCAACACACACAATCTCCAGTTTCTTGTTCTCATCCGTCACTACAGGACTTGCTGGTATAGACATAATTGTGCTTTCACCATCTGCATCCAGAAATGAAAATGAAATAAAAAATCAAACACATACGAAAAGAAAAAACACACACACACACACACACACACACACACACACAACAATACAGGCACACACATATTCAACTTATTGATTTTACACACAATACAAACTTATTACTGATACAACAGTATTAATAACATTATTTAAAAAAAAAAAAAAAAAAAAAAGAACAACTATTTTCATTTAATTTTTCTTTCACAGACCAGAAGTAATCTTACACACTAATATTTTATTATTAGCAACATTGTGCTCCAGTAGTATAGAAAACAGTCACTTGAAAATATACATAATAATTCTATCTAAGTTAATTGTCTTTGTAACTTTCTAATTTTTTATTTCAAAATGATCAAAACAGAAGAAAACAAATGTCTGCAGGTTTGGGCTATTTTTAATTTAATGTTTTTCCTCTAAAGAAGGTACAGGTATACCGTAACTTACTACTTACAGACAATGTCCAAAAACAGCACATTACTTTTCTTAACTCCAAGTTTGTTGTGTGCAATGCAATAATAATACCCTTCATCAGTAGACCTCAAAGGCATGATGATCATATTGGAAACCATTCCCAAACCTGCACCAAAATAATGTTTGCCTTGCACAATTGATTTTCTTGTTGTATTATCATCCCTAGATTTCTGGAAGAACCACTGAAGTCTGTCTATGTCAGGGTGACTTGAAGATCTGCAGGACAGCTTGGCAAACGATCCTGTTACAGGTTTATCCGTTTCTAAAACAAGGGTCACCTCAGGTGGGTCTGATTAACAAATGAAAACAAAATTATCAATATTTAGTAAAGAAATATTTGATTATTTGTATACTTCAGAATAGTAAATATCACAGGAAAACTAATAATAATATTAATTCCAGTTCTAAGCATTCAAGACGAAGGTGATTCACAACTTCTAATAATAATAAGAAGAAATTTGACCAACAACTTAAATATATATATATATATATATATATATGTAGGTATGTTTGTGTGTTTATGTACTCACATACAAACATATATAAAGTAGAAGCAGATATAGAGTTATTTAAAATGTATTTTGACAGTCTTCATATTTGCAAAGATACACTTTTAAGGAATAATAGTTCCAACTATTAGCCTCAAAGATGAAAAAATGTACATGCAAACACACACAAAAACAACAACATTATTTTGGAACAATAATAATAGCATTTTCTTTCATGTAGGCAGATATTTGTGTCACTTGTTGCAGACTGTCAACTACAGCCAGTTCTGACACTTTTATAACTGAAACTATGCTACACCTAACAACAACTAGAAAACAAAAATCAAGAAGAAACAAAATAAAAATAATTATTAGTATTGTCAAGCAAATGATTGTGTATACATAATAATGTACAAAAATAAAGATTAAAATACACAGTTCACTGATAAAGTATTCTGGTTCAACATGGCTGAATGGATGACTGATTACACTTGTTTACTAATTACCAACACCAGGTAAACAACAGTTTTCACAGCACCTGCCCGGCAGTCTGGCCACAGTCTCATTAAAAGAAATTTTATTTTTACAAACTCACATTCCACTATGATATCAATCTTCGAGCTTGATGCAAAACCCACGTCATTTGATCCTTGGCAGTAATAAAATCCAAAATGTTTCTTTTGAAGAGATCTGATAGTCAGCTCAGACTCATTTCTGCTTGTCACAATCTCAAAGTCCCCACTTGTTGTTATTTCCTGTCCTTTGGTTTCATTAATTTTTTGTTTCATCCATGCCAGGTGATCGACCTGAGGAAACGCATGCACTGTACATTTAAGGTTTACATCTCTTCCTCTCGCCATACTTTCTGGCCCATGAATGACTATTATTGGTGTATCTGAGAAAAAAAAAAAAAAAAAATGAAAAAAAAAGGTTTAAATTATAAAATTAATGATATTATGTTTCCATAAATTAATGCATATTTGTTTTTATCAACAAATTTATAACAAATTGAACAAATAAGACAATTTTTGCCATCTTCATAAATTTTCAATCTGAACAAAATAAATGTATTTTTGTCACAATTTTAGTCTTTGAAAAATCTGTTGATCACACCCATATGTTAAAGTTTCACTAAAAGTCTAATATATCAAAACCTTTTTCAATACTGAATCAACCTTTTTTATTTCAATTTTAAAACCAAAACTGCAACTTGTTAACTAAAATCACATCTATTAAAAATATATATTTAAATTTAAAACTTTTAAAATCCACCAAAATCAGTCACATTGATATTGTTTCATGAAATATATATTTTTGCAGATTTGTGATATCCTTTTCACATCTTCTTTCTGATTCCAAACATTACTGAAAACATGTGACTATCTTAATTAATTGTTTCTAAATAAACCTGTAATGATTTCATTTGTTGTACTATTACAGCAATTACTCAACACTGATGTTAATTTCACCTTAAACATAAACTTAAAAAAATAAAAAATAAAACCATTGCAG